>BMAU01018061.1:895000-1359955 GCA_019973935.1 Trichonephila clavipes | reverse complement strand
TCCTGCGGCGTTAACAGGGGAAAGCACTAAACAGCCATTCGTTTTTGAAGCAGTTCGCGAAAATTTATCGGAGCATTTTCGGAGTAGCTAGCTTAAAAAATGAGATCGTTATCGAAGTGAAATTCAATTAGCGGGTCATCAGTCAGAGTGTTAATAAACAATAGGATAAACAGAATGATTGAAAATTATTCAACTGAAAAGAAAAATATTCCATCGCATTTTGCTTTTACTAAATTGAAGAACTCGGAAAAAAACCGTAGGTGAAAACTTTCTAAAGAGAATAGTTCTAATTACATTAAATGTTACAGATGAAAACGTCGATTCAAATGGGAAAAATCTTGTATCTCAAAAGAATTAGAAGAAAATATTATGAACTAATTAGAATAACTTAAGTTTTGAATTAGCTCAACAAAGTTTGAATAACAGTAAATGTGATCATTTGAAATCAGAAAATGGTATAAGTTACCTAAAAATATAAACCTTTTATTACCCAATTATTTAGCTTTTTGTTTACAATTTAGGAAAACCATTGATAACAATAAGAAAATATGGGGAGAAAATTTCAATCGGTAGACAACAGAGAACCAGAACTCATGTTAACCCCTTTATCTACCGACGGTACTTATAAGTACCACTCACTTTAAAATTATATAGAATAACCATTTTTTTTTACTAATATTCTGACGATATTTTTAGCAGGAATATTCTTTTAAATTCACTCTTTCAAGATATATGGCAACACGGGTTCTATAATGAGTATTTTAGCGGAAGGAGAAATTATACAGCAGAAGTTGCGTTTTCAGCTGACAGTTTGATCGGATTGTGAAGATTATCCTTTTTGTTCCAAAAAAGTAGTTAATGTCCAAAGGTGTCTTATTTTTTACATGTTAAGGAAACCTTAGAAAACGATTTGACTATTTATTTTAAGTGAACAGTGTATATAATTAATTTTACAGTTGAATGACTTTGTGGTACTTGTAAGTACCGACAGTACACTGGGTGTTGGAGCAAAAACTTAAGTTTTTTTTCGTCCGCGTGGCTTATTGTTGTGCTGTAGAATCATCACTCTAGTGCAATAGACTTATGCTTTTTTTTTTGGCATTTCTTTTCAGCTTAACTTATTTATTTTGCTTTTTTATTGTCTTAGTTTAACGTTTTCAAAAAAATTTGAGCTTTACATCTGAGCTTGTTATTTTTTTCACACGATTAAATGAAATAAATACCTATTCTTATTTAAAAAATTAACAACATTTTAATTTCTTTATGTGTAACTAAGATTTACCAATAGATTTTCAAGATGCTATTATTATTATTTCCTTTTCTAAGAATGCCTGGAAAAAAGAAACTACCTTCAAGAGGCTTTGGATTTATTACAAAACCTACCATCTGAAATCAATGTACTAAGATGCTTTTTCAGATGAAGAAGTCCCAGCAAATTATCTGCTGGAATTTTCGTTAAGATTCTTAGGATGACAATCAAGAGACTGAACTCAAGGTGCTGTAGTTCGTGTTAAGAAGAAAAATACAGTATTTCTTACCCCAGGATGCAGTGCTTTAAAAAATATTCAATCAAAACCTCACTCAAAATGCACAGCGTGTAATGAATTTTTGTGTATTAATGAAAACAAACTTAATTTGAGGATATTCAAAGAAAAATCGTGTAAAAAAGTAAATAAATTTAAAAAAATAAATAATCTTTAAAAATAAATATTTTATGCTGCAAAATATTAGTGTCCTCTGGTTATTTAGCCTTTTTAAGAGTTAAGAGAAGTCATTTGGTCTTTTCGTATTATGAGAATATTTCAGACCTTTGTGGACTAACTGTATTTTAAAGCAGTGGCAACCCCCGGTCCGCACAAGAAACATTAAATTATTTCCCTTTTATTACTGTGGTATATTTTTCTTGGGTTTGGGCTACTTTTTATGAAAACCACTTTATATATTCCTCCTTAAATACAATTAAATTGAAATTATTAAATCCAAACAGTCTAAAATATAAACAATCAACGTCCTCCCCCTCAGCGGGCCGCGGTAAAATTAACAAATATTGACTGGTCCGCGGCGATAAAAAGGTTGGGGAACACTGCTTTTAAGTACCAATTTAATTAATTAGGTCTAACGAATTAAATTTCCCAAAGTATTTTATTTATGTATATCCTTTAACTTTCAACGCAGTGATTGAAAAATAATATTGCATGAAAGAATTTGAAGTAAATCATAATGCGGTAGGTAAAGGGTTAAATAAGTTGGAAATATCTCGAGATTATCAGATGATTACACTGAAGTAGTAAGAGCTTCAGAAATGTTTTGGGGACCAATTTTTTAAAGTTGATTACAACGTATGTATACACTAATGGGAAAGACAGATTCCCATCAACAGAAAGAAGCTTATTTGAGATTTCTTCAATCATTGAGCTTATGAATGAAAAACAATCCAGCTTTCCTTTATTCCATGGCAGAATCTAGTCTTATGGAAGACCACTGAGACAAAGCTAGATCCGAGTGGGCCCTGTATCAAAATTCCTTAGAGGTCCTTTCTCGGAGGGGGCTTAGCGTTTTACGATTTCATGGTGACGCAATACGGGGCCCCGTATCATTGATATGGCTGATACGGCGGTAGCTCCGCTTGTGTGGAAGACGTATATGAAGATTGGTAGATTTACAGTATTAGGGAAGAATTGATGTGCTAGAGAGGAGAGAGTTTGATATCAAGGGGCACGCGCCATGTTGTTTATGTTCGGCAAGATGGGCGATAACATTACAATATGGTTACCTTGATATTTTTATCGTCTGGCGAAGCGGTTGCCATGGAGATAACGTATATTAGAAATAACTTTTATTGGTTTCTTCCCGCGTTAACCCTATTAATTTCAGACTATTTTATATAATTCGATCTCTTTAAAAATTGAGCCATTTTCAGTGAAATTGTTCTGTTACTTCCGTTTTATTTTGTGCTATTTTCGAATGATATTTCTAATATAGGTGGGTGAGTTCTAGGATACTTTTTTTAAAAAAAAGAATGGGTGTTGTACTTTTAATTATCACTATAAATCATTTATTTTCGCTTTATTTTACGTTTTAAAATTGCTTTTTTTAACGTTCCTTGTTCGATGAAATTCGTTGAAAAACTTGCAGTTTTTAGAATATTGCAAATTTTCAGTACTTTGTAATTGATATTCATTAATTTTTATATATTATGTAATTATTTTTATTAATAATGTATTATGAAAATGCAATTATAACGATATGTAATGATCTTCGTTATTTAGAATTGTTTTTTGTATATTTATTTATAAATATTACACATGTTTATTTATATTACGTAATACGAGTATTCTTATGTATTATTTTTATTTTATTACAATACGACGATTCTTTTTTATAATTACTATTAAATTATATTACATGAAATTATTATACATAATTATTAAATCATACTATATGAATATTATATATAATTATTATTACATTATATAAGATTTTTATATACTGCATATAATACTATTATTATACGTTACTTTTTATATTATATTGATATTCATTATTTATTAATTGTGTTGATCTTTGTTATTCTCAACCTCTTCCTATATCCATCATTTGAAATACATTTCACAATGTATTTCCAAGCAATTCTTTAAAATTGTGTATCATTAAATTACCGCTAGGCCGCCATCTTGGATATCATTCCAGCAACAACATTGCTTAGCGTGATTAATTTATCGCGCCATGTCCCAGAATATCAAACTAGTTCCAGAATTGAAAACGAATCGGCTACTTTGAATGCGTTATACTTGGTGTTAAAAAGATTTCATTATTAAGAAAGAACGTAGCCAGATCGAGCTTTCACGCAACAATAAATAAGATCATAACTGCGACCGGGTTTTTGTTTCAAAAGAAATAACTTATTTTGTAATAATTTGAAAGAAAATAATGATTCTCAGTAGTAAGGTCCTTTCCTTTCAAGAAAAGAAAGTTAAAGAAAATATGTCTAAAATGTCGGATTCGGACATCAGAACAAAGATTGTAAATTATTCGTAAAGTATACAATCTTTTAACTCTATACAAAGCCATTACATTCACAAATAACCCAGTGTAAAGAAAGCGGAAGTTGTACGAAATGTGTGATGCAAAGTACTGCAGTAATTAAAAAAAATATTTCAAAGCAGTACACTTGACTAAAAATTATAATGAAGGCCAATAGATCTTAAGGAAATCGGGGCCAGTGGAAAAGAGTTGCATTTTGATGTGAAGATTTGGTTGTAGTTAAACATTAATTTGAGCAGTGGCGTATACAAGAGAAGGGCTTGGTTGATTGATTGAATATAAACGTCGCACTGTTCAGCTACACGAGGGCTTTTGGCGACGGACCACGTAATTTTGAACCACGGTCAAGTGACGTGGACGAAACCTGAGCTGGCACCCCCCTCTCCAACGGGAGGACGTTTCAGCTCTCGACAGATTTAACGTGCATCGCTGCCCTACACGGCGGGTCTTTTGTAGTACTGGGCTCGAACTCGTGACAAGGCAAGCCACGATCCGATGCCTATACCACTCGGCTACCGCGGCCACAGAGAAAGTTTTAGTGATATAGAGCAGTGGGTTGAATTGTATCGGCCACTTATTCAGCCAAGCGTTTTCTCGCTAAATCGATCAAGGATCAAAATCGCCAAATCGTAGGGTTGCTACTCCAAATTGGCGATCTTTCAAGATTTGGCGGAACAGTGGTCCCCAAACCCCTGATGAAATAGTACCGGGATGCCCAGGAACTTAAAATTATTTCCATTTTATTTACCGATTTATTTCTCCCGTGCTTGCGCGACTTTCCAAGGAAATTTTATATCCATGTTAAATCACTTTATATTCATTTTTTGGTCAAACTTTTATTCTGAAGGCATATATAAATACAATTAAATTAAAATGTTTAAATCAAGTCTAAAATGTGATCAATCAACGTCCGAAGGTAAAATTATCAAACGTTCGCCGGCCCGCGGCGATAAAAAAAAAAGTGAGCTCTAATATAGAAGATATATAGCAAAAGGCTTATACGTAATAAAAGATTAATAAGGTATTTTGAGTAAAAACGAAACTGTCAGATCAGGGTGATGAATAATAATGTAGTTTTATTACCAGCTAAACATGTAGTCGATATTTTAATAGTAGACTATCATTTCAAACGTCTCCAGACAGTTGGATTCCTTCTAAGAGAAAAGTTACGATCATTTTTTTTTTATATAAGTGTATTATGATTGATTGAATATTAACGTTGCACTACACGAGGGCTTTTGGCGACGGACCATGTAATTTTGAACCATGGTCAAGTGACGTGGACGACACCTGAGCTGGCACCCCCCTCTCCTAACTACCCCACCACACCAACAGGAGGACGTTTCAGCTCTCGACAGATTTAGCGTGCATCGCTGCCTTACACGGCAGGTCTTTAGTGGTACTGGACCACTCGGTTACCGCGGCCATATAAGTGTATTAAAAGTTAACTATTAAAATGTTGACAGCAGATCTGTGTTGCATACCCTATTCATTTGATACAATCAGTTACGGTAAAATGTTGGAAATTTTAAGGATATAATTACGGAGCCTTCTCTTTCTAAAATGAAAATTCAGTGTCGATTCTAGTATGTGTATTGTCATTTGCTCCCACATTATAACGCGTTGCGCCGGAACAACGTTGGGAGTTTCCTGGAAAATTACTTAGATCACATGCTTTTATTTACTCAAAGTTGACAACATTGTTGATTATATGAGAAAACTGACTTAAGATACCCGACTACGTTCGGAACCGTGATTTTAAAGCGCAGAAATGGATCATTTTCATGATATTTAGTGTCACTCAGATTAGAATACATGCATAACATTGTTTTAAGGACATTTTGAGAAAAAATAAAATATTTAAATATAATATTTTGGCAAAAAATTTACTTAGAATAATCTTTTTCCAAATGTTCTCCTTTAGTGAAAAATGCTTCTATTATAATATTTTGCCTGTATATAGCTCAGACCTCTCTACAGAGGCTCAACTAGAATTTTTGAAAAATTCATACTTTCAGAGTTACCATCAATTGAAATAATTATTCGCGGTTTTTTTCTTAAAATTGCTCCCCTCTGTTATCGTAAAATATGAATAAACCCATTTCTAAGTTATATATTTCGAAAATTCTAGTTGAGTTTCTGAGCTATATACAGGCAAAATATTATTCTAATAGAAGCATTTTTCACAAAAGCAGAACATTTGAAAAAAAGATTATTCTAAGTTAATATTTTGCCAAAATATTGTATTTAAATAATTTTTTTTTGTCAAAATGTCATTAAAACAATTTTATGCATATATTCTATACTAAGTGACACTAAATATCATGAAAATTATCCGTTTATGCGCTTTTAAAAATCACGGTTCCGAAGGTAGTCTGATACCGTAAGTTGACGGCATAACTCGAAATTTTGAAATACATTTTGTAAAGGTGAAACAGATTACTTATATTAGTAGATCGACTGACAGCGTTTTCTTAGTTGCAGTTTATACCATGGTCAATTCTGTCTTCCCTCAATGCTATATTTCTGCTTGGGCATCCAAGGATGTTTTTTCCGAGGTTGGTGGTTTAACTCTAGTTTAAAAATTCTTTTTCAGTTTTCAACAGAGTAATAGAATCAGATCTAAAATCAATTTGACTTATAGTACAGCCTGTTGCCATTTGGTACATTTTCCAGGCAATGACCATTCTTTCACCTAAATTTAAAATTTGTAATGGCACTGCCATGTAACTCCTCACCTCCCATGCCTTGGTTGTACTGGTGGAAAAAATTGGGTTGAGGGTCTATATATGTTGTGCTTTTCCTCCGAGCCGGAAATGAATGTAAAGAGATACTGATTGCATCTCTTATCATTCATTATTGGCTCCAGAGTACCAAAGTTTGTAACAATGTTACTGCATAATTGTCAAGCCACATAACAGCGAATATTTTGTTGGAGTCAAAAACCATACACAACTCTTAAAACTTTAAACTGCAGAACACGTCATCACCAAACATTTGAGTTCTTATTTTTGACTTGTCAGAACAAACTTTCGCAGGTTGTAAAAGCGCACACAACAGGTTTCAGTAATTTTTTTTCACTAAGTGTTATACCAATTGTGAAACAAAACGTTTATACAGCCTGTGAATGCCTTTTAGTACATGCATGATGAGTTTTGTATAATAAGCTTTTTTGATTGCATTTTTTAAAGTTAAAACTTCATGTAGCATGTGTGAAATATTGGGAAGAAATGGGTTAATAGCTATGTGGTAAAGCGATTCACTCGCAAGAAATTCTAAGTGGTTCATCACTGAGCTTCAATGAATTAATTACCATATGGTAAGATGTTGAGAAAACCATACACATCATGCCTCTAAACCATACCTTTCTGAAGAATAAAATTCATTCCCTTAACATTCATACAGGTTATTAATAAATAGGAGATGCTGAATTAGATTACATTTGATTCAAAGAAACTTTAAAAGTAGCAAAAATATTGGCAAAATGCAAGACAACAGTTAGGAAGCTGATTTATGGAAAAGTTAAACTGTAGTCTAATTATGCCAAAAGTATCGGCTGAACTCAAATTAAAAGGAGTACAAATAAGGTTCCACGGTTCATCAAAAGCTGGGCATTTATTATGAAAGATGTATCTAGCGATCTACAATACTTAGAGTACACTACTTTTTTTTCATCTTTCTGGCAGCATACAGATGCTGTGTAGGAAGAACGCTCCATCTTTTTAAGCTATCCATGAATCGACCCAATTTTTGGCATTTTCATATGATGCAACGTGCTACACAGTGGTCAGAAAGGTCAATATCTCGTGAATACGGCGGATGGAGCAGGATTTTCCAACCGAGTGTTTTCAGATACGTTTTGACCGAAGCCGTAACATGTGGATTTGCATTGTGCAGAATTTCATGGTATCGGGAGTAGTGAAAAGGCTTTTCGTTGAGTGCTCGTCCTAGTATAATGGTTTCTTTCGGTTGAAGCAACTCATAACATGACACCAAGCTGATCCTACTAAATGCACAGCATGAGTTTCCTCCCACCCCATGAATATTCGACTTGGCTGTCGATGTTGAGGCATGGCCATTCGATATCGCAGTGGTCCCATTTTTCCTCGCTTGTGACTCAACGATGCAAAAAATCCTTTCTTTAATGCCTGGCAAGTAGCATTTCACACGTGCGAAATCAGAGCTCTTCATTTTTTGACATCAGTTTATATGCCAATTTCTTTGCATCTGAATCATTCCCAACGATTTAAAACTACGCGAAATTGCTTGGCGAGTCACTCCTAATTTAAATGCAAGTTCTAGTGTTTGGCTCGAATCTTTCTCCAATAATACTTCCTCTATATTATTTGTCCTCGAGATCAAACTCACCGTTCTTAAACTTTTGAAACCACTTTATAACTTCTCTCTCAAAGCAGCCCCACCATATGTTTCTACAAGCAATCGATGTGCCTCAGCTGCAGATTTCTTCAAATTAAAAAAGCAAAGCAAACATTCCTGCAAATGACGCTTATTCGGCTCGAAACTCTCAATTTTCGTACGAAAAAATTACATGATGCAGATACAAAATCACTAATACTTCCAAATTATGGTGTTGCCAGACATCCAACCTTGCATGTGTGACATTTTACATTTGAAAATTTCAACCATAACTTACTGATGGGGCCATCTTTTGTCAAAAGGTAGAAACATTTGTGCTCCTTTTAACAGACTTATTTGGCAATGCTTAAAAATTTTTCAAGCTGTGATTAATGTAGGTGGTATAGAGAAATAACAAATGACTTGTATTTTTTCTTCATGCATCTGCTTCACAGAATTAACCACTTAGGATTTGCTTTGCCAAACACTTCTAAGTTTTAATGCAAAGAAAGCTAAAAGTGGTAGAGCTGCAAGAGCAATTGCTCAATTTTTTTCAGATTTCAATTGTTTGAATTACGTTCTAAAACTAAACTGTTGCATGGTTTTTGATATGTGTGAATTACAGCAGGCAAGATTGTTTTATTATTTTTTTTAGATTAGATTTTGAGAAGTATATTAACATTTGATAATATGGTTTAAGAAATTTTCAAAAAGGTGAATGAAATTTTTTTGAAAGTAAGAATATTTATTGCTTTGTTAAGCTCATCATGCATGAAACAGTCATGCTGTACATATGATAGGAAATGGAGAGAGAAATTTAAAATTTGTTTTTACAACATAACCGAACAATGTGCAAGTATAAGTTACAATAGAATGGAGAATGATGTCAACAAGCATATTTTGTAAATGCATAACATTTCTTATGAATTCTGAGAATGCTATGAATTTTCTTATGTGTACAATGTTGCTTCTAAATAGTGATTAAACTAGGATGAGTCCTAGAAATTCTGTAAAATGAGATCATGAGTGCAAATATAAAATGATTCAACTGGAAACTGGACTTGTATACATTCTTAAAGAAAAGATAAAAGATTATCTGAAGATAAAATTTGAAAACCCCTGGTATAAATTACCTCTAATTCTTTAAGTTTAAAAAAACTGCTTAGTCAATTCTTATGCTTACCTTAGAAATAATAAGCACATCGGCAAATGGATTTAAATTTTATATAAAATATAAATGACCAATACAAAATAAGTCTCCATGAAACATTAACTTTTTTACATTGCAAACAATAATGTATGATCTGGATAAAATCTAGCAATATTTCCAGAAATATTTAGTGCCAAGTACTTAGAAGTTAATCTTTTTCAAAATGCAATCAAAACAACAAAACTTATTCTCTGAAAATAACATTTACACTAAAGACAACACTTCTTTCATATACAGCATTTTGAATATGTTTTTAAAAACAGCTATGTGTTTTAAAAAATCAATAGCATAAGTTGTAAGGTCTCGTTCCCATTTAAGACAGGTTAAAAGTATTTAAAAATATGTCAATTTAGAAGAAAGTCTTGCAATCAACACACTGGTTAGATACCTATTCATACAATAATATAACATTAGAAACACACTACACTCATTTTCAAGAACAAGAAATGTCTTTGTAGTGAATTCTATAAAAATTTTGTATATACCATTTAAGAAAGTGTCTACACTAAAAAAAAGTCCACAATCTATTAAAGACTCATCAATTTAATAAAACTAACATTCGATGACAATCATCTGTACAAAATGAGAAAATCTTAATTTCTGTGGTGATAACTATTTATTAAGCTCTAACTTTAAAAATCAGGTTTTTATAAATGCATTTTTATACCTCTTAAATGTTCTGATGCAAGTTACCTGTCTCAGTCACATTTTTAACATTTCAGTAATATGATGCACAGAAATATAGTAAATAAAATATCAACATATTGACAAGATACAATCAACTATTCTTGAATTTATTTTATAACAATTGACAGGAATGTCTTTATGCAAACTGACATTTTAACAAGGCAACTTTTAAAAGGGAACATGATAGATCAGGCAGCTGGCCTAGCATTCATTTCAGGAAATAAGAGCAATACATATTCAAAAACAAGAAAGAAAATATTCACATTTGCATGCCATATAAAAAATAAATGTTTATCAGAACTATTTAAATGTGATGCATGGATGAAATCTATAGATTATAAAATAAATGTCTTTTAAAAGTGAACCAATGTACTTTTTCCCCAGATATTGATAATTTTCGGCATGAAAAAAAATGACTTTGAATCTCTTATTTATATACAAAATGGCCTATAATAACAAACTTAAAATTACTAAATCCACACATGCATGTCAGATTTCCCCTGCTAAAGGGCATAAAATAACCCAGTTTTTTTTTTATTAATCATTTTAAAAATACCAAGACAAAATTTTATACATGAGCATTTCATAATTCAGGCATTCAAACTGGCAACAAAACAAGACATGTATTTTTTAATATGCATCCAAGATTCAAAGTTATTAGATAAATAGTTTTGACTGAAGTATTGAACAAAATAAGCCAAATGGAAAAATGAAGAGAAATCTCAGGAGTATTTCAACAGATAAGAAAACTGAAGGACAAGAAAAACCAGCATTATGGTAAAATGAATATAACATTGAATACTAATTATAAAATAAATTAAGGAGGTAAACTGTTTGTGTCTCAAATTACCCATGATTAACTTGGAGATTACATTTAAAGACATGTCAATTTCAACTGTCTTTTTTTGGGTCCACAGACCCAAGCTTTAGATAACAGTTGAAAATGAATTTCCTGCCTGACCAGTTATGAGACACTTTTACTCCAGTTATTGCTAGATACGATTCACAACAGAAGTTGTTACCTCCTCCTTTCATAGGGAGAAGTCTTTATAGCCACGGAACTTCCTATATATTTTAGGGAGAATGCTTTTTTCCCAACCATTACTGCATTTGATATATACATTACTTCAACAGAGATATTTTAGAATATCTCATTTTTCAACATCTTACTGATATCATCAGTAGTCCCTAGTTGAGATGGCAGTTGCCATAGCAGTCTGTATCACTAGTCATGATTCAGGAGTGAGAGTTCTCTTCAAACTCTCCATAGGGGTATGTTCAGAAGTACTAGGCACCTAGTGCTGCCATTTTGTGTTTGATATTTCTGAACCAACACCAAAGGTAAATTGCTAGTGACCAGTTGTTGCTTTGAGGTAGAACTTGACACTGCCTATCTTCAGATCTGGAGATAGGCAGACTAAGCATTGTGCCTTGTAAAACTGAGTACTGGGTCACTTCCAAGATGCCCATACTTCTGTCATTACTATTTGAAGACATAGCGATTTCAACTATCCATCTTTGGGTCTGGAGATCCATGCTTCAGATAACATTGAAAAAGGAATCCCCTGTCTAATCAACACTTTTACTTCAGCCATTGCTAGATATGATTCACAACAGTGGAAGTTGTCATCCCTTTGTTATAGGGAGAAAAGTCTTTGTAGATGAATAACTTTCTACATAATATTTTAGAGGGAAGGCTGTTTCTTTCCCAAATATATTTTGGCATTTGATACACATCTCTTTTGTAGTACAGAAACTTGTATTGAAACATCTCACTGATGTCTTTTGTAGTCTCTAGTTGAGATAACAGTTGCATAGCACACTGCATCCCATCTTGATTTAGGAGTGAGAATTTTGATTAAGCTTTCCTAAGAGGATATGTTCAGTAATACTAAGCATCATGTGCTGTTATCCTGTGTTTGATATTTCCATACTACCAAAGGGTAAATTGTTGGCGACCGTTTGCTGCTTTAAGGCAGGATTTGAAACTGTCTATTTTCCAATTTAGTGATGGGCTTTGCTGTGCTTAGATAACCATGTTGAAAAGCAATACATCTATCAGGCTATAAGATGCTTTTACTCCAGTAATTGCCAGTTGTGTTTCACAGAACAGGTCTCATCACAGGTTCGAATTATGTAGATATGCACATAAATTCAAAAGCTAAACACAAGTGAAATAAATTTGTGATCTGCAAAATAAAATCCAACAAGATATTCTTTTGAGTCTTAGCACCTCTTTTCAACTATTATCTTTTGAAAACGGATCACAGGGGAAGGAGGAACCAATTCTGGATGTAGCTGGAATATTTCCTTTTATAAGTGTAAAATCATTGCTGGCACTGATAAGCATTTTAAATATTTTAAGTAAAAATTAGTGAATTTCAGACCAGAGCTTGTCATTAGCAAATAACATGATCTATTTTAATTACATAAAATTGAAAATTAACAATTATGCTGCAAAACTTTCCTAAAAACATTGCATATCATTAGACAGGCAGTGGAACAGAAAGGGAAAGAAAGTTTGACATATTCAATGCAAGGAAAGAAAAAAAAAAACAGAACGGATATTGAAGAAATCATTATAATTAAAGAGCTCTTTATATAGCTAAGCCCTCTTTATAGCTAAGATCCCTCTTTATAGCCAATAATAAAAGCTCCATAAAAAGTTAAAAGAATCATTTCATGCCCATGTTATGAACATCTGGCTTAACACAATTACAATAGGTTTTTACAAAAACAAAGTAAATTTAAATCTACTAAAAATGGACTGGGTGGATAAAAATATGAAGTTTCTATCATTTATTAAAAAGAAAAAAAAAAAAAAAACAATATATCTTATGGGATGTTAGCAAAAAAAGTTACATCATTTATGTGCTGAAATGAATGACCCAGCCAGTATCAATTATTGCTTTTAGTCATATCACCAAGAGGGAAATAAACCACTCAAAGATGCAATAAGCAGTTAGTATGATGTCCTTCAAATACACCACACAAAATTACAGAATATCTAAATATTATTGCATTCATGATCTGATTAATATATATAAATATCTAAATGTTACTGCATTCAGTATTTCATGAACCAAGAAATGGGTTCTATAACAATCAGCATGAAATATTTTGTGCTTAAATATAAAAATATACAACATTAAAAAATAAAGCACTATTTAAGGCTGAGAAAAATCTCTAAATTGCATAGCTGGGAAAGAGCATGTTTAAGAGACCTTTTCACTTAATATATTAACAGTTTAGGAGAAAATTTATTAAATTCTGGGAGTTACTTCAGAGTAAGATTTTATACTAGAAATCTACAACAAGACAGAGTTGCAGATATATTATTTAAAGTATATCTACAACTCTAACTGTATTTAAAAAAACGATTTTCAACTTTAACAAAGTATAATTTAGAAATCTGAAGATTTATAGTATGACATATATAATATATATAAAATGATAGTTCATTTATTATCCAATACATTTTTAAACAATGTAGTGTAATATGATTTTAAAAAAGATACTCTTCAACAAAATATAAAATTTACACTATTTCACAGTTTTGTAGCTATACAGATTTTAAAACATACGTAAGATAAATGCTTGTGTATCAATTAAAGAGAACACAAATTACAAGTCACTTTGATGATTCCTGAAAATTATTTTAAAATTTGAAAGATAGATTTTAAAATTTAAATAAGACCAGTTGAACAGGTATGCCTCACCACAGTATTGCCAACAATTAATTGATAAAAACAAAATATTTAAAATGGGGATACACAAAAACAATGAGTAAAAAATGCTTTATCAACTTATATAAAACAATATTCGTACATAAAATGTAAAATTTTAATACCCGAGATTTAATATCTTCCTTAAAAGTGGAGGGGAAGATAACAGTGTATACCGAAACTGTAACAATAAAGATGTTAAAATCAATGGTAGCTGGTATTAAATTTTACATTTTGGCATTATGGAAATTTTCATGAATTTTGGTGCAAATCTTTGATACACATTGTGCTTTTAACAATGAAGATCTGATACGGTTCAAGGTCCAAAAAGGCAATTTATTATTTAAGTACAATAATGCTTTTGCAATGCAAGAAAGTTTTGTTCACTTTTAAATTGTTTTGATTACTAATGGAATCTTCAAAAATTGAAATTCAGATTCAAAGACCTCATTGGGAGATGACAAATGAAATATATATATGCCTATTGTTTCTCTATAAACAATATTAAATATTTAAAACAGCAATGAATGAGGTTAAAACTAACTGTAGGTAAATACAAAAAGTGATTTGTAAGGATTAAAAAGGAAAAAATGAAAATTAAAGATGTGATGTATTACATCAAGATTTTTTTTTATCTAAATATAGAAACATTTATTACATTAATACAATCAAAACAAACTAATTTAATATAAATACAGTTATCTATATAACTGTCATTTATTTTAATATCTTTTTACTGTAAATGAAATGACTAAGATGAGACAAGAATTTTTATATCTCATTAAATATCTCAACTGTCTAAAGAACAAACACCTTTCAACAAATTAAAACTTAAAAACAAAGACTTGCGCATCTCCCAAAGAGGAATTTTTGTTCTATATTCAGAATTCATTTTCAAAATTTTTTTTTTCAATTTATTTGAATTTTCAGTTAAAAATAAATAAAAGAAATAGTGGCAAAAAAATATCTTATATGTATTTCTGTAACAAAAAATATATATAAAAATTAATTTTTGATATCACAATCCTTAAACCACGCGAAATATATATTCTGTACCAGAAAGCTTCCTTTACATTGTATTTAAAAAAAGGAAATTAATTCCCTTGATGCATAGTGTGTGTACAATTTAATATCTAATCAATATTTACATAAGGCAATATTTGAAAGCTTTTCTCCATGTAAGATTTTTGTTCAGTACATTCTTGCCATGGTCTCCAAGTACCATCACAATCATATACACCATTAACATATTCCCAACGATCATTCAACTTACTTAAATCCTCCTCTGTAACAGATGTTCGCCGCTGAGGCGATGGAGACGTGTCATCAAGGTTAATTTTAGCTGGATTTATTGGGGGTAAGGCTGAAAGAATTTTATTAATTTCCTCATCAACAGGATCTGGATGAGAAATGTTAGAGGAAATATCCAAGTTTGTATTTATCACAGAAGAAACATCTGGAACAGAATGAGAACCATAATCACTTACAGAAACACTAGATTCATCGACTGGGCTTTCTCTATTGCTTTTACTTCTGGCAGAGTGAGAAGCTATTAAAAATTTTTTTAGTAATTCAGATTTTGTTCGTGACACTTCAGCTTCAGAACTACGAAGAGTGTCGACAGAAGTTAAATTTTCAGGGGATAGAACTGTACTCAAACCTTTTTTTGCTTGCAAGTCAGCTATTAACTGCTGTGTTGTTTTAACTTTTTGAAGCTTCGAGCCAGATTGCAAGGAAGCTATCATATCTTCCAATCGAAATTCTTGAAGCTCATTTGTTTTATCAAAGCTCCTTTTTCTCTTTGGGATTCTTGTAGTGATATTTGGAAGAGTCTTATCACTTTCAACAGAATTGGAATGGCATGAAGTAACACTATTGAATACCAAACTCTCACAAGGTACATTATTTTCAGTAATGTCACTCATTCCATTACCAATTTTATTTTTAGAATCGCTTAATTCTGTAGATGTTGTATGGTTTAACAAAATTATTTCTTTTCGTAGCCGTTTATTTGCTGCATTGGTTTTTGCTAGGTCCAAGCTGGAATGGGTGACTGAAAATGCTGACTTTGGGGAGACATTCTGAGAGCACACATTCACAGATGTATTTAACAAAGGACTACTAGAATTTGAATTGTTTATAAGTCCCGGACTAGTACTGAGAAAAGTCCGAGAAGGCAAGATACATGTCCCACTAGATGTCACTATGTCTTGTTTCGGAGCAGATGGACTAACAGGCTTGAAGTTTTGACTGGAAGTCAGGTTTTTACTTTGATTACTAGTGTTAAGTAAGGTTTTGTTTACAGAGTTAGCATCCGTTCTTGAAGTCTGGCATATTCCCGATTTAATTGGAGCATAGTTAGATGGCAAAGATGTTAAGCTTGATCCCTGAAGTACAGAAGAATTTAATAGTGGGCTATTTGAGGCACTAGAGAAATAGGGACTAGAAGATCGTTCAATCATCAATGATGGACTTGAAGTTTTGTATCTTGGAGTTCCAGGCACTGAAACGCATGGTTTTAAAGTTTTATTTCCTGGTCCAGGTCCTGGCCCAATGCCTGGACCAGGACCTGGACCTAATACAGTTATGCCACCAGGTGATGATAGAATACTGTTGTGGACTTCTTCACCATTAACTCGCGGAGGTAACAGTTTCCGCCAACTTTTAACTAATTCTTTAGCTCTCCGAGCAAGTTGTTCATTAGTAGTTCGCTTCCTAAGTTCATTTATATATTTTCCAATTCTTGTTTTCTGAAAATACATAAATATTTACATGAGATATCATACAAAAATAAAGTAAATATTTTTTTTTTATTCCCATGGTCAAAGTCTTTCAATAACACTACCATATGTTTGGGAGAACAATCTTATAAATAGATATTAATATTGGGTTACCTGGAAATTTCATTCAAGTTTATAGCAAGTGGCATAAGGACAGGTGTGAATAAATCAGAATGATTGAAAACAAATTATATGCATATACATTCTAAAAGACAGGCATATTTAGAAAACTTTAGTTTGGCCTTTTATACAAAAGCAAAGCAAAAAAAAAAAAAAAGACATTTTAGGCATTGAATGTTCATTTCTACTGAAATGGTGAAACTGCCATCCAAGCAGAAACAAGATATACACTGCTTATGGTAAAGGTGCCGTAGCTCAAAGAATTTAGCAGAAGTAGTTTTCTAGGTTTATAGTTGACAATTTCAACCCAAATGAACAAGAATGCTCAGGCAAACTCTCCAAGACAGATGAAGATCAGATTAAAACACCATAAGAGAATAATGTTACAAATATCAAAAATCATTTTGTGAAGCTTGGCTACATAAACTATTCTGATGTGAAGATTCCACACGATTTGATGTAAAAATTATAGACCACATTTCCATTTTTACACTATTGATGAAGAGGGAATGGATTTATAGTAATGTAGAATGAAAAAAAGATTCAAGGGAAGACTGAACAAACTATATCTTTAGACACTCCAAAAACCTGTCTTCCAAGTAAAAGTCAAGCTTTGCGGAGTCCTGCATTATGAGTTTTCACCAAAGGCGATAAATTCAGAAGTATAAAGTTTCCAATTAAATGAATTAAAGGCAACAATTGAACAAAAACATCCAGAAATAATGTAAGTAAAAAATTTTAAATAACACCTCATTTCATCAAGACAATGTGCAGTCTTGCGTGTTTGCCTGAAAGATGGCGAAAGCAGTAGAACAGAAAATTCCACCTTCATAATTTAATAAATGCATACTAAAATTTAAATCTTTTTCACTTCAATTTTCCCTTCAAAATCTGCTTTTGCGGACAACAAAATGCATTACATTTAACAAACAATATTCTATATTATTTGATCAGTAAAATCAATGCTTTATTTATTTAAATTAATATAGATTTGTATTTAATAAAAAAAAATGTACTGGGTTCTCTCACTTAGTTTAGTATTTCTTCAAAAGACTATAGTACATATACACCCACCTCTTATTTTTATGGGGTTTTTTTTTTTACACGATTTTGAAATAACATGGTACACAAATTTAATTGATTTTTTTCTGTTCTTGCCTGAATCCCCCCAAATTTGGGGATGTGACAATTTATGATAGTAAAGAAATCAATAATGATGAAGTCATGTGAAGTTCAGCTATTAACATCCAATTAAATTCACAAAGGCTTGAAATGTGCTGCAAGTATGAAACAACATTTTCTTATGATTCGTGTGCATTAAAATTACAATGTAATCATAGGTTGTGTAGCAGGATATCAAGAATTACACAAGAAACTTGAGAAACAAAAACAGCCACTAATAACAGACTTTGTAACAAAAAAAAACCCCACCCAAGACCATTGAAATTCTTTCTTTTAATCAAAACCAACAGTTGTGCTGGACATATCCAACACATCTACTGATGATAGCATTTCTGATCCAGTTCCTAATAAATGTGTATGTTTTAAGTAGCGATGAGTAGTTGATAGTAGTTTTATTCTCAATTTCAAATTGAGTTTTTATATGTTGTACATATTTGTAGACTGAATTTTCGTTGTACACCAATTTGAATTTTTAATAAAAATTGGTTTTTATATAAATACGTAATACAGCTTTTATTACTTTTTTTGCATGGTATTTTTAAGAAAAATATTAAGAGAATATCTTGCATTTTTTTTAAAGTTGAGGAACATATCCCTAACTTTATCTATGCCACATTCATTTTCTTACATAATTAGCATGGTTTTTTGAGGAATGTATCAACTGAGTAAAAAAAAAAAAAAAAAAAAAAAAGAGTTGGGTGTATATATAAGCAGAATAAATAAATTTCTTTAAATGTAAAGCACAGCATAAAAGTATCAATAGGTTATACCTTACTAGATGCAATTACTGATAGGATAAAAGAACAGTACACACCCAAAACTTACATATAGTTCAATCAAATATTGCATAAAAGATAAAGTTAAACATTAACTACACAACATGAAACTAACAGTAAAACTGCATACAATTATTAAAAATATTCATCATAAATCTCACTAAATAGGAAACACTTTACTTTATCACAAAATAAATAAACCCATTCATCCATGCTTACTTCTAAGGCATCTTTAGTTATTCCAGCTTTTTCCAATGCAGTAATAACATCCAAAACCGCATCCATGTCCACAACCTAAAAGTATTTAAATTTCGCATTTGAAAAATGTTCATAAGAATTGGATATTTAAATATATACAAGAAAATAATGATTAAATATTTAAAAAAAAGGGGAGCAATCTTTTCTTACTAATATTATGACAGATAATTCTGAATATAAAATGAGAGTTTAGGCTTTTTTCAAATATTCTTGTATAACTATAGATCAATGGATAACTAGAATTAACAGCCCAAGTACTAAAAAATATATTGATGCCAACAAAACACTCATATCACAGTACAAATACATTCTGAACATATATACACACATACACATCTCATAATTTACTTAAAAAATTCAGTTTTTAGATAATCATCAACTTTGAAATTTAATACCTAGTATTTCATTAAGAATTTATAATCAAATTTTAGGATAGCAATAGTTTAATTTAAAATATAGCTGCAACAAAGTTAATGGAAAGAAATTTCACCTTTAAATAACTAATATTTCACAATAAATCAAAGATAGGTAGGTACTTAAGGATTGTAGTTAAATCAAGACTTTACAGAAATCTATATCTAGACAATACCTTACTAAATGACCAGATAGAAATTTTTTTTTAAAATTCTCGACTAGACCCAAAATGAATTCAGTCATATCTATATCCCCATGTTTTATTATCAGTATTTTATTGACAATTTAAATGGAGTACGTCCTACACTCTAATATTAAGTTAATCAAAAACACAGGGAAAAAAATCCCAGCAATTTATTCCTTTTCCCATTTTAAACTTAAAATCCTCCTTTTCATTTTCATAAATGATGTCAAATACTTTTATTTCATAACACAATTTAATTCTTTTCTTATCCATGAAAAACGATTTTTGTAAATTTCACATTTTCTCAGTTGTATAAATGTGGTTTTTTTTATTTAATATAATAAGTTTTTAAAACTTAAATTTATTTTTTGTCAGTATTCCAAGAATCTCCTTAACATTAAAAAATTGTGGGAAAAAAATTTCCTTACGGCTTTATATTTTTGAGATTTTACAATATTTAAAGCTTTTCTTTTGCAGGGCACACAAATAAAAACCAATAAATATTAAAAAATACTTTCATGAAAATTAATCATGCTTAATTTTAAAAAATGAAAAGATATTTGAAAGTGTAAAATCCCTCCCATACATTATTATTACCTTCCCCTAGTTTAAAGGTAATTTATAAAAGAATTTATACGTAGCTTGGTAATTGTAACTGAATTTTTCAAAACCTACCTATAAATTATATGGCATTTCAAAATTTAAAGTTAGAAACATGATCAAACCTGATGCATTAATAAAAAGACCATTTTTCAATATTTGTTTATATAAGAGAAGTACTTCAATATAAAAATCTTTCTAGCCAACTTTTGAAAATGACAATGCTTAAAAATACCACATAATCAACATTCCAAGAAAACTTAAAATAATGCATGAACAGCAAGTATTGTAAATTTTATAATACAAAGCATGATAGAAAAATATTTTTAAAATAATGCACAGAAAATTTCACTGATATTACTTTATTAAAAAACTGTACTTTTGTATGAATGATTTATAAAAACTCATACACTAAGGCAAACTTAAATGTATATAAATGAATGAACTAATGAACTTTACAATAAAGCTTTTATAAAAAATACAGTGAAATAACTTTTGAATTACATAAATATAAACTATAATACACATACGGAAGTTAATGACCAAGTTGGGAAAAATTTGAAATCAAGATTATATACATATGACCAAGTGATAACCATCAAGTACATGAATGCCTTTTCAGCTTCATTTTTCAAACTTTGAAAGCTTTACAGAAAGAATAAATCTATGAACATCTTATCAATTTTTAAAAAGAAAATAAAAGACCTCACCTTTTCTTATCCCACATGTAAAGGGTGTTTTTCTTAGAGGTATAGAACTTTAAATTGCAATAAAACAACGATGTATTATTCGATTGACATGAATTTTTTTTTATATTCGAAAGATAATCTTGTGGCATTACATTCTAAATATGATTTCTGGCATATGACTGCCACGGCTGGCTCGGATGTAGTCCAATCTTGTGTGTGACATCCAATTTTCAATGACTTTTTCCAACATTTGTGGCCATATATCGGCAATAACACAGCGAATGTTGTCTTCCAAATGGTCAAGCGTTTGTGGCTTATCCGCATAGACCAATGACTTTACATAGCCCCACAGAAAATAGTCTAGTGGTGTTAAATCACAAGATCTTGGAGGCCAATTCACAAGTCCAAAACGTGAAATTAGGCGGTCACCAAACGTCTTTCAATAAATTGATTGTGGCGCGAGCTGTGTGACATGTTGCGCCGTCTTGTTGGAACCACAGCTCCTGGACATTATGATTGTTCAATTCAGGAATGAAAAAGTTAGTAATCATGGCTCTATACCGATCACCATTGACGGTAACGTTGTGGCCTTCATCGTTTTTGAAGTACAGACCAATGATTCCACCAGCCCATAAAGCACACCAAACAGTCAGTTTTTCTGGATGTAACGGTGTTTCGACATACACTTGTGGATTAGCTTCACTGCAAATGCAGCAGTTTTGTTTGTTGACGTAGCCATTCAACCAGAAGTGTGCTTCATCGCTAAACAAAATTCGCTTATGAAAATCGGGAACGGCAATCTCGTTTTGGGCCCATTCGACGAATCTATGCCTTGCTTGATCATATTTAAAATGTAATGCCACAAGATTATCTTTCAAATAAAATAAAATTCATGTCAATCGAATAATACATCGTTGTTTTATTGCAATTTAAAGTTCTATACCTCTAAAAAAACACCCTTTATTAAATGACACTAACCATAACTTTCCATTTTTTCTTTTGACCTGGGAGAAGGCACACACTTGATACTAACGTTAGTGGTTGCACGGGGTGACCGAGTCACCCCAATCCTTTCTTTATAATTATTTTTACTGTACACCATAAAAATCGTAATTCTAGTGAACAGAAATTAAGAGAAAGTACACTTACCTACTTTTAAGGACTTTTCAATTTCTTTGATAATTTGAGGAAAAAATCCAAACAAGCTTAAATAAAATGTTTCAAATGTGCATGTCTTTAATAAAGGACAAATCACAGACACCTTTCATTAACATAACAGAAATGATATTTGCAGGCAAAACTGTCATATTTTGTTCAAATTATTGTCCTTTCATGATTTACAAATAGAATGTCGAACTTTTTCTTGCTTGTGTCTTTAACAAGGTGCAGTGTGCCTTGTGGTACACTTGTGACTTAAAATCTTTCTGGACTGAGCTTTTTTTTTTTTTTAAGGTAGTTTTAAAAACTTTTTCAACTCAAAAGTTTCACGTTCTTCACTTTTTTTAAAATTTATTTTCTCTCATGATAAATATCCATTATTTCATCAAGTTCTTCCCTTACTTGATCAGTTTCAATTTCATCCAATAGAGATCACACTGATGCCCATTTCTTTCTTTATATTCTGTTCATTTACATTTATAAACTGTAATGAGTCATACAACACAGCAATTAAAACCAATAAGTCATTCACAGGGGGAAAATGTAGCCTGTTCATGGAAAATATTTTTTAACAAAAGTGGTTGTGGGGAACTCTGTGAAAAGTACATTAAGACTGTAAGAAAACATTTGCCATTCCGAAAAAAGAGGGATATATGTGACTAATACATTTTAGTTCCCATGAAGACTGTCATATAGGAGGATACTGAGAATGTCATCGGTAACAAATAAAGAGTTTCCCCAAAATTCGTGAGCCTAGGGTGACTGCATGACCACTCCCTGGTTAAATAGGCAAAAAATTCATACTGCCCCTTTGCATTACTACAGTATTATTTGCCATAAGGAAATTAAATGGTCAAAAGGACATCCCATATTTTTTAAAGTCATCCATAATGAGTTAGCTAATATTTTCTCCAGTGGAATTCCCAATCAAATTTAGAATTAAAAAAAAATCACTTTAAGATATTTTACAGGATCCAAGTAAGTGACCACAATGGGATACATATTTGAAGTTTATAATCATTACTGCTATCATATGCTTAAGGCAAAAAGAAATTGATTTCATACATGGGGAATCATATACTCTTTGACAAAAAAATAGTCAATTATTTACAGCAGATATTTTAGTCCTTTTACATCTGTGCTGCTCAGCAATATATTTATATATTGCTATAACGTATATATTTTTCAAAAAGGAGGAACAGCATAATCAGCCACAGTCAGAGATACATTATGTCATACAAGGAAAGAATATATATTTGAACATCTGCAGCAACCCATCTGGTATAGTGGTTAATGACACTGACAACTGTGCCTGGGTTTGAATCTCTGAAAAGGCATGGATTTTTGTCAATATAGTGCCTTTGCTGCATGGGAGTACTCTAAATAGCTGTCAAGCCGCAAGTCCTCTTGTAAGGTTAGTGGACAGGGAAGAGGTGGAAATCATCTGTCATCCCCCCCGGGTGTTATCCCTCAAAATTTGGTAGAGCCAAGCTAAATCGAACTGTCACCTGTATGGCCCTCAAAGCTACAGTTAATAAAAGGCGTATAACACTTTTCTGTGATGAATTTCGTGGGCCTCGATCCGACACCATTAAACAAGTGGCAATAGCAACAACATCCTTGAAAATAATATCCAATTTTGAACAACTGCAACTTAATTTCTTGTATTTCATTTTCATATATTGTACAATATATAGACTAACAATAGAAACATGTCAGTAGGACACACATAAAAAAAATCTATATTTTTTGTCCTTTAGTAATACAACCAAATTCCCCTTCATAACATTCTTTATACGTTCTGAAAGTTCGTTTTAACCTTGTTAGATAACATGGTAAATGGAACAAATTACAAAAACAACTTGTTCAGCCATATAAAGCGTTAAGAATACAAACATGCATAAAGTACAAAATGAGTTAGTTGATCTTTAGAAAGTTGTTTCCAAGAAAAAAAAATGCTTCACTTAACAAAACTGCACCTATGAATCGGGAACTAATGGCTAACAAAATATATTATACAGGAGGATGGACAAGCTTTGAAAAATTTTTAAAACTTAAGGGCAAAGAGTTCGAATATAGAGCAGGGGCCGGCAATCTGTGGCACATGGTACAAATCTCAGTGGCACTCTGCACTACTCAACAAATTTGTCAATTTTTGAGTGAACAGAAGTTGATAAATTTGTAATGAACCAATGAATGTTTGCCAAATGCAATTAATATTCATTTCTAACAAAACATGAAATGGATAAGTTCATTGTGAAAGCCAATAATTGGAGAATGTAATAAAGTAAAAGAATCAAGAAATTATTGTCGTGATTAACAATCTGATTGTTGCAGCGATTAACCTTTGTAATTAATCTTTCTCAAAAAAATATTATATAACACACAATGATATAAAACTGTACAAGTTAAAGAAATAACAGAATGTTTATTGGGCATAATTTTACCTTTTTGTTTGAGATGTCCAGTAAAGAAAAAAAAAGCTGTGCTTAATGATTTTTGACACATAAAAGATGTCAAAAATATTTAATCCCCAAGCAAATGGCTAATGCACAAATGTAAGCTAAAATCTTAAGAGCAGATCACACTTTCCAACATTTATATAAATTGAACACTATCAAGACAATTGGTTCTTGTATAAGTTGGGTTTTATAAATCAACTTTTAAATACACATTCCATTAAAATTAAATATTTATTCTGAATTATACTTCATAAGATATTACAAGCTACTGATACCCCTTGTAACAAGTTACATCAAAATACAACAATTACTGCCTCCTCCCTTCCACACAAAAGTATTATACAAGAGCTTACATTCATAATAAAAATCTTATAACACACACAAGGTAATTTAACTCTCAAATTAAGAGTTAAAATATTCTTAAACTACAAAAGTGAATAATTTATTGTATTTACATACGATCCCCATTTCTATTTAATTCTTAGTTACCATCCAACTTTAAGGGAGAAAAAAAATTGACAAGAGGGAAATTGTTTTATAACCAGTATCTGAAAGAAAAAATATGTCAAAAGATATCCTAAATTGTGTAATGTAACATTAATATAAAATAAGCATCTTGATAATTATGGTTCATTTTCAGTGTAGTTTAGAAGACAATATTCGTAGAGAGCATTCATGTGTTCATACACATACATACACCATTTTCTACAGAAAAAACCTTTAAAAAATTTTTTTGGAAGAATTAAAGTATTTTTGCTATGTATATCTGCTTAACACACACAAAAAATAGAAAATATACAATTTTTACTCAATAAAGCACTTTAAAGTTTTGAAATATTAACACAAAAATCCAACATTGAATTAATCTAAAATTTAAATACAAGTCTCATCAGTACATAAAAAAATCATTTCTATCATCAGTATCAATAATGCATGTAAGCAAAAGTATGCATAAATTATGAATATACAATCTAAATGGTTTTTTTTATGTAAACAAAATAACAGGGGTGATAACGGATGGACAATAAATGACCAAGGAACATAAGATTACATTCTACTTTGAGAGGAAGAAAAAAGTAAGAATTAAACCTGAACTTATAATGCTGGGAAAATGAATAACCAATACCAAAAGCAAAAAATGGCACTCAACAGGGAGATGCACTAACGTGTCTTCCGTTTAATTTAGCATTAGAAAAAGTGGCAAGATATTCCAATATCAATACCAGAGGAAACATCCTTAATAAATCAATACAGTTGTTGGCTTTTGCTGATGACTGATATCATTGCTTGAACACCCACCACATTAAGACAAGTCTTATCTTTAGAGAAAGAGGCCTTCAGGATGGGACTGAAAATCAATGAGAATCAGACCAAGTACATGCCATACAATAAATCATGTTTTAACAATTCCAACTTTAAAATTGAAGAGTATAATTTTGAAGATGTTGACAGTTTCACTTATTTAGGTTTGGAAATTAACAATAGAAACTATTATACTACTGAAAACCAAAAGAGAATTACTATGGCCAATAGATTTCTTAATGGAATATAAAAATATGCAAAATCCAATTTAATCAAAAGAAAAGCAAAGGTTCTATTCTATAACTTTTAAGATCAGTAATAACTTATGCAATGTGAAACTTGGTCCATGTCTCAAATAGATGAGAACATGACAAGTATCTACAAAAGGAAGATTTTAAGATTTTTGAAGGAATTCAGGAAAATGGAATGTAGCAAAGAAGCAGGTCGCGTTGTCTGAATGAATGAAAAACACCACTTAAATCTTCAATGCCCAATCAATTGGCACACTAAGAAAGGGCAGGCCAAATCTTAAGATGGATTGATGACCTAGAAAAAGATCTCCTAGTTTTGAGAACTAAGAATTGGGGAACACTAGCAGGAAGAAGCTAGCATGGAAAAGACATCTTGAGAAGGAAGGGCAAGGCCCACCCTGGGTTGTTGAGCCACTGAGAAAGGAAGGAATACCAAAATCTGCATAATCTAACTTGTTGCAAGAAAAATTTACAGCAAAGTGCTCAAAGTTTCCGGAATACGTGTTGTTGCACAGTTCACACCAGCAAATTAATGACTGGTACACTCTCATAAAAGTTCCTGGTATGTAAGCTTATCAGCTGCAACTCTAATTCTTACAGTGAGATCTTCCACCAAGTCCACAAGCATTTCATACACTAAAGATTTTAAGTGCCCCCAGAAGAAAAAGTCCTGTGGGTTTAGGTTAGGCGAATGAGGATGCCAAATCATAGGTCTGCCATGTCCAATTTATCATGAGGCATTCAAGTACCAGACCCTCCTGGAAACTTGTACTGGGACTCCATTATGCATAACCTACACTTGTTTCCAAATGGGGAGCAGAACAGCCTGCTAAAAATTAGGAAGCAATTTGTTTGAAAAATAAGGTAGGATATGTTGCACCAGTGAAACTTTCTGGCAATATACAAGAGACTTATCAGATATAATCATCATGATACCTGCCCAGACGTTAGCAGAAAATCTCTTGTGTTTACTAGGGACAGTGCAGTAAAGATTGCTATCAGTTGAGTTGAGTTAATATTAACGTCGCACTGTTCAGCTACACGAGGGCTTTTGGCGACGGACCACGTAATTTTGAACCATGGTCAAGTGACGTGGACGACACCTGAGCTGGCACCCCCCTCTCCTAACTACCACACCACACCAACGGGAGGACGTTTCAGCTCTCGACAGATTTAACGTGCATCGCTGCCCTACACGGCGGGTCTTTAGTGGTACTTGGATCGAACTCATGACATGCCTGCCATGGTTGGATACCTTAACCACTGGGCTACCGCAGCCCAAGATTGCTATCAGACCAAACATGATTATGAACACACACACATTGAAAATGATTTTTCTGCTGAACAATGTCTTATCACTAAATAATGCAAATGCAGGAAATTGTGTGGGTTGTTATTCCCCATCCTGATCATCCACTGCATAAACTCAGCCCAACAGGGATAATCTGTGTGTAAACATTGTACCTCTTTTGCACAAAGGAACAGTTGCATACATTCCTCATGTGAAAAATGCCACTACTTGCATTCTTGTGGAAATAGTTTTGATGCAAATCTCCCAAAGATCCACTCTTCCATTTCTGGCCATTGCAATCCCCGCCACTGTTTGAGGTGGTAAATGAACCAGTTTCTCAGTCATTTATTAACACTGACGAAGGTTGGACTTAGAATACAATGCATTGGAAGCCACTGCTAATACAATCTTAGTACTTTATGTGCCTTCCCTTTTGACTTTATCATGTGCGAAGTACATATCTACCAATCTTTCCTGAATGTAATCACCTCCATTGGCCTTCACAAATTATTTCAGAATATGTTATTAAGGTATTTTAGCATTGATAATGAGCTGTATTTAAAGGCCAACATTTTACTATGACTGGCTTTTTATTGAACCTACTAGCAGGAAATACTGCTACTCTTTACTGGAAATTTACATATGGTAAAATGGTTACATACATTTAGGAAATATATTACATAGGCAGGTATAAAATGACTTGATTGATTGAATATTAATGTTGCACTGTTCAGCTACACGAGGGCTTTTGGCGACGGACCACGTAATTTTGAACCACGATCAAGTGACGTGGACGACACCCGAGCTGGCACCCCCTCTCCTAACTTCCACACCACACCAACAGGAAGACGTTTCAGCTCTCGACAGATTTAACGTGCATCGCTGCCCTACACTGCGGGTCTTTAGTGGTACAGGGTTCGAACCCGTGACAAAGCAAGCCACGGTCCGATACCTATACCACTCGGCTACCGCGGCCACAGGTATAAAATGACATCAGAGGCGATTACTAGATCTTGTACTCTTTAGCAAGTTCAGATTTTCATTCTAATAGTACTCTTTTCTGTCTCTCAAAGTAGAATGCGACCCTACATTCCATGATCATTATTGCTCAATTGGATGGGTATCTCTCATCTCTTCCCTTATTCTATAAAAACCATTCAGATTCACCCTGTAGATCATAAAGACTTACACTTTATATATAATGATCTCCACATCCAAGTTTCTTACAAAATGCAATAACATTACATCTAGCTATTTATAAGAAAAAATAATGAACATCTTTAAAAATATGTTATTCTGACACTTATACAGAAACTTATTTGAAATCTTACAACATTTTTTTAATAATCTACTATCTTCCTCTATATTATGAAAAAGACTGCATTTTTTCCTGATAAATTCCTTTATCAGGAAAATATTACCTTTCCTTTTATCACGCATTAACTTTTCTTCCCCAATGTTTTTCAGAAACCATTTTCCCAAGCAATAACCCCAGATAAAAATATTCAATGCATAAAAATTTTTGGTGCAAGGAACTAAGATTAAATATAGTTCAAGAAATTAAAAGCAGCCATTTTAAGAAATAAGATAAAATTATACTTTGCATTCAATATTCACTTAAGTATTTATTCTATAAATATTTTAAACTATAATCTGACTTATTATCTTTCTAGTATTTACTGCTAGGATAAAAAAAAAAAAAAAAAAAAAAAAGGATTCCGAGAGTGCTTCCTTTTAAAATACACATAACACACACAGTACTATCTTTAAACCAAAATATTTTAATAACTTTTATATAAACATGGAAAAACTTAGAAATATATTTTTATTTTCTACAAATGAATTGGTTCTTAATGAGAGAAGAATTTTCAAATTGATTTTCCAAAACGTCAAGCATAATTGAGCAAAGATTAAATTTTAGAATTTTTGCGCAACAAACTTTTGAAATACTGCAACTTTTAGAGATGACCATTTGACAAAAATAACATTTTATACCAACTGGATATTGTTGAGTAGTACTTTAAATAATATTCAGCATGCCATTCAGGACATGCAATAGCAAAAAAAAAAAAAAAAAAAAAAAAAAAAAAAAGATTACTGTTTGTACGGAGCAAAAACCACCTGAATTGCGGTGAGATAACTCATGGGTTTAACATCACTCTAATGCAACTTTTCACAGCATATTAGTCTTTTTTTTTGACAAAGCATTCAACAAATATGGCTCTACAAACCCAGTATTTAACTAATATGGTATTGTGTGACATTTTGTTATTTCCATATTTGGAACTGCCTCTACATGGTCACTATTTTGTGGGCATTGATGCAATAAAAGAAAATTCGATGAACCTTGAAGGGGTTTCACACACACACAGAGAGAGAGAGAGAGAGAGAGAGAGAGAGAGAGAGAGAAAAAGTTAAGGGATTGGAAAAATACTGGCAGAAGTGCATTGAAGTTAGAAACTGCTTTTGAGTACTTTTCGAAAAACTGGTATGCATCATAATTTGAGTAAATATTACAAAATGTCATTTTGAACTATGAAGGATTTTTTTCTATAAAGTTCCTTTTAAATTGCTTCTTGGGGCACACATATTTTTAATAGAAATCTTTTATTAGATAAATGCACATCAAAAAGCTTTCTTCAATTAAAATTCTTTATTAAAAAAGAAAAAAAAACTAATATTCTCTAGCCAACAATTGCACTATTTGTGTATTTAAATTAATGTAAGAAATCTTGAACATCTGATGTGCACTGTCAAAATCTTTGAATATTTGTTAAAACTTAGAAATTAATGTTAAATAATACAACCATTCATTTCAAAAATAAATATTTTGATGTTGAATCAGTAAAATGCAACAAAAAGATGTAATTCATTTCAAAACTAGCTTTGATAAAAAGCTACAGAAGTATAATACAAATACATTAAACAAGTTTATAGGGAATTATTTCTAGGTAGATCAAATGTTTTCAAGTAAACTAATGTTCCTTTAGATGCAAGAGATTCCTTTGAGGAGAAATATACCAGAAAAACAAGTTCACAGAAGACACCTAAAATTATTAAAGCAGCACATGATTCCTTTAGTAAGCAATCGCTGTGCATGCCGAGAATGATGGGCATCCTTTAAGCATCAAAGAAACAATTTAAACATTAATTTGTGTGTTCCTTGCATTTTAATCAATAAATACAAACCAAAGAGACATTCCCATTGCTGAGACATTGCTGCAGCTAAAAATCTATATTTGAAAGTGATAGTTACTGGTAAAACTATATGGCGTTTTAATAAATCTCCATAACAAAATAACTAAGTCAGGAAAGGAAGTAAAAAAATTCACCAAAAGCTGAAATATTCTGAAACATTTGATGACTAGATTTTGTTCAGGATATCAGGATTAAAAAAAAAAAAAAAGGCTACCAATTCTAAATATTAAAAAAAGGTATTTTGATATTTTGACCATACAAGTTGCTCCAACATATGCTTTGAATCCAATTCCACAAACTAAGACAATCAAATTATTAAATTCCTCTGACAAGAACATTGAAGCTTGGAGAGAGAGGGAAGGATCTTATACATAAAGAAACCAATACAAGTATTCCTTTTATTTCTTTTTACAGACCTCGACTGAAGACTATATTCTTCACAATTTTCTACTTTTAAGGCTCAAGAAACCATATTAATGAATAAAATTAGTTTCCTGTACATAAAAGAATAAATAGTTTCTATTTTTTAAAAGTGTACTAAAAATATTACAATTCTAGAAATAAAAATTTGAATACAATAATTTAAAAGCCTAGTTGATATACATTTTAAACTATTACAATATAATTTAATGAAATACACTATACATATTAGCAACAACAAAAAAAAATTAGCATTGCACAAGGTGACACCAATTTAAGTGATATTTTATAGTACAGAATACATATTACTATGTTATATAAACAACTAACTTCTTAAACAAATAAAACTCTGATATTTGATGTTGTTCAAAACATGATTATCAACATTACACCTGAAGTAATATGATGGCTATTGGTTAGACTTCAAATTTGTATCACAGTCAAGTGACAAAGTTTCAAACCATGCTAATGCAAGGACTTTGGTCTTCAAATTTGTATCACAGTCAAGTGACAAAGTTTCAAACCATGCTAATGCAAGGACTTTGGTCCTCTAATTTTAAGTTCAAAATAAAGCATTAGTATTAAAAAGCAACCAGAACTGTGTGCGTGTACAGGTGGAAAAAAAAAAAAGACTCCATTCTACATTAAAAACATTTTTGACAAGCACATTTTATCTTCGATAATATTATAAGAACATGGCATTGGGAAATCTGAAAGCCAATTTCTACAGAGAACTGCACAAGATATTAGAATTTTATAAAGTACCTTGCATATTAATATGAATAGCATTTACTCAATAATGTAATTAATTAGGAATTTTAAGAAATTTATACAATTTAGATAATTACATAAAGATTACAAGAGTTTAACTAAATGAAGAAAGAATCCCAAAATCTAATCTTAATCCATTAGTTATATTCAAGGCCCAACTTTGGAAATGAATATAAATGTCTTTCAAATACACCTATGCCCTTGTCAATTTTATGCACTTAAATCAAAAATTATGTAAAAAAATAAATATTTAACAAGTAAAAACATAAAAATTCAAAAATACCATGTACGAAAAACATTTAACATTGAACACAACATTATACAATTAAACTCTACTTGTACAGTTAGTTAGTTAGTTAGTTAGTTAGTTAGTAAGTAACAGTCAGAAAGAAATACAGTCACTCAAAAAAGTATTGGGACACTTGACATGCATAACTCATTTATAAAAATATTTATCACATTAAAACAAAATGAATTAAGAAATAGTTTAACATTTGGTGTACAGTATATAAGGAAAATTTTATTAGTATTATAGAATTATAATTAGATCTAGCTTTGCAAATAGAATTCAAAAGCACACTGGAGTCAAAAAAGTATTGGGACACTTTTAAAATCAGAAATTCAACGAATATATAGCACATCAGTAGAATTTAATTTTCACATAACTTTTTTAGAGTAGAAGTTTAAACATAAACGTTTCAACAGTTAATATTTATAGAAAAAATGGTGAGAAACAAAGATATCAGTTGGTGTGTGAAATCTTATAAGTCATTGAAAGAGGGGAAATCTATTTGGTATATAGGAAAAATCTTGAAATTGGGTAAATCTTCTGTTTTTAACATCATTGACAGGTTCAAAAAAACAAATAGTATTGAAAACAAGCAAAGGTCAGGGTGTCCAAGGATATTTAACGAACGTGAAGCGAGGTGGATTGAGACATGTAAACATTAATCCAAGAACTAGTGCAGTAAAAATGACTTTGCAATGCAAGAGTAGGCTCGGAAAATGAGTAAATCCTGAAACTGTTGGAAATGTTTTAAGAAAACAAAAGTATCATGGCAGAGTACCTCAAAGAAAGCCCTACATGAGCAAAGCAAATAGACAAGTTATATTGGCATTTGCTAAAATGTATGCAAGGCAGCCAACAGAATCTTGGAAAAATGCGATTTTTGCTGATGAAAGCAAATATAACATTTTCAGATCGGATGGCAAGCAAAAAGTTTGGCAGAAATCAAACACAGCAATGCATGTTAAAAATTTATGGCCTACTGTCAAGTTTAGAGTGGGTAACCTAATTGTATGGGGCTGCATGACAATTTCTGGAGTCTGGAACTTAGATTTTGTTGATGGTATAATGAATAAATATGTCCGTGTGTGTGTGTGTCTTGATATTCTCAAGCGAAATTTAAAGTAAAGTGCAAGCAAGCTGGGAATCTCGGGATATTTTAAATTGTACCAAGGTAATGACCCGAAACATACTGCAGATATTTTCAAGTTATGGATCCTCTACCACTGTCCTAGTATTATTAAGATTCCTGCACAAAGTCCAGACCTTAATATCATTGAACATGTGTGGGATTATTTGAAGCAAAAACTATACGAGCACCAAATTTCTAACAAGCAGGATTTAAGAAAATATTTAGTTGAAGAGAGGGGACCAAAATCGATAATCGTTTTGCAAAAAAATTATCAAATCCATGCCAAATAGACTTCAAGATGTCATAAAAAGCAAGGGTGGTCCAACAAGATATTAATTTCTAAGTTTGAATTGTTTTTCTTAATTTATTGGGAAGTGTCCCAATACTTTTAAGCACATTTTTTAACTCGATTTCTATTATTTTCTATTTTAACCATAGTTGCAGTAATGTAAGAGTTTTGTTCAAATTATTATTTGTATTTACCAAAATAACATTTACTTTTTTTTGGTTTCAATTGTATGTTTAAAATATTACGATAAAAATCTACGAACTGATAGTGTGTCCCAATACTTTTTTGAGTGACTGTACATATGATCTAGTATAATTTTTGAAATAATGAAAATAAACATTAATACAATACAAAAATAATACATTAACAGAATATATGAATTTTTTTTTTTTGAAAAACCTGAAACTATTGAAATGTTCTGAAAAAATGTCAACTTTTAAAAGTAAACTCAAATTGTTTGATTTTAGTTGAATTAGCATTAGTATCTAGAAAATAAAAGTGTACTGTAATCTTGCTTTTTAGTTTGAAAATATTCAGGTAAGGATACTTATAACACAAAGATGGGATTTGGAGATCCCCCTTATAGAACAATAGATTTTTTTAAAATTTTACTATGGAGATGACTCGTCACTTTTACCAACATGTTTTTTAGAATGTACCCCCCTCCCATAAGATTTTTGTACAATACCATAACATGAAAATGTAAGGACCAAACAGAAATTTTTATCAAGTAATAACACCTATTGTAACCCCTTCACAGACATTTTAAAAAGCTTGAGTATAACTTAATGCAAGTATCAAAAAAAAGTAAGGCATACGAAATGGGACACACACAACATAATTTTACTACACAGAATATAAATTATGCTTAAAAAAAAAAAAAAAAAAAAAGAGACAAAATTTGTTTTTGAAATAATTTTCTAAAATTAAAAAGCCGCAATTGAAACTTGCAATTCTGATATGGTCGTACCAAGCACTTGCAAAAAGTAAAAAATCCAAGATATAACATTCTTTTAACTCTTATACACTATACTAGGGCTATAAAAGTCCGTTTAAACATAATGTGCAACAGTCTGTTTCTACCATAATCTATTGTAGAAACAAGATTCAAACCAAATATCCATCAGATTATTATTCAATCATACTATGATTATCTAAAGAGTTTATCCCTTACCAAAAACAAAACAAGAGTAAAAATTGTTTTATAATTAACTGAATATATCCATAAACAGAATAGGAAAAGCATGCAACATTCTATCAATGAATATCAAATTATAACAATATACTTCCTTAATTAAAAATATTGATCTAATTGTATTTTAAAAGTCTAGTTATGAAAGTGAAATTCTGGATAAGACAAAATTTTTAGTCATGGAAGAGCAATAAAAATTACTGTTCTCGTGATTTTAAATATAGAAAAATTTTTCCCATTAATATAAACCTTTTTAGAGAGATTCAAGGAAATACATTCTATAGTTAAACAATGTAAACTTCAAAAGGCTGAGGAGAAAAAGACTTTTATGATATCGCTTATTTTTATGAAGAGCTCCCTCCCAACTAAGACTAACAAATAAAAGTAAAAATAATAAACACCTGCTAAAAACAAAGTCATCAAAACAGCCAACACATTTAGTTTTCTTAAACCGTTTTCCTTATTAAAATGTTCCATGTTTTTATTTAGACAGAAAAAATTTAATCAAAAATCTTATGTCCTTAAAATTCAATTATAACTTCAAAACTGAATCCATTTGTCTAGAAATTTCAAATACAGTAAAACCAGTTTTTATGTTGTCCTTTATGCAATTTTATTTTTTTTAGGTGGTATACAAATTTCAACGGCATTTTCACCACTGTCACATTTTCTATCAGGGTTTCAACAGCGTTGGCGCCACTGTTACATTTCCTATCAGGATGCATATATACAAATCCGAAAGAAGCTTGAAATTCCAAAAAGAGCTTCGATCATGCATATCTGGCTATCCTGACATTTAGAAGCAACTGACCAACCGGTCGTTGTTGCAAAAACCTATCACCAACTTTATCGTGCCAAAAAATAAATCAATTGAAATATCTTAAAGTGACAAAAATTATTTTGAACAAATTCATCACAAGATGCACGTTTTGGATTGCAACGAGTGCAGTGAATTATGTAGGTGCATTTTTAAAACTTCTCCATGTATATAATGAGAAATTAAATGCTTTAGAAACATTTCTATGTGTACTTTTATTTTGTTTGGAAGCACTTTCTCATGTATTTTGTATATAATTGACATTTTCAGAGTGAAACTTTTTATGCATAGTCACTCTCCACCGCATAAAAAAATTCTGTAGTATGCTGTACAAAGTTGGTGTTACATATAACTTCATGAAAATTCTGAATTCTTTTTTTTCTGTGAAGTTTCTTTCATGTGGTCCATATCTACTACTTAAAAACAGCTTTTACTGTTGATAAAACAATCTTGTTACAACAGTAAATGTAAACCAACAATTATTTTTGGTCTTAACCCTCTTGCTGCATAGAGCTATGTGTTCTTTATCCATGGAAATCACGGGATGTGCAGCAAGAGGGTAAAACAAGTTTGATTTTGTAATTAAGATATTTAGAATATCCTTTTGGTCAAGGGCTTAACTTCTAAATAATGTTTTATAACATCAAAGATCTAAATTTTACTATTTCAAATAATACACACACACATTTCAAACATCTTTTTAAAAGCTTAAACAAATAGCTGGAAAACTATTCATTCTACAACTAGTACAATTTAAATATTAATCCACAAAAGTTTTACATAGCAAATTGAAAGACAAGACATTTACAAGCTTTTCCATTTAAAATTAAACTGAAAAATTTTATATTTTAATATAAGTAATACTCAATAATATACGAGATCAATCAAAGCATAATAGGGCTTTATTTAAGAGAGATTAAATTCTATTCTAAATCACACACCCCCCTCCCCATTTCATATGAAAAAGGTACATAAAAACAGTTCAATGAGTGATTAAGCATCTTACTAGGTGATCTCAAAAAGGCCTATTTTTCATCAGAAGAATTAGAATTTGACTGAAAATAAGTCTTTAGAAAATTAATATTTGCATTTTTTTTTCGAATTTCCTATTTTATTACCTGCAAACAACTTCATAACAGAGGCACACACAAGGACGAGATTCAGGGGTTTAAATCCCTCCTACAGATTAATTTCTAACTAAAAGTTTTTGATTCAGTACTTGTTTATATGTTTCAGGAAACACAGTCCCTCCCGTAAAGTCTGTATGCTACTTTTTGATAATTTGATTACTTTTTACAGTTGCTCTAAAAGAAAAAATTACTAATTTCATCAAGCGGCACCCTAATCTAAACTTTAACCAATTTTCTTACGAATCTCTCAATTTGAAAACTACTGTAAATATATCAATGTTTTCTAATTTAACTCTTGCTGCCTCCCCAAAGAATATGCTAATATTAAAAATTTACATATTAACTTCGATTACAACAGGAAAGAATGAAAAACTGTACAAAAGCAACCCTAATTGGTTGAAAAGTAAGGATTCATTAATTTTGCATTACTTATAATAAAACATGGTCATTGAAAAAGTATAACAAGTCGCATGTTAAATCATTACTTTTATTTCACTTTGGTCCATACTTAAGATAAATTTAACAGATGTTCATATAAAAAATGAAGTATAAAAAATAATTCAATAGTAAAACTGCTAGCTAAAGATTACATATTGAATTACTACAGTAATAGCTTTTGGAAGTCAATTAAAAAAAAAATCATTGCACAAAAAGGAATCTTTACAATTTCTTGAATAAAAGTTTGTCGCATACAAGAGATTTTTAGAGCATTTTATCTTTGTAAATTTTGAAGAATGGCATTAAAATTAATTAGATCATACATGGTAAAAATCTGGATGTTTCTACAATATGTTAACTTATGTCACAAATATACATATTTCCCAACAATGAATATGTACCATATTAATAAGGGGGAAAAAATGAAAGTTAAACTTTAACCAGTAAAACTATCAATACATATAATCAAAGTGAAGAAATTAGAAATAAAAATTTATTAACAATGTTATAAAACGAAGTCAATATCATACAAAGTAACTTATGCCAGGTACTACAAAAACAATTAATGAAATTTTAACAAGCAATCGAAATAAAAACTTATGACATTTTGTAACAAAATTTAGTTTTAAAACCTAACTTTTAAAAATATTGCCTTTTACCCATAACATAATAGTCAAGAAAAAACTCATCTTTATCAGTCAAGATAATTTAAAATCAATGCTACACATTTTGAGCAAATGACTACAAAACAAATTAAGACATTAGAAATACAGCTAAATCAACACGCGACAAAAAGGTATGGTCAAATATATTATAGGTATAACGTAGGCACAATAGTATAACAAATGTATTTTAACTTTGATTCAAATAACTTAATTACCAAATATTTACAAGTCCTATATAATTGAATTCTCTTCAAATTTATGAAAATATTAGTGAAGAAAGCCACAATACACAAATTATTTGACCTAAAATTATAAAATCATTTATGATAAAAATCATTAAAAATAATACAAGATTTGAAGTTAATCAAAACAATGCCATGTGATTTGAAAAGACAATTCACATATTACACCAAAAATAGTTTAACTCAACAAATCATACTAACATTTTTATTTTAATAAATGCACAGGAGAAATTTACAAATTCATTAATGTAGGGACATTTTTAAATGTTAAGAACAAGGAAAAATGTCAGTAGCACTGGAAATATGATTCAGGGGAAAACATTACTAAAAGGAGTAAAATTTATCATATAAAAAGTAAATAAATCATAGTAATGTTATCATTTAAACTGTAAAATACTTAAATATATTACATTCGTATATAAAACTATGTCAGCCTATCCAATTGTAGAACAAATTCAAACGCAATGTAGATCGCAACAAATATTTTAAATCGAAAATCTAAAAAGCACATCAATTTGAAGTAATGGATGTAAAAATGACGAATTACGTTAAATTAACCCGCCAAGATCACTTTTGTAAAACAATATAGTTTAATAACCCGCGCATGTGCTTTGACGTTTACACGAGAGTAATACTAATAAAAAATACTTTACAATTTATTATCACACAATTTAACACAAGCCAACTCATATCTCAAAAAAAAATTCTAGAAAGGATATCATACAACAGTATTTTTATACGCTATATAGCCTAATTCTCCGACCTCGTAGCATGTAATCCAGGCATACACTTAAGTATTCTACACTCAACGTTATGCCTAACGCTATTGTTGTCAACAAAATATTTTCGAAGAAATAATCACTCAACTCTTTACATAAAATTAAACCTTAATTTTTTAGGTTTTAAGCGTACATACATTGTATTCGTGGTCCAAAGCTTGTAATAACTTCTCTTTTATTTCGTATGACGAGTGCTGCATGGGGCCGCGTTTCGGAATCCCCAAATTGTTCGGATGCACACCACTCTGTGTCTGTGCTACTTCTTACTGTGTGATTCCGCGATCATCTTATTACGATATGGCGGACATGAGTTTGCAAGGGCTGATGGGAAATGTAACGTAGAAAAAATATGGGCATAATAGTAGACATCGTAAATAATAAGTTTTCAAAGAAAGACCCTACTATGAATAGTTTTTACGGTTATAAATAATCTCAGATACCGTTATAAATTGCATGAAACATTTATTCACTCTCAATTAAATTTTTTTTAAAAATTTACTCATTTAGCTCTAGGGTAACATATGGGACTACACGTTGAAATGCAATTTAAAGGAAAGTTGAAGCAAAAAGTTTTATTTCGTGATAGAGAAAAAAAATATAAAACTTTATTGAATATTTCTGTATGTTTTAAAAAACCTCAATAATTGCTGGTCTTTAAAACAAGATAATAATTAATATCCAATTTTTTAAATAAGGAATTGGAAATAGTATTAGTAAGCAATAATCTACAAATTATAACTTACTGAATAATCTACAGCAATAATCTACAGATTTGAACAAGAATGTACTACGCAAAATGATGCTGGTCAATTGAGATTACTCAAACTCGTGGTAGTAAAGGAAACAAAAAAGAGAAGTCCATCACAAATAAGCTAGAACACATTATCAATCACATATAGTTTTGTTTTTTGTTTAAAGTAGAAATTTATAAATATGTAGTTAAGTAGTTAATTTATAAATATGTAGTATGTTAAGTAGTTAATTTATATAAATATGCAGAAACCACATAAAATATAACCAGTTTGATTTGTAAGGCAATTAAATGATCATGGTATTGATCTTGTGGCCCATGATGTTTTAGTCGAGTCGTATATTTAAAAATTGTGATTCTTTTAAAAATCCATCTCGTAGCAGGGATAGAGATCCTTAGAAACTGTAGATGAAAGCTTCTCTCGTCAAATCCTATTTTCCAGATGAAGTTTAAAGTCAACGAAAATAACAAAATGCTATAACAAAAGATTCCATGAAAGAAATCAATTTGTTATAACTACAAATGTTGCAAGATTAACGAGTTCCAGTGAGTTAACCCTTAAGGCTCAAGATAACCTTGTGTATTTAAGAAACTTAAAAGAATTATCCAGGAAACTGAAGTTTATTATGAGATCTGTACATTTGCTGTTAACGCTCACTAAAAAAAGTAAACAATTGAAACGTAGAGTTTCAGAAGACATTTTTTTTACATTCTAATCCAAAGTGACCTACTACGACTATAGCGAATGAGATTAACCCTGTATGTCTAAAATTATTAACGAAAGGGAATATCTCCTTAAACTTTTTTAATCACATCATATATATATATAAAAGCAGATTAGTATATTTATACAATAACATTACAAAATTTTTAAAAATATCATTGATTAGAGCAAATAAATTAAATTGATACTCACAGACATAGTTAGTCCTGAGTGGCCTCTGTACCGAATCTGTATGAAAAATAAAAATAAAAATGACGCATTAATAAAAGGAATTTGAAAGTATCAAAATATTACACATATTAGGGCCCCTGTAGCTTATGGATCCCGTATCAGGGAGTCTTAAGAATTTTTGAGGCCCTAGGCTCCTATGTAAGAGTAGGCCTCGCCTGTGATAGACAGTATATAGCAGGGGTCGGCAGCCTTTTAGCTGTGGCGTGTCAAACCAATCTACCAATATGATTCAACGTGCTACACAGTAGAACATATTTGAAATAATTCGATTCCCGCGATATTGTATGCAGATTTAGAGAATAGAGGTCAATAATATAGGGATTTACAGTTTTATTTCCTATTAATTTTACACCATTTAAAGTTATTTATTTCCAAAGATATTCCTTTATTTCCTTTGTCTCTGCAGCGACCTGCTTAATATCGTAATATCAGGGGTATAATGCGTGACTTTCATTTTGACACTATTCTGAACATTCAGTTGTTAAACAGCTTCTTTGTGGACTTAAAATGCTTTTCGTATGAGAAAAGATTTGTTCATATAGATATGTAGAACCCAAAGCGAATAACAGAGTACATGCAATTTTCTCTCTTCAAGCTGTTAAATCTCTCTAAGAATGGCATCCATTAATTTACGAAATAACTGTAGAGTAGAGTTACCTTGTACAGATTTTTTCGAAATTCCGTATATGTCCGTAGTTCTGAAGATATTTGTCAAATATCAACTTCCAACCCCTCATAAATTGACAAATTAGTTGACTAGTGCAGAGTGTCACTGAGAATTGTGCAGCATGCCAAATGTGGCACACGTGCCACAGGTTGTAGCATACATCGTCGAATACTCGCACAAATGGAAATCTGAAACAAATATGCGTGGCTCACTATCTCACAAACACAGGCACAAACCGGCTGAACCGACAGCTGACTTTTGACTAAATGTGTAATGGTGGTGGATCTGGACATGGACGACGGTTATCATATAAGAATGTAGTCTTGCCACTGTTGGCATTTGGCATATAGTTTGAAATTCCTAGTTTTTCAGAGAATATGTCTGGGACCATTCGATAATTAAAATATTTGGATCATGATCTAATTAAGCTTGGGTTGAAAACGAAACGAGGTCCCTACCAAGATCGGGGCTCTGGGCCCGGTCCCAGTTGGTCCATACCTTAAGATGTCCCTGCTCCGTATCATTGATACGGCGGTAGCTACGCCCCTGTTGATACTTTTTAATACCATCAGGTAAATAAAGTTGATGATATCTTACAAAATTGAAAATTAATAATCTATACAATATTCCACTGTAGTGTTTCAATACCATATATACTTATAACAAAATACTTATTCGCGATGAAAATCACGAAAGCATTTTTCTCCTCTCATTCAGGCATAAAACTACACTGCACAATTACTATTTTGAGTGGGGCGACTCTTTTTCACACACTTCACGACGTACCCAATTTTCTACTGCAGTCCAAAAGGAGACTTTCGAAGACTAATTCAGCTTCTTCTGTTGTTAAACCTCACGTTCTAAGCATATCTAAAATAAGATGATTTTCAAATGACTGAAAACAAAAGTGTACATTTTACTAATAACAATACATTTATTCAAGCACAATACATGCTAATTGACTTTCTTACATGACGCATAAAAATAAAAATACGGTATATGGATAAGAATTAAGGTTAAAGGATTTAAACTTACTTTTAAAAAGAGCTATAAGCAAAACCATTCTTCTATTCTTAAGCTAAAAAGTAGTTTAATAAACCCGACAGTATTTAAAAGTAAGTCATAGCTATACAAAAAAACTTAGCAATTGCCGAGCCATTAGCAAAAGTCCCAAAGATACTTCAAAGTGTCACTTTAAAAAAAAAATTTTAAAATAAAGTAAAATGCGCGACCTACATTTCTTAAATTTACAAACATCAATATTTGTTAAGGATTATAAAATAAGAAAAATATTTTTAGTTGACTTACCTATGAATATTGAGATGTTTAATGCAGTGCTTCTCAAACTTTTAATACTGGCGCCCCCCTTTTAAATCACAATTTTTATTGCGCCCCCCATACATTAATAATGCACACTGAATGCAATAATAATGCACTTTGATGCTAAAAAGCTGCAATCTTTATTATAAACCATACAAATTAATGACATAAGTATTAAATATTGTATATGTTACTTTTAAGTAAAAAAAAAAATAATAGGATAATTATTAGGTTATTTTTCCTTTCTATATTTTTTAAATTGGAACATATTGCAAAATGCGGTGGTTGCTTAGAAGACAAAATATAGATACCTCAGCTAAATATAGAAAAAGAACTCAGAGAGTCAATTTTTAATCATATAAGCATTCTTTTGAAAAACTTTGCTCTGCAAGACAAGGCCATGGAAGTCACTAATGCTTATTAAACTTGTTCTTAATTTAGTATTAATTAATTAGTTATAAAATACTCTGTGCAGCACTGATACATTAAAAGTATACCGGCTGAAGTACCCGCTCCTTGCACGAGTTCATTTATGAGAAAATAAAACATTATTGACATAATCGCTGAATTGTAAGGAGAGTAAAGCCAAGTGTGCGACAATGTTTACAAAAATGTAAAATGATTTTTTTTAAATAATTGCTCAAATTATAATTAGTTTTAAGCGAACTGTAATTTTAAGCCTCACAGAATTAGCATTTAGAATTGATGTTGAATAATGAACAGTAATATATAATTCCGATGAAGAATAATTGTATTATTTTTAATATTTAAAGCGAAAAGACTTCAACATGTTTTAACCCTGGAGCAGGCGTGCACTCAATACTAATGGTCGAGCGGGGTTATTGTGAGTCATCCCAATCCTTTTTTTATAATTATTTTTATAGTACAAAATAAAAATCTTAATTCCAGTGAATAATTTAATCAAGAAAAAATATACTTACCTACTTTCAAGGACTTTTCAATTTTTCTATGATGATTTTAGGAAAAAATCAAAGAAAACTGAACTAAAATGTTTCAAGTGTGCGTGACCTTAAAAAAAGACACAAATTACAGACACTTTCGCTAACATTACAGCGTTATTTTCAGGCAAAACTCTGTCATATTTTGTTCAAGTTATTGTAATTTTACTGTCCATTGATGGTCGACAATAGCATGCTGAACTTTTGCTTGCTTGTGTGTTTTTGACAAATCAAAGTGTGTCTTCTGATACTTATGGCTTCATATTTTAGTTGATGGTGTTCTTTCGGTAGTATTTGAAAATGTTTCTTTCGTTTCATGTTCACCGCTTTTCTCAAATTTACTTTAATATGCGCATTATTTCAGCAGGTTCATCCCTTTTTTTGTTTATCAGTTTTAACTTCTTTCAATAGAGATCAAAGATGCCAATTTCTTATATACACTCAGGAACATTGAAAATAGCGACCCAAGAAGGAAGCTAAGTACAAGCGCGAAACTTTGCAAATAAGTACAGCGGAATGTAATATGCAAATGATCCAAGTTTTGTGCCAATACACAAGCTCATACACGCCGAGGTGGCGCTACAATCAGGAAGAGGGTGCTATAAAAGCCAGCGCAAATTCGAAGATTCATAAACGTGACGATTACCCGAAGATTGTAAGAAGACATTGGTAAACGAAACAGGCCAGGTAAACGTGCTAGAAGACATTTCTCACAGTTATGCGAGCTTGAGAGAAGCCTGATCATCGCGATAAAAATTGCAGGCTGGTCGACGTGCCGTGTCGCTGGCCAGGTGGATTGTTCGGAGTGTGCCGTAAGAAATTGTTGGGAGCAGTGGACGCGAGAAGGTACCCACGCGCAGAAAACAGGGTCTGGAGCGACCAGGAAGACCACGAGGAGAGAGGATCGAAGGATCGTGCAGCAAGCACTTGTGGACCCCACAGTGACTCGTTCAACGATAGGAGCAGACGTAGGCGTAGCAATTGTTCCACAAACAATTTCCAGACACCTTGCAGAAGCAAATCTTAAATCCAAGCGCCCTTTCCGTGCACTCCCTTTAACACCGGAACATCGGCAACTGCGTCTACAGTGGTGCCAAGCCAGATCAATGTGGAATGTCACAGATTGGCAAAAGGTTGTGTTTAGTGATGAATCTCGGTTTGTTTTGGGGACAGATGATAACCGTGTACGGGTGTGGAGGCGCCTTGGTGAGCGGTACAATTCCCCCACATTGTTCTTCGTCACACTGCCCGCACAGCTGGTGTAATGGTCTGGGGGGCCATAGCCTATGATAGCCGGTCCACTTTAATTGTGATGCGTGGAACCTTAACGGGCCAACGTTACGTTGATGATATTCTTCGACCCCTTGTAGGACCTTTCCTAAATAGTCTCCCAGGGGCAATTTTCCAGGAAGATAATGCTCGTCCGCATACAGCAAGAGTTGCTCAAGACTTCCTACGTCATTTTCAGACTTTTCCATGGCCGACTCGCTAGCCCAATTTGTCCCCTGTAGAGCACGTGAGGGATCAGCTAAAACGGCAGATGCCATCGTGTCATTCTGTACATGATTTAGAGTTGGCTGTTCAAGATTTGTGGGCCCGTCTGTCTCAGGACAACATAAGGTGTCTAATCAACTCAATGCCGGACCGTGTGGCGGCATGTATTGCAGCTGGAGGTGGTCCAACGCGCTATTGAAATTGCCCAGTATTTGTGTCGTTGCACACCCTGTATTCATTTAATTGTTTTGTTTTTGAGATCAAGTGAATCTCTCATCTGTGTCATTATGTGTATTAAATTTCATTTCAATCTGATGCTTTCTTCTTGGGTCGCTATTTTCAATGTTCCTGTGTGTGTGTATAAATCCCGCCTCGAACTCTTAAGTTTTAGTATGAAAGAAAACTGACATTAAAAATACAGAGTACAAAATAAGGAAGTAAGATGCAACAAAAATGAAATACCCAATTCACACCCTATACTATTTCAGAAAATATCAAATTTTTTTAACCAAAAATATATATTTTTCAAATTCAATCCAAATACCACCCTTAGAATTTGCCGCCCCGGGCTGGGGACCGATTTACCTGGCCCTAGAGCCACCTCTGGGTGTAGAAGTGTTAATTATTGCGTTAGGGTGGTTTAAGTGCAACGAACTGCTTTTGGTATTTATAAACCATTAACCTTTACTCTATTGAGTTTTCGTCCCCAGCGTTGGTTTTTTTACGCTTCCTAACACGGTGCTCTTTTTGTAAAAAACGTGTATTAGAGAAAGCACTTTTTTTTTCCTTCGGAAACGTGAGTTTAGTATAGTTATTGTTATTTAACCCAAATACAATAATCAAAACAGTAAATCATAAGTAGTAAGTAATAAATAATTAGTTAATCAAAAACTAATTAATATGTTAAATAAATAAAATATTTTTTTAAGAATGCATATATACCGTATTTATCCGAATCTAAGCCGCCATCGGTTCTAAGCTGCACTCCAAATTCTAGAAACGTTTTTGTGTGTGTGTGTGGGGGGAAATAGTGTAAAATTGTTTATTAATATCAGATATTAACAAAAATTTTTAAAAAATTAAATGAAAATTAATAGGAAATGAGAATAATTAGTTTATATATCAATATATAAAACTTTTAAATACTTACATGAAAATGTCATTGCTCTAACCGATAGTATCCTAGTCAATTTACGCCCATCGAACGAATTTTTCTGTCTTCGATTCTAAGCCGCACCCTATTTTCAGTAGCATTAACATTGAAAAAAAAGTGCAGCTTATTTTCGAATAAATACGGTATATTATTTACATACTATACAGATCGTTTTGTCAGGAGTTTTTTAGAGTACGATATATATATTTTAAATCAAGGTGATATATATAAACTTACCTCACACTGACACACCATTTCACTCCTAAAAATGTACCAATTCTCGTGAACTATTTTATTTGAATCTCTATCATACAGTCTACTGCTACCATCAATTAGAAAAAGAAACAACTACATCAGAAAGAGAATCACGCGTTTGAAATGTTTGACACAGTGTAAAATCAAGATAGACGCGTGCGAGTGAGTGAGTGAATATTAACGTCACACCGTTTAGCTACACGAGAGCTTTCGGCGACGGATCTCGTAATTTTGAACCAGGGTCAAGTGACGAGGATGACACCCGAGCTGCCACCCATCTCTCCTAACTGCCACCCCAACGGGGAGGGACGTTTGAGCTCTTGACAGATTTAACATGCATCGTTCCCCTATACGGCAGGTCTTTAGTGGTACTGGGCTCGAACTTGCCAGCCAAGATCCGATACTTTGACCATTAGGCTAACGCGGCCATAGATGGATGCGTGCAGAGCGTCCTTAACGTTGAAGGATAGAGTGAGATGAACATGCTAGCGCGTTCGTAATGGCCAAAGGGTTACAAAATTCTTTTCAATATGAGAGGCATATAAAATTCTTTCTTTGAATAACAGTGATAATCGAATATGCTTTGGGAGGATTATACTGCTTTCAATCTAAGTGAACACACACTCAATGAAGTTAATTAACATAAAGGTATTCTAAAAAAACTGATAAAAATAATGTACATTTATGTATATGTGTTACCGTTAAAGAGAGTATATAAATCAATTATATATATTTCATAGAATAACTTGGGAATTATGAAATAACTAGACAAGTCAGTTACAGTATATAATAGATAAAAAATTTCATACTTTACCTAGTTATTCTATGAAATAACTAGTTATTCTATAAAATAACTGATGACAGACCGTTTAAGTGAAAAATAAACAATTTCAAAGTTATTTTATAAATTATTTGATCCTAAATAGCTAAAACCTATCGAAAAATACATTTTATCCCCATTATTACGGATGGCGTCGGGGGTAAAAAAAAATTCTCACCTCCTGGTTCTTCATTCCAGTTGGTGGAAGAAACAACACACAGGAGTAAAACAGTTACGCGTTTTAAGGTTTTTAATTAATATCTTTTTAACTAATTGAAATATCGAAATATAAATAGTCAAAACGGCTTCCTCGGATCATTCCCCGTCTTTTGGTACTTTCGGCGAATTTTTGCGTGGTGTGATTCATGAGAAGATAGACGCATTAATTTGTTTGCCTTCGAATTTTAATTGTGTAGGTAATAGAATATATTCATTTATATAGTGTCTGGAAAGTTTTTTTGTTTTAGGTGTTGGAAACAGTAACTTTTAGATGAGCACTATAGTCCAATTCACAAATACGCTTTTTTTTCCGATATACTTTTCATAACAGATTACAATACCTTATCCTATATTCGTGAATTTACTGACAAATATCAATTTTTGGCTGAGCAATGGTTCCAAGCTTGTTGGTGAAAACATGATTTTCCTCCAACAAAACTTCTTCTTCTAAATAAAAATAATCTGAATGAAAATGGGACTGAGATATGTCCTCTGTGAGAGAATAAGAGAATGTTTATTTCCATACTAACATTAGAAAGTTTTCTTCACATGTTGTTCAGTTCAATATTTTTCCATATTAAAATCCTAAATCGGCATTTTCAGATTCTGGGTGCAAGAACAAAGAAAAAACTATTTTCGTACAAAAGTTATTCACATTAAGAAATAAAAATTGTTAAATGAATTTAAGCACACCCTGCATTATTGCTTGAAACGCCAGTGTATTCTGACTCAGTAACAAAATCCGTTCCATTTTTCATAAGACTTAAAAAAAAACAATTATTTAAATTTAAAATCTCCACTTTTAAATCTGAAAAACTAATGTTAACGGTCACTCAACTGCTTCTTTACTCCAGAGAAAATGTTCTCTTTTCTTTACCTAACCTCTTGCATGCAAATCTTTGTTTTACTTTACGGGCCCTTTATTTGTGTGGTAAACTGAGTAGATTGTTTCCTAGAAGCCCTAGTATTAAGTAAGCAAGAGTCTACCCCAAATCGAAAAACATGACAAGTTTGAGAACCTCTGTTCTCTAATCTATGATGCTGACGTACTGTCTTTTATTTCATAACTAAATGCAAATACTTATACTAATTTAAACGGTACAAAATGTACACAGTCCAGTCATATTAATGTGACCACTGTAAAAAGCCAGAATTACCATCTTTCGCAGAGGGGAAAATAGTCATTTAGGATCCTCAAGGTATTCACTAGGATGTTGAGCCATGCCGACTCTATTGCTGCACTAGACTACGCGCGTGAGGATCCATGACGCGAACAACCCGATCGAGAGGGTTCCATAGATTATTGATTGGGTTTAAGTCAGGTGAGTTTTCTGGACACAGAAGAACGATAAACTGATCCTGGTGCTCTTTGAACCACGCACGTACGCTGTCAGTTGTATGACACTCCGCAATGTCCTGCTGGTAGATGCCACCATCCTGAGGAAAAACAATACGCATAAAGGGGTAGACATGGTCTGAAAGGACAGATGCGTACTTCTATTGATCCATCGTGCTTTCCACAATGATGAATAAACACAGAAAATTTAAGGAAAACATTCCCCAGACCATAATGCTCCCGCCTCCAGCCTTAACCTTGCCAGCAATTGTTGCAGGGTGTTTGCTTTTAGACGTTTCATGCCAAATTTGCCACCAACCATCCGTCCGATGGAGTATAAAGCGTGATTAATCAGAAAACTCTACCTGTCGCCTCTCTTTGGATGCCCAGTTGCGGTACTTGTATGAAAATTCCAGTCTTCGTTGCTGATGAGAAGCAGTCAGCATAGGTGCATGAACCAGGCGCCTGCTTCGGAGAACCAGACGCAACAACGATCGCTGAACAGTAGTTTGGAAGACACTGTTGGTAGCCCCTTGATTCATCTGGATGGTATGTTGCTTAACGGTAGCACGTCTATTCTCCCGAACTCACCTCTGCAGCCATCAGTCACCTCTATCACCTATGGCCCGTGGTACACCACATTTGCCACGTCACTGATTTTGGACGGTCCCATTTTGACACGCACGGTCTACTTTAACCACGGTGACACACGAACAGTCCACAAACTTAGCCGTTTCGGAAATGCTTCCAACCTTTTCCCGAAAGCCAAAAATTATGCCGTTTTGGACTTCGGATAACTCTTTACATGTTTGCATTACGCCAACGATTGTAGTGTTTTCCGAAGCCCTCACACACTCTTTATATACGCTCAATAGCACTGCGATGCCAGCATCCTTCTGTGATTGGTTATTTAACGTCAAAGTCGAAAGTACGTGGTGGTCACATTAATGTGACTGGACTGTGTATATTGTCATATATATATACAGGAATTCAGTTACTCATCTATAAACTAGCAAATTTTCTGCCATTAAATTAATGTTTACGTGGAAATTTTTGATAATTACAAAACAACCTGATTTTACTGTGAATATTTCAAAATAATAAAAATAATATTTTTTTCTTATTGTTATTCACATTAAAATCCTCTTCAGTATGATTGTTTGAGGAATATCTAAAATTTTAATTTTACAATTTCTTTGTCATTTGTTTAAATTGTTTGACATTGTTTGTAGGTTTATGCATAAAAAATTTTCAAATTTACTCATAATACTATCATTTCATAATACCTATGCAGGAATATTTTTTTATCTTTGTATGTGTGAAAAGTTACATCGTATTCATACCTTACGAAAAATTGCAAAATTTTTTAAGAATTTTTATTCAAATTTTTTTTTAAATAAAGAAAAAAAAATCGCCCATTCGGTATAGCGGTTAGCTACGTTGACTGCTGGGCCGTAGGGTCCTTGTTCAAATCTTGGAGAAGACATGGATGTTTGTAAATGTATAGTGCCTTCGCGGCATGAGGTTACTCTAAATAGCCGTCGAGCCACAAGTCCTCTCGTGAGGTTATTGGAAGGGGAAGAAAGGTGGGAGGTTCCTGACAATCTCCAGGTGTCTGCCTCAAAATCAGGGTGGAAACGAGCCAAAACGTGCTGTCACCTGTACGGTACTCAAAGCTATGGCTAATGACAGGCGTCATTTAGCTCTTTGCCATGATGGATTTCTTGGGCCTCAATCAGGGTGGCATCAGTAACAACAACAAAAAATAATAATATTGTATAGATGTAATGCTTGACATGAATACTTGTTTTTTCGTAAATGTACATCACGTACAGTCATAACGTACATTAACAATTTTTTGTAATTTTCTCACACTTTTTGTATAATATATTGGCTTATATTTAAGATATTAAGATTGTACAATGTTCGAAGAATTTTGTTTTACATCAGTTGACTTTTTTTCCCAATAATACTCTACAGCTATGAAAAAGTAAGATAATGTATACATAAAAATAAAAATTCTCAAAAATATTTTTATTTTTATTTATTTATTTTGTGATTTGAAGTAAATTTCAAATGCTTTTCGATATGAGTAGGGTATTCCAGAGTAATACATTTCTCAAAAAAATAAATAAAAAATTCAACAGAAATATGTGTATTTCAAAAACAAAACATGTTCACTGAATAATCTGATAGCGATAAATTTGAATTTTTAAAGCTTTGTATGATACAAGTAAGTGAGTGAGTGAATATTAACGTCGCACTGTTCAGCTACACGAGGGCTTTTAGCGACGGACCTTGAAATTTTTGTATGATACAAGACACATGTGCTTGTTACTTATGCTATCTGATCGGCAGTGGCATCAGATAAAGGTCAACGAAATTCACCGCGGAGAAGGGCTAGATTTTTACGCCTTATCTTTGAGCACCATGCAGGTGGCAGAACGATTTAGCTCGTTTCACCCCAATTTTGAGGGAGAACACCCTGGGGGTGGTCAGGGACCTCCCACCCCTCTTCTCCTTCCAACCACCTCACGAGAGGACTTGCGGCTATTTCGAGTAATCCCATACTGCGAAGGCACTATACATTTACAAACATCCATGCTTTGTACGGGATTTGAACCCATGCCCTACGGCACTGCAGTCAGCGTCACTAATTACTTTACCGGCACAAGACAAATAAACAGTATTATATTCAAAATATGATAAATTTTGCAAATGTAAGTCACATTGAGTTGTATAAAATTCCCAGGTCAACTCAGCCTTTCATTCCTACTGCAGTGGGTCGATAAATAAGTCCCAACCTTGCTTGAGGACTTAAAAACATTGGGGGTCTCGCTTCAGACTGACCACCTCTGCTCATGCACCTCAGCGCCTGTGATCACGTATACTGGGATGGGTGCAGTAGGCCTTCATAGGCTGTTGCACCACCAGGCAGGGTCCGGCTCTAGAGCTGCCCCTGCAGAGAGAGCGAAACGTACCGTCTGTAATGGATAAATAGAATATTTTTAATAGTAGAGTATTTGAATAGTATGATTTTAGTGATACTTGAACTCTTTAAGCGATCATTTTTTTTATCCAAATGCTTAAAAAAGGCACATTTTTTGAATTGTTTATAACTTAAGGTCATTCTATTTTCCCGTCTTCACCACAAAAAAAGGTGCCATAGGTAAAGCATTTCAATACTATAGACAAATTACATCACCTTTTCATCACACAAATTACATCACCATACTAGCCCTAAATAATACACCATAAGAGTTAATAATAAGCGCAAAGCAAAAAAAGAGAGAAAATATCAGTACCCACATACAGCGTACGGGGAAACCAGTTGCGGCCAACTTTCGATAGCCCGTACGTTCTACGGGCAAAACACTTAAGGGGTTAAAGTATCGTTGGAGCATAAAGGGTTAAAAAATACACCAATGATGATTTGGTGGTTAAGCAAAATAGTAACGCAGAAAAGGTAGATTATATAAATATATGTGTGATCAATAATCACGCACACACACACACATGAACTAAATTGCGATAAGTCTCATGAAGAAAAGTAATACATAGAAATGTAAAGAGACAAAATAGGTAAAAATTAGATAATCACCGTAAAATAATAGAAAGTTTTTAGCCTTAGGAATTAAAATTGTAGAGCAAAATATAGATTTAAGGACCTTCCCCTATATTTGACTATACTACTAGGTTAAAAGGAATTGAAAATAGAGAGTTTAAGAATAATATTCTAAAAATACTAAAAGAATATACACTGAATAGTTAATACAAAAAATACTACAAATAAGTTTCCAAATATCATGTGACAACTTTAATCTGAGTACCTAAGCCAGAAAACCAAGAAATCTAAATAAAAATAGTAAATTTTTTAAGAAGGCAATATAATTGCACAACCTGGCAAAAACAAAGAACTCCCACCAATACAAAACAGTATCGCTCAAGGGAAATATACATATTTGTATGTATGGATACTAGGGTTTCGCGTCAGATTGATCACTGACCTGAACATCTGATCATGCACCTCAGTGCCGAAGGTCATGTAAACTGAGATGGGCACAGATGGCTTTGGCCCTCTATGGGCTGTTGTGCCACTGAGTTTAGTTTATATATATATATATATATATATATATATATATATATATATATATATATATATACAGTCGACTCTCGATAATTCGAACTTTCGATAATACGAACCTCTCGCTAATTCGAAGTATATGCTCAGCCCCTAGAAAAACTCTTGATATTTCGAACTAAAACCATACGTTTTGGTACTCTCATTATTTCGAAGTAAAATTTGTGGTTGGCCAGACTACAACACGCGATAATTCGAAGTTATCCTATAAAACTCTCGATAATTCGAATCTTCAATATTATGAAGTTAGATTCATTTCCTGTACCTAATTATCCCACGAGCGGTTTTTTTACTGAACTTATTTTCATTTTCATTTATTTACTTCGCCTATTGTCAATGGGGCACCTGCTCTCCTTTACCATTATGGCGACCCGTCAGGCTGTCGTCACTTCCCGAGTTCAGATAATAAACAATGGCCCCATGGCCACGTGCACTGGTCATTTTACAGCTGGTGGATCTTAAAAATTCAGGGACAATCGATGGGTGTGAGTTCGCAACAATTGAAGACGTCGTACTTTTCACTTAACAGCTGGTGAAACTATAAAACTTGTCGTGAATCGAAAGATGGGGATTCACAACAATCGACGATGTCACAGAGGCAAAGACAGGAGAGGCCGGGATTTAACTTTATTCTATTATTTCTTTTAAAAAGAGCTGTAATGTGCCACTAAGAATTGCTCCACGTGCCATAGTTGTCGACCCCTGCTATTAAGTATACCCCGTAGCTGAGTGTGAACTGTGAATACGCCTTGTGTTCATTTTAGATTCCAAATTTTAAATTAAAAATATTATTTGACTAAAGTTGTGGTGATTTACATTTCCTATCTGTTAATTTCGATAAATCTTGGGCCACTACTTTACACCTCAACCTAAGTGTCAACTTATCACGCGAAAAGAAGGACATGTCTTCTTTTAAAAAGTACAAGTGCTTAACAATTTCTGAAAAGCAAAAGGTGATAGAATCAGTTGAAGAAGGTGAGAGAAAGGTCGATGTAGCCAAAGCATTTGAAATCCCACTGAGCTCGCTCTCCACTATTCTGAAGAATAAAGAGAAAATCTTTAGTGCATCTTCGAGTAGAGTGAGAAAATGCGTTAGTAAAGGTAATTTTCCACGTCTTGAACAGTGTTTTGTTTCATGGATGAGACAGTGTCGAGGACAAAATATTCCGATGGGTGGCTCTTTATTGAAGGAAAAGGCTAAAGCATTCGCCAAAGAATTAGGAATCGAGTTTTCGGCTAGCGAGGGATGGCTTACAAATTTTAAGAAAAGGAATGGGATAGTCTTCAAAAAAATGTGCGGGGAAAGCTCAAGTGTCGACATTAACGTTTGTTCTAAGTGGCAGAACTCGCTTTCGGATCTAATAAAGGAGTGCGAACCACGTAACAGTTTCAACACGGATGAAACCGGACTCTTTTTCAAGTGTTTGCCAGAAAAAACATTTACATTCAAAAAAGAAAAATGCCTTGGAGGAAAACATAGCAAGGAGCGGTTAACTATTTTACTGGCTGTAAACATGGACGGCTCAGAAAAGATTACTCCTCTCGTCATAGGAAAATCTGCAAAACCTTGGTGTTTCAAGGGCATAAGCTCGTTCCTACCAAATACCGCTCAAACAAGAAGGCATGGATGACCACCGAACTCTTTAATGAATGGTTGATCTCACTGAACTCGGATATGAAAAGAGAGAAACGACATATTCTTTTATTTTTAGACAACTGTACTGTGCACAATAACGCACCACCTTTATCAAATGTGAAACTTCAATTTTCCCCTCCAAACTCAACCTCCAAACTTCAACCACTCGACCTGGGCATCATACATAATTTTAAAACTTTTTATCGGCGTGAAGTCGTTAAAAGCATTTTGGATAACCTCGAAAATCAGCAGAATGTAACTACTATTTCTATTTTAACAGCTTTGATCATGATTGACAAGGCTTGGAGAGCTGTTACTCCTTTGACAATTCACAGCTGTTTTAAAAAGTCAGGCTTCTCCTCGCCGAATCTGGTTGACGTGGACGATACACCCACTGAATTTAATGCTGAACCATCCCTTTGGGAAGCTCTTCCAGAACAAGATTTGACGTTTGACGACTACGTGTTGCTTGACACGAACATTGCTGTATGGGGAGCTCTATCTGATGCTGAAATTGTGGCTTTGGACTACAATAATACAGAAAGTGATGAAGACGAATCGGAGGAGTTGACTTTGGTAACTCTGCCAGAAGCTTAAGTGTCACTAAACAAACTACGCAACTTTTTCCTTCAAAATCATGTTGATGCAGACATTTTACAGGCTTCATTTGTTCTAGAAAAATCTATTGACAAAGTTAGATTGAATGCCTTAAAACAAAAAAAGATAACAGATTTTTTCGACAAAAAGGATTAATTATATATAGTATGTATATTCTTTTAATAGTTGTTTTCAAGACATAAGTGTATTCTTTTAATATAGGACTTTTAACTTGTTTTATATTTTTATACTGTATAAAATGTACTTTAAAAAATTATGTACAATTGTTGCTTTATTACATAGTTTTAAATTTAAATGTGTTAAAAAAAAACTTCTCTTCGTGTATTTTGAGAGTTTTTTCCTACCCTCTTGATAATTCGAACTCTTGATAATTCGAAGTTTTTCATTGGTCCCTCCAACTTCGAATTATCGAGAGTCGACTGTATATATATATATATATATACAGTCGGACCTCTATCTAAAGAAGTCAGTAAATCCGCCCCAAAAAGTTTGTTATATGGAAAATTCGTTATATAGAGGTTCATCTTTCAATATACAGTACAGTCCCGATAATCCGAACAATATCGGACCCACCCCTGTTCGGATTACGTGATTGTTCGGATTAGCCGGAGTAACAGCGAAATCACTATTTGAACCGGGAGTACGGGTCTATTGTGTCTATGTATTTTGTCGTAATGTGAGCGTACGCGCCCGCTTTTTTTGCCGCGTGGACTGGACTCCCACTCCTCGACGCGTGTCTCCTCCCTACACCACTCCTAACTTAGTGTGTCAGTGTGACTGCGTGTGCCCGTACTGTTGGCCGTCAGTCGTTCCGCGCTCGTTCTACACTCGTCCGCTTTTGTGTCTGTGTTAATAACAGTGTTACAGTGTGATATTCTACAGTGAAAACCGTTTGTTGTGTGTTTTGGACATTTATCTGTGATGCAGTGTACGTAAAGATTGTTATGGCGAGTAAGCGTAAACACTCAACACTTACTCTTAAAGACAAACTAGAGGTTCTAAAGCGTTTAGATAAAGGTGAAGGTGTGACACAAAAAATTGGCTACAGAGTTTAATGTTGGCAAAGCTACAATTTGTGATTGGAGAAAAATCGTCGAAAGCTTGAACAATACTGTGCTAATTCTTCTGGCGAGACTCTTGAAAACAGACAGACAGCAAAGCAATCTCTGTACGATAAAGTTGATAATGCGCTTCATATTTGGTTTACCCAGGAAAAACAAAGAGGAACCCCCTCAGTGGGCCTATCATTCAAGAAAAGGCTATTCAATTAAATAAATTAATGAACGGTGATGCCTCTGCGTGAATATTAAATAAAGAACTGTTTTGAATTAAGGTTTACACTGTTTTATAATGAAATATTCACCGATTTTCGTCCTTAAAATTATAAAAATTTTCCGCGGAGCCGTTCGGATTAACCGGATGTTCGGATTAGCCGTGTTCGGATTAGCGGGACTGTACTGTACTTTATAAACCACGTAAAAAAGTTTTTTACATTCATAAACACTATAGATTAAAAAAAGTAATTCACACCTTTTTGTAAATTAATAATAATTTATTTTATATATCTTACCCACTAAAAAAAAAAAAGAAAAACTGTAAGGAAAACAAAAAAAAAAAAAAAATAATTGTCCAGAAATATCAAGAAAATAATTTTATATTAAAATTAATGAATTTTAAGGATATTTTCTAATTTAAAGCATACAAGTAATTTTAAACATATATTATTTTATAACTAGAAATTCTAAATATGCATTAACCCATGCGTCCTAAAATTTAATTACTCATAAAATCTGTTAATTTTGTTTAAAAAAAATACTTCGTTTTACATCTTTGCAAAGCACTACAAATCAAATCCCTTCAGGTGTATTTTTCCGTGTTTTTTCTTAAATTTTTCTACCTAGAACTTGGTCGTATCCCAAATTGAAGAGCTTTCTCTGTTACGAAAGGTCTAGAGATCGGAACATTTTTTTCTCGCCTTGTGTGTATCCACTTCAAAACTGCCTCGTCGACATCTTCATAGACACATGTTCTTAAAAGTTTTGAACAAGAATCCGATGAATCATAATTTTGTAACTTACCTCAGTATTTTTATAATAGTTGATAAGCTGTTTAGAGGAATACCAATTTTAAAGCAAAATCTTTTTTCTTGATACCTTTATCCACTTTCTGAAGAATTAAATTTTTTTTGCTTGATACTCATTCACTTACGTTTGACATTTTCGAGCTACAAGAAACGAAGTTACCAGTATGACTGAACAACACTACAAATGAACGGATATTAGTTCAAGGACACGGGGACACTAGACAACTCGACTGAAGGTGAAGGGGGATATCGAAGATATTTCTAGGGAACTGGACAAAAGGGGTTAAAGGTTGCACTTCTTGGATGAAACACTTAGAATTAATTTGCTCTCTGCGAATTAAGCACGTAATAAAATCAGTTCAAGATTTATGACCACTATAAAATGAGGTAAAAGAGAGAATAACCTGAAATGTCCACAGAAATAGAAAAAAAATAGGAAGAACAAAAATTGAATCACACGAAAAAAATTTCGATTTATAGAAAAGGCACTTCGCTATTGGTAGCTTATTTTACGAAGAAAATAGTGAAATGCTCTTGGTTCCAGGAAAAAGTTCGCTCTATAGAAAAATTTGCAAAATACAGGTTCGTAATATGAAGGTTCGACTGTATATATATGCGTTTGTATGTGTGTATGCATGCTTGTCGTGACCGAGGTAAACGAGTAGTTATGGTCATGAACTCGTGGTTGGCAAATTATACGTTTGAGTCCTGATGTCACTGCAGATTCCAATGCGGAAACCTCATTCTAAAAATATCGTACTAGAGGATTCCAATTGCAAATAACTGTTTCTAACATAATCATATTAATTTTTTTTCTTATTTACCATTCTGTGAATATTAAAGACAGACTTTAAAAAAACAATAAAATACATCGTGTTTAAACCACAGTATTTAAATTTCAAGTCTTAATTGCAACCGAAAATAGTATATAAAAAGGAACTCAAGTGTTATTTATCTTTAATTAAAATTAAGAAGTGTGTCGCTATCAGCCCTATACACACACAAAATGAAACACTAAGAAGGACCAGATATATCACAGCGAAATTTATTTGACAGGTAACATGTTGTACAAAAGTCAAACGATTAAAATTACAGCCTGTTGTCAAGTGTGAATGATGACCAAATCAATAGTTAGTTTAGCCGCCACACGCTTCGGCATAGAATCAACGAGGCTTTGGATGTATCCTTGTGGTACAGCAATGCATGCAGCTTCCACATATTACCCCACTATTACTAGCGGAGCGCGGCAGGGAAATCCAATGCTACACCAAACCATGATACCGGGTGCAGGACCAGTGTGGCGATACATCATGCAATAGTTCAGTAGCCTCTCACCACGGTGTCTCCAAACTCGAATCCGACCCTCGTTATGTTGCAGGCAGAAGCGAAATTTGTCAGTAAACACAATATCGTACCATTACCTTGTCCATGTCCACCGTTCATCGCACCATTGGAGGCGTAAACGCCTGTGGTTTCCAGTCAAGAATAAACGAAGCAATGGACGCCTTGAGGACATTCCACTCTGCTGCAAACGACGTGGAATTGTGCGAGCGGACACAGAATGATGCGTAACAGACTCAATATGTTGTGTTATGGTTCGTGATGTGACTGCGCAATCCTTCACTGCAATGCTCACAATCCATCTATCATCACGGGCAGTGATGCAACGAGGTGAGTGCGATCGGCCTTGTGATGAATCTGTACGGTACCTTTCCACTAATATTCTTAGGCGTCTTTGGGGATTGTAAATTCACGTATATTTCCAATCAACTCTAAGAGGAGAACGGGATGTGCAAAGTAGATAGGGTATTTAAAGAGAGCGTTGTAAGTTAGCGAGGATGAAGGCTATTGAGCCAGCAGCAGCATGATAAAGTTCATAGGATTCAATTGGATTACGATAGTGAAGCATTGCTGTTAGTACTCAACGAAGGAATCTTAGGAAGTTCATATACCTGAAGAGATCATAAGTATTACCAGGTGATATATTCTAGTTTAATACCGCTTACCAAAAGCGTTAGTTTAATAAAATTAGTTTCAGCTAACGAAAGCTAATAATTCAAGTTGCGTGTATTTCTCAGACCTCCTATTCCGGTAAACCCTTTTGATATTGCACGTAGTTATTGATTAACTTCATTTTTCATAATTTAATTTAATATTAAAAGTAAATCCTTTTTGTTTGACGTAGACATATAGATACTATATGTCATTAGAGTTTTTGATATTTGAACCAAGTGAATAAATGTAACTCATTATTATACAAATGACGTCTGGTCATTCTTTGCCTCAAATTAATCTTAGTGTCCAAGGTGGAACCCAGGGGTGTTCCCACAGTGGCGCCCAACGTGTAAATAATCCCGAGTTTAGAGTCGGATCTAATTTTCGAATTATCCCCGAGCAATATTTTTCGGGGATGGAGAATGTGTCCGAGTTCTTAGAGAATATTGATAATAATTTAACATATTACGAGATACCCACACAACTGACTTGTGCATATTTAAAGGGTCATCTCACTGGACGAGCACTAGATTGGTTTGATGTTCTAGGTTATAGGATTGTAGAAGACAAGGCGACGGATTACGCACATTTAAAGTAAGCTTTGACAGAACAATTCCCCGTGGTCAGGAATAGGTCGGAACTTGAAACACGTTTTTATATGCATCATCACAAAAGCACAACCAAAAACCTTCCGATTTTGTGTAGGACTTGTTAAAAATGCACAAAAAGTTAAAACTAGAAATGAAGGAAGAAAAATTTCTGGATCAAGTTATTAGTAGGTTAGAACCTCAACTTTTAGATTACGTGGAGGTACGACATCCGCAAACCACGTCTAACCTTCTACAAATAATTGATAAGTACGAGGAGAGGTTTCTAAACAGAAGGATCAGGGGTTAGAGTCAGGAATTCCGAGATGCAAATCAAAGCGCGAGCAATCGATTCCCAAACAGGAATAGGCAGGAAAATTGGAGGGAGGCCAGAGTTAACAACCGATACTCTGGTAATAGTAGACGGCAGAGGGAATCCAACAGATATGAAGGTCAAGCTGTTGGGGATAATCAGAGGTTCGATAGTCGACGCCGAAGTGGTCAAACTGATCATAGGTTCCATAATCAAGGCAGTCGACAGGGTGGTTCGAGGAACGGTGCTTTCAGGGGTCAGAATGGTCAAACAGGTATTTAAACTTTTAAGTGATCGATGCGAGTATGGGGGTGATCGATCCCAAAGTACAGAAAATCCTCCTGATAAGGAACAACGTACTATTAGGATCTCATCACTACGAATGACTCCCGTAGAACTGCCGTATGTTCCCATTCTCTTGAATGAAACATTCATTACAGTCCTGTGGGACACGGGAGCGAAGAAATCCTTTATATCCGAAGACGTCTATCGCAGATATTTTTCGTATCGACAGCGACAAAAGACAAAGATAGAGTAGTGACGGCCCAAGGACGCCCCGTGTTGTCACTTAGGTCGGGTCGAATTACAGAATCGGATCCGAGATTTCCAAAAAACTTGGGAATTTCACATTCTTAACAATATGCAGAACCAATGCATTTTAGGCATTGATTTTATGAAGGTGTCCAAATTAACTTTACATTTCGATAAGAAATCTTTGATCATTCCAGATGATCAAATTAAAAAGTTGCCAATAGTGGAAAAGCCGGTCGAGATTGATCTATCTGATACAAAGCTAGGTGAAAGGCAAAAGCAAAAATTAAAGGATTTATTTAATAGTATTAAGGGTCTATTTTCAGACAAGCCTGGGTTAACTCATGTATTATACCATGAAATCGATACTGGGGACCAGAGGCCGGTAGTGTCAAGAACCTATCGGTATGATAGAGTCAAAAAGGGAATATTTGACTATAACACACACACATTGAGAAAATGTTACAGAGGGGGAGGCACAATTCGGCCTATTTAATCCCCATACGTGTCACCGGTAGTATTAACGCGCAAAAATAATGGCCTTCCTCCAGATTCTCTAGAGGTGCATCGATTCGCGATTGACTATCTCAAATCCAACGCCATCACTAAGTATCCGAGATATCCATTACCAGTGATAGATGACCTGATCACAAATATTCCACACACCGCTATCAGTCAATACTAGATAAAAAAATCAGGTTACTTTCAGTTGGCAATAAATCCTAAAAATATCGAGAAAACCGCGTTTATAACACGAAATGGCACTTTTGCATTCCTCAGAATGCCGTTCGGCCTTTCAGGGGTGGCGCCGAATTTTCAAAAGGCCTTCAACATTATACTGAAAATGGTTATTGGGCGTTTCGTGATGGTTTACATGGATGATGTAATCATTACATCTCCATCGTTTCAAGAATACAAAGATCATTTGAATCAGGTATTTACATTGTTGCTAGCCGCAGGTCTAACACTAAATAAGGATAAATGTCACTTCGCACGTCACAAATTGAAGTATTTAGGTCTCATAATTAGTAAGGACGGAATTGAAACTGACAATAACAAGGTCAAGGCGATCACGGAAATGAAGCCACCTAAAACAATAAGGAAGTGTCGAAATTTTTAGGGATGGCTGGTTGGTATCAAAAATTTATTCCACATTATGCAGATATATGTGAACCATTATATCGGTTCAAAAAAAAGGGAGCAAAATTTAATTGGTTGACGGAAGCACAGGATTCTTTTAATAAAATAAAACGAGTATTAACAGAGGCGCCAGTTTTACAATTGCCGAATTTTCAAGAACAGTTTGACTTATTTACGGATGCTAGTGGAGTCTGAATTGGCGCTGTGTTGAATCAAAATCAAAGACCTATTGCATTCGCGTCTAGAACCCTGAACAAGACCAAAAGAAACTACACAATTACGGAACGCGAGTGTTTGGCGGTGATATGGGCATTGAATAAATTTAGAACTTATTTTCGACCACTACCGGTGAAGGTAATAACAGATCATGCAGCGTTAACCAAACTCACACGAATGGGAAAAACTTAACTAGTCGGATGATTAGATGGGCGCTCAAGTTATCGGAGTTTAACATTGAATGGAAACATCGACCTGTGGTGTCCAGAACGTTGTCGCGGACGTATTGTCTGGGAATCCAGTAGACAACGTGGATGGATCATAAATTTCGTGCGCGGCTCTTCGAGCCTTAGCTTTGAACTCCAGAGAACAACTAATTCGAGAACAACGGGAAGATCTTGAGTTAGGGCACATCTATCGTTATTTGGAAAATTCGGACGATGGTTCCGTTAATGAAGAAATTTAATTTTAAAAACGTGCTACCAGCTGTGTGTGTGTGGTCGATTAAAACCGATAGTATCGAATTACCCCAATGAAAACGTGACGTTAAACTTATTAGGCCCCTACCCAGCATCCCAACTCGAAAGATATTGGTTATAACTGACCACTTCATTAAGTGGAGTGAGCTTATACCTTTACGAAAAGCTTCGGACCAGGTCATAGCTAACGCCCTTTTTGAAAATTAAATTTCACGATATGAAGCTCCTATTTCTTTGATTAGTGATAATGGTCCCCAATTTATATCCGATGTATTTGAACACTTAAGTCTCAGGTTGGACATAAAACATATTAAAACGGTAACATATCGACTGCAGGCAAATTTAAGGGAAAGAGTTAATCGCACTTTAGTGCACATGATAGCTTGTTTTGTAGAAGAAAATCACGATAACTGGGACCGATTTCTCCATGAGTTCCTTTTCGCGCTACGCATAGCAGTTAATGAAACGACAGGTAAAACTCCGGCTGAGTTATTCTTAGGTAGAAAAATTATAACACCTTTTCGAGAATTAATAAATGTAGCAGAGGGTTCTGAATATGTAGGAGGAAATATTGAGAACTTATTTGATAAGGCCAGGCAGAATATGCGGAAACAACATAAGACAGTGTTTCCCAAACTGTGGGGCGCGCCCCCTGGGGGGGGGCGCGACAACCCTACGAGGGGGGCGCGAGCATATCGAAAATAAAAGATTTAAAAATAATTAATTTACTGGAATTAATTAAAACAAAATACTTTCACTCATAATGAAAAATGCACTTTTACTCTGATATAATTTATAGGCGCGCGCACGCGATAATAAGTCAACAAAAATAAAAACTTTTTCAATACCTAATTCGCTATCTTTGATCCTATAACCAAATAAAAAAACTTTTATTTGATTTGCTGTAATCCCATGAAGAGAGATTTTTTTATTACGCTTTTGGTTTAAACCTAACATACAACTCTTTCAGAGAAAAAACAGATCCCTGACGCAGAATCAAAATATTTAGGAACATAAAAAATTCATCACTGTCATTATTTTTGAAATACTGCGCATTATAGCTGTAATCTGTTGAACCTTCTAAGTTATTGGTACAGTTAGTTATTAACCCTCTCTTATATGTTTGTTTCTCATTTAGGGAAGTTGTAAGTAATGTATTTCTCTGTTACACTTTTTTCCATGCAAAAGAATTTTAAGATATTTGGAAAACCACGGAGAGCACTTTGAAGGATTTTTTGGTCAAGACTTATTTTTACGAGCATTCTATGCATATAAAACATAACGCGAAAAACGTTTTACACAATTTCATATAATCATAATGAATACACCTTTTACCCGGAAGTGGTCACATGGGACGCACATATTACAAAATCGTTAATTCTGGCAAAATTGTTTATTTGTTTCCAAAGAAAAATTGAAAAGTCCTTGAAAGTAGGTAAGTAAACTTTCTCATAATTAAATTATTCACTGGAATCACGATTTGTATCGTGTACAATAAAATAATTATGAAAAAAAAGGATTATGGTGACTCAATAACCCCGCTCGACCGTATCGAGTGCGCGCCTGCTCCCGAGTTAAAACATGTTGAAGTCTTTTCCCTTTAAATATTTAAAATAATACAGTTATTCTTCATCGGAATTTTATATTATTGCTCATTGTTTAACATCAAATATAAATGCTAATTCTGTGAGGCTTAAAATTACCATTCGCTTAAAACTAATTATAATTTGAGCAACCATTTAAAAAAAATCTTTTTACATTTTTGTAAACATTGTCGAGCATTTGGCTTTGCGCACTCCTTACAATTCAGATATTATATCAATAATGTTTTATTTTCTTATAAATGAACTCGTGCAAAGAGCGGGCACTTCAGCCGGTATACTTTTAATGTATCAGTGCTGCACAGAGAATTTTATAACTAATTAATTAATACTAAATTAAGAACAAGTTTAATAAGTATTAACGACTACCATGGGCTTGTCTTGCAAAGCAAAGTTTTTATAAGGAATGCTTATGATTAGAAATTGACCCTCTGAGTTATTTTTCTATATTTAACAGATATCTATATTTTGTCTTCTAAGCAGCCACCGCATTTTGCAATATGTTCAATTTAAAAATTAGAGACAGGAAAAATAACATAATAATTATCCTATTATTTTATTTATTTATTTATTTTTTGATTAAAAGTAGTATACAAAATTTCAATACTTATGTTACTAATTTGTATGGTTTATAATTGTTGTTCTCGTGTCCATGAATAAATGCAGTAGATATCACTAGATTCCGTCGAAAGTCTTGATCACTGCCTCTGCTATTCTGGGAGCATCAGGGCTGTACAGGAGTTCCCACAAAGAGTCCCTCAGAGGGACCATTCCCATTTTTAGTAACTTTGTTGCGACGGTTGGGCATTCCAAGATGTGATTGGGCGTCAGTTGAAGATCTGGGCAGTGTTTGCATTGAACATATGATCTTGTCTTGTCTGGGTGAATCTTCATGCCCTTAAGGTGTTCAGTTCTCAATCTGGCAATTGTGGATGTTATAATTCGGGGACAGTCAAATTCCGTAACTAGGGGTTTTTTAAAAGTGTGATTCATAATTCTATGTTTGGCTACTGCATTAGCATCATCAAGTGTGATGGTGGTGCACTTATGTTCGATGTCTCTAGCTTCTTTGGCGAGGCTATCTGCACATTCATTACCCTCAATGTTGACATGTGCGGGTATCCATTGCAGGATACAGGATTTTCTTTTGTTGTGCAGCTGTTCTAGAAGGGTAATAATATCACAGGAGATGTTAGTCTCTCCATTTCTTATGGCTTCTATAGCGGATTTAGAATCTGAGAAGATTACTAATCCTTCTGTAGAATCAATAACATGTGGGTTTTGTTGATATAATAAAAGGGCCTCTCTAATTGCCACGAGTTCACTTGTGAAGTTTGAGGCGATTATGCCTGTGTTAATTTTGTGTTTGTAGTTATTACCATCTGGGAGGAGTAAGATGATTCCGGCACCTCCATTGCTGAGGGATCTGTCTGAGGAACCATCAGTGTAGGCGATTGCAAAGTTATCTTGAGAGAGTATTGCTATCGTTTCCAGTCCTTTTTGTCTGAGAGTTACAGGGTCTTCTTTTTTGGAACATGGCTGCAGCAATTCCAATTCGAAACAAGTATTCTTTGGTGGGTTTTTTTTTTTTTTTTGGAATGAGGGGCTCCTGAAGGAACTCTAAGGAGGAATGATCCAAATTGAGTTCTTTTCTGAATTCACTATCAAGTTGGAGAGTCGAAGATCTTTTGAGCCTTGTAGAATGCTTCCATTTATCAAAAACTCTTCTAGAGATATGGTCCAAACCATATGAGCGTAGTTTATTAGTGAACTTGATAGTGGCAAGTTTGCGCCTGCTTTCTAGCGGAGGCAAGCCGCATTCTTGTTCGGCCTTTTCATTATTGGTTGATGACACTGCTCCAATAATAATTTTGGCAGCTCTGTGTTGTACAGAATCAAGTTTCCGCTTAACAGAAATAGAGGCCGGAGTCCAAATTGGGGTCGCATATTCTAAAACCGGTCTGATAACAGTGCAGAAAGTGCTTTTTAGGGTTTGAGGTCTTGAGCCCCAAGAAGTTCCGCATAGCTTTCGAAGAATATTCAGTTTTCCAAGAGCTTTGTTGGTAGTTTGTTCGATGTGCTTTGAAAAGCGGAGTTCAGGATCTAAGGTTACTCCAAGATAGGTGGGAAGGTCGACTTTTTTGATTTGAGAGTTCTGTATTTTGATATTAGCATTAAAACTGCTTCTGTGTCGTCTATCGGTAGAGAAGATGCAGTAGTTTGTTTTGTCTGCGTTGATGGTTAATTTAAGATTCTCTGCCCATTCAGCAATGCCTTTCAGTGTTTTCAGTTTTCCGATTCTGTAATGTCATTGTGTGAGTGCCATATAGCAATATCATCAGCGTAGCAGGCGATATTTGTGTCTGGGTGAATATGATGGTGGATGGTGTTCATAAAGATGAGAAAGAGCAAGGGGCTTAAGACAGAGCCTTGAGGAACTCCAGCCCACATTCTGCGAGATTCTGAAAGTGCCCCGTTAAATCTAACGGAAAATTTTCTTCCTCTGAGAAAATCATTATGGTTTATAATTAAGATCGCTTATTGTAGCCTTAGCGTCAAAGTGCATTATTATTGCATTCAGTACATTATTAATGTATAAAGGGGGCGCGATAAAAATTGTGGTCGAAAAGGGGGGCGCCAGTATTGAAAGTTTGAGAAGCACTGACATAAGACATGGGGAAAATACTAAAATCGAAAAAGGAGAGAGGTTAACATCAAAGTCAATGATTTGGTGTTGGTACAAACTCATTTTATCAGTGCTGCGGGTGGGAGAGTGATCGGAAAGTTTATGCCTAAGTTTAAAGGGCCATACAGAGTGTTGGAAGTTCGGAATAACAATTTGACCATTGAGAAAAAGGGAAGAAGGGTCACAGTTAATATTGACCAAATGAGGGTGTATCATCCAAGACATTCCGACACAAATAGTTTTGATAGTACTAATGAGATACTATATGAAGGAAAGGGATCTAGTAATGGGTCGAGTAGGTCGCACTCGGGAAAATCCAGAAGTTGTAGAAAACACTCGGGTGATGAAAGTAAGAGCCGTAAAGTAAATAAGGGAACTGCCGGATTGGAGGATCTGAGATTGAAGCGTAAAGTAAGGTCAAATGAGACAGCGGAGAGGAATGATATAAAGCGGTCCAAAATATACAGGAAGCGATCTTTTCAGGCGTCCGAACATGGAGACCAGAAAAGACAAACACCTGTAGTGCCACAGGGGCTAAAAAGAACAATTTCATCATCTGCAGCTTCTACAATCCACAAATATAGGAGACAGAACTTTAATCCTTCACAGGGACCAGAGTCAATTGCAGGTCCATCACATCAACAAAAGATGAAGCAGTTAAGTCCACCTAAAGAAGAGAGCAGGCGAGGAGCAAGAGTACAGTCTGACAAGGCCCGAGAGACCAGGACAACAGGTAGCAAAGGATACAGTGCAGCTGAGGGGAGACCAGTCCGGTCTTGAAAGACGACAACAGTGAGACCTTGCCGGTCCGCTTAAAGGAGCTCGAAGGAATACCATAGGTGTAGAGGAGCACTGGGATCGACAGTCTACCGCAGAACAGTTTCAGGAGAAGGAGCCTCAGCATGGAAGCTGTAGACGGAGATCCGTCTGATAGGAGCACATAGATGACAAAGAAAAAAAATCAGGATGTATGGTCCTTTTTTTCGTTTTCTTGCTGACAAGCAGTCAGGTGTTTTTGCACAACTAAGTCAAGATTTTTTAAAAATAATTTTTGTACAAGAGTTGCCACAAAAAGTTGTGTGCATTTTTCAAGTAAGAAAAATGAACTCAGTATATTAATTTCTTTTCCAAAATGTGGAAACAATTGTTTTTGGACATTTGTTTGCAACTTTTGACTGGGGAAGGTTCTGCGGGAATATCCAGCATTGTTTGTTATATATGTTGTAAATTGTATGTATATGCATGTGTATATGTATATTTTTAATCCACATCTGGTGGCTTGGGACGCGGCGTAGTTAGGCAATGCTAACAATAACACTAAGAAGCGCAGCACGCATGGTATGGGAATTTTAAGGAGCCAGATGTATTAAGTGATAGATTAGAAAATGATGTGTAAAATGTGAAAATGTGTTTGTACATTCAGTATATGTTTTTTTCTTTAATCTACTTAAAGTGTTCTCATTTCAGGGTAGCTGACCGTGATCATTGCACAGAAAGCGACGATTCGTCTGTAAATGAAGCAAGAATAAGTATGTTAGTATTTAAGTAGTTAAGTAAAGCACATAGACAGGTTTTTCCTCAACTCATAGTCGGAATTGGGTGTGCTGTAGGGAATTTTAAACTTGTAAATGTTTACGTCAAACTATAATTAAATTTAAAACGGAGCTTGTGGTCGTCATTCTTTTCTTTCCCTTAGAGTAGGAGAATTCGTAAAGTATCAGATGGTTAGATATATTAATGTTTTACAGACTACGAATTACGTTTTTAGAGTTTGTTACGTAATTTATTTCATAGATATTTACGTTAAAGCTATAAAAAAAATTTATTAAAAATATTGAATATTTTTTTTTCCTCGAGTTTAATAATATTTTTTAATATTATAAGATATAAAAAACTCAACTAAAAATAATATAGATTAAAACGTTTAAACCTGTAAGTGAAATTATTCGACCCCACCCCCTTCCAAATGAAAAAGAACATTCTGGAATTAATGAATGCGGATTTTGTGTGGTTAGGATATATCTTCATGATTTTTCTTGAAATCAATAAAAATATTATCATTAAAAAAACTTAAAAAGATGCTTGTTCAATATATGGAATAAAGATATATAATATCAGAATAAATTTTGTACATACAGTTAAAAATAATTAAATTAATTAAAAATTTTAAAATTAATAATTCGTAGAAAAGAGACATTGAAAATAAGCATTCAAAAGGGTAAGTAGTATTTATGTATAAGTGTGGTAATATTGAAATAATAATTATACTTAAATTAAAACTCAGTGGCGCAACAGCCCATTAGGGCCAGGGCCTTCTGTGCTCATCCTAGTATAGGTGACCATTGGGCACTGAGGTGCATCAGCAGATGTCCCGATCAGGTGGTCAGTCTGAAGCGAGACCCCAAGCACAAGCTTGGTACTCATTTAGCGACCCACTTGCAATAATTATACTTAAATATTATAATAATTCAATTCCCCTTTAAAGTTTGTGTTTTGTACTAGCAAAGAAAATATTTACAGTCGGACTCCGATTTACCGAGCACCTTCTGAGTTAATTTCGCGTTTAAACTAATTTTTCTTTTTCCCGATTAAAATGAAGGGAAGAGGGCCCTTTTTAACGAATAATAAACCCTCAATTAAAGAGTTCTTTCAATAGCTAAATTTTTTTTGATTAGTTTGGATAAGAAAAAATTGGATTTCTCTTCAAATGACATTCTCTTTGTTCGAAACAGAAAAATACTTTTCTTGTAAGCAACAAATTTCGACGAGAAAGGGTGCAGCCGATTATTAGACTTTACAGGTGCAGAAGAGTCAAGAGTGCAACCTATCGAGTGAATTTTGAATAGGGGGGACAGGAAATTCCTCTCTTATCTCATTCCACTACACAAAACAAGGGATATTTTAAGAGATTACATTTGCTCTCTTTCTTGAGAGAAGTGGATTTTCTTATACGTACGGTTTTGCAGAGAATGATAAAAATTGATAATGAAACTTGTATCAAAACTATTATATTTTCTAATGCTGTACACCAGGGGTGTCACACAACGGATATTCTTGCGGCCTGTTTAGCACACAATATATAATAAGATATTAAAATTTCTCCCGAAATAGGAATGATAGTAGAGAGAGAGATGTCAAGTGCCATTACATTATATTATTTTCTTGTTCTTTTATTTATGTTTATTATAATTCGGAATAAACTTGTGTTTCTTTGAATATTGATACTTTTTTGAAATTTGATATTTCTTTGTTTGGCCCAAGTTAGTCTTTGAGTCTCGCTTTACATTATTTGAAAAAAATGCTGAAAATATGAATTTCTTCTCAGCATTAAGTCGAAAAAGAGATCAAAAAGATTGTTAAGCATCTATAAGTAGTTTAAAATTTCGAATTAACTGGGGCGTAATAATTCGTTAAAAGTACTTCTAGTCTACTCAGGAGATTACTCAACAGAATACCAGCCTTTCGTAGGTCCTTTTTTTCCTGCTGTAGGTTTATAGAAACAGTGTCTGTGATTTCATATAACCAAGAAAAAAATGGTCACAAGTATTTCATAAAATCATACCTCTCTAGTGTAGTAATTATATCTTTATATTCGTCACGTTAAGTTGAAATTATATTAAGTTTACAAAATGCCTTTATTATTACTGAGTAATTTTTTCGAATTACGAATAAGGTGTCACATTTGATGGTGACCATCCATTTTGTACAAATCTAGCAAATAATTTTTAAAATATTGATCAAAACAGGGATTAAAACTATGTTAACTTCGAAATATAACTAAAACTTCACATGCTGCTTAAATTATAAGTAACATGATAATTATATTGTTTTCTCTGTTTTTCAATTCCTACTATTAGTTCACAATCTTTCTCTCTATATATATATCTTGTTCAAATTTTCAGTCGTTTATAAAATAATTTCTATTCATCCATTCAAGTTGTAGTGGATGACACATTGGTGTTAATACAACTCTTGAAATATTTATTCATTAGTTAAATTTAACTAATGAATAAAAAGTAACAAAGACAAAAATAATAGTCTAACACCGTATATAAAAAGGAAAATCGCTCGTTGTGTCCCGGTAGCACAATGGATAGGCCGCGGTAGCCAAGTGGTATAGGTATCGGATCGTGGCTTGCCTTGTCACGAGTTCGAGCCCAGTGCCACTAAAGACCCGCCGTGTAGGGCAGCGATGCACGTTAAATCTGTCGAGAGCTGAAACGTCCTCCCGTTGGTGTGGTAGTTAGGAGAGGGGGTGCCAGCTCAGATGTCGTCCACGTCACTTGACCATGGTTCAAAATTACCTGGTCCGTCACCAAAAGCCCTCGTGTAACTGAACAGTGCGACGTTAATATTCAATCAATCAATCAATCAATCAAGCCCAGTGGATAGCGCATTGTACTTCTGATCCAAAGGTCGTGGGTTCGAATCACACCTGTGATGGCCTAATTTCTGAGAATGTGATTTATGAATGAATTAATATAACGAGCAATAAAATTATAGTTTAAGAAAAAACGAAAAAACACCCTTTTATAGTTAATCGAACTAAGTTGTAACTTAATCTTTTAGTCGCCAAATCTGAAAATGGGATTGAAATTAGTCGCCAGATGCGGAATGGGATCTGAAAATGGGAAATCGTTAATCCTGATGATCCTGGTCAGTGCAATGGAATAAAATTATTAAATTATGTATTTTCATCGGTCCTGGACAAGTGAGCAAAATTTTGAATGAATCTGACCTTTTTAAGAAGGTAAAAATTGAGTTCAACGATTCCGTTACGTACAAATGAAGCTTATAAAAGGGTGTTAAAAATGATAGTCCAATACCATACATAGAAAGAAAAATTGCTTTCTATTTTGCCACTTAATATTGTGATTCTGTCATATGTATATAGATATTTATATTAATTATAATTATTCAATAAAAAGTAACTAAAATAAAAATTGTCTTTGTTGACCTAAGTAGGAAATGACTTTTAAACAAAATCTATATTACTTGTTTCCGATTCATTCATAAAATTGCTTTTCTACTGTGTAATATATCTACTAACTCATATGAAAAAAAAATTATATTTTGTTTCCAATTCATTCATAGAATTGTTTTTCTACTGTAATATATCTACTAACTCATATGAAATAGTAAGTTAAAATTGTGTTAAACGTTATTTGATCCTTTAAAAATGTTAAATATCATACAGCACAGGTCTTCAAACTTTTCCTACTCACGGAACTCTTAAGAGAGATATAAGGTGTTACCAGGAAATCACATTAAAAAAAGAGACCTCCAATCAGAAGAATCAAGAATGCAAGACCTTGCACTCTCCTTGAAAGAGAAAATCTATTTGGATGCAAAAAAACTTTTAAATATTATTCACAGGGCAATTGTATTCCATTAAAAAGAAATTACTCTGGTAAAATACAGAGAATAAATAAATAAATAAATAAAATAACTTTCATTTTTTTCATCTACTTGCATACTTCACTGCAATCAAAATGACATTAAGAAGAATTTCTTGGAAAATCTATCAGTTGCCTTACCATCGAAAAAGAAGATCTAGACACAATACGGTTCTTTTCATTTATTGAGAGGAGTCCGGAGTGCTTCCCGCTCAGCGGTGGTCGGTTGAAAGGTTGAAGGTGGTGTATTAATTTCCTCAAGTCTTAAAAGGTTGTATCATTCTTTTTTTTTATTTGGTTCCCTTTTCAGAGCAAAAGGGGTTTTTCCCCCCTACTTTTGGTTCTGTTTTTTGGTAATTTTCCAATTTCTATTATTCTCTGTTTTTTTGATTTGAAAAAAGATTCAAGATGAGTCACTCTAGATTAATCGTCTCTGATGTTTAACAACCCTTAATCGATAATAGTTTAACAATGGAAACAGGATTTTAAAAAATTTTCAGATCTTCTCTGAGGGACGCGGAAATTATTCTACGAGCTGGACAAAGAATTACACTGTAACAAAGAGGGAGTGTTTAGCAGTAGTTTTTTTTTTTTGGGGGGCTCTGAATAAATTCAGAACGTATTTAGTTCACTGCCGATTAAAGTTATTAAGGATCACGTTGCATTGACGCGTTTAACACATGGTAAAAATTTGTCAAGTAGAATGATCAGATGGGTATTAAAATTAGCAGAATTTAATATAGAATGGGAACAAAACATGGTACTCAAAATGTGGTGGTTGATGTTTTGTCAAGGAACCCGGTAGAAAGTATAATAAAAGAGAAAGTTAATTGTGCAATAATCAGAGATTTGGTACTTTCGTCAGGAGAACAGATAATTGAAGAGCAAAGAAAAGACCCGGAATTAGGTCATATCTACAGATATCTAGAAAACCCAGAAGATAGCTCAAATAATGCGACAATATGTGAGAATTGGTACCGTGATTTCGGGTTAATCGAGGGATTGTTGTTTTATGTGAAATACGCAACGTCACTAGGTGAAATGTGAGTATACATTCCAAAGACTTTAAGGAATGAAATAATGAGAGAATTTCATGACAATCCCATAGCAGGTCATTTTGTACGCTTTAAGACTTACCATAAAATAAGGGACGTTTGTTATTTCCCGTATATGAGAAAATTTATTGATCAATATGTTGTAGAGTTTCTCAACTCCTCGTTCTCTTAAGTTTTTAATTGCGATCTGCACGTGCGTGAGACCTCCAGAAATTGCGAGTAGTGCTTACTCGCGCAGGCACCTAAGATGCAATCTGCACATGCGTTAGCTCTTCAACTACAGCGATCCCGTGCTTTCATTTCCGACTTCATACTTCCCTGGAAGCACATGCGTCCCTCCTAGAGCAGTTACCGAACCATGAGAATAAAAGCAAGTAATAATCTTTAATCTTCGTCTCGTTCATTATATATATATATATATATATATATATATATATATATATATATATATATATATATATATATATATATATAATCATTCTTTCTCCCACATTGGTGACCCGAACAATTCACGAATATCAACCTTTATTGGACTTGCTATTAATTTATTTTCTGGAAAAAAGGCTGAAGTCACCGCAGTTAAAATTCCTCCGTACAACTTCAGCAATCCTCAACTCTGGTTCTCCACGTGCGAACGAACTTTTGCCCTCGGAATACTGAAAGCAATTACAGACACGCGCCCTAAGTTCAATTGTATTGTATCAAACCTGCCATCAGAAGCCGCCGCAATCGTAAGAGACTTAGTTATCACTCCTGATGAAACGGATCCCTACGGCGCCATTAAAGCTCAACTGATCCAGCGAACCTTCGAGTCATCACAACAAGAAATTCGGAAGCTGTTAATCGGCGAAGACCTAGGAGACAGGAAGCCTTCAGAACTCCTCAGGACAATGAATAGGCGTGGAGCTTCGCACAACGTTCCGAAAGAGCTTATGTTGGAACTTTATCTTCAGTAGCTACCGATCTCATCTTGGTATCCATCACGCGCCAATAACTGCCTAGAAAGCCGCAGAAGTCGCCGATAGAATCCTCGAAGTGAGCACTCGCAACGTTTCACTTTCGACAAACGCCATCGCTTCATCCAGCGAAATCCGTATCCTCCAAAAGATTGAGCGACTGAACAAAAGGATCGACGATCTTACAATGCGTCAAAGGACTCCAGAACGAAGAAATAATTCTCGCCCTCAAAATCGATCATTTTCACGTTCCAGGGAATCTGGTTGTTGTTGGTATCACAGAAAGTTTCAAGAAAGGGCCAAGAAATATATTTCACACACCCTGCAGCTATAAAAAAAACGAATTCAGCAAGGAGTAATTGCGACTACCTTCTCGCATCCGCATATTTTACGTCGCCTTTTCATTAAAAACAAATCATCCAACATCGCTTTTCTCATCGATACAGGATCTGACGTCAGTGTTCTCCCAGCTTCGATTTCTGAGAAAAGGAAAGGCAACAGTATTCATCAACTATCAGCCGCTAATACATCTCCTATCAACGTTTATGGTAAGAGACTTTTAACTCTCTATTTAAATCTGAGAAGGCTATTTAGATGGCCTTTCTTAACAGCATCTGTTTCTGTGCCAATTATTGGAGCTGATTTCTTGTACCATTTTAATATTTCACCTCATCTTCTCAATAAGAAAATAATTGATAATGCAACCAAACTTAGTGCAATTTGTAAACGTGTTTCTCTCCTGAAGTTCATTCTATTAAACTTGTTTCTGGTGAGAGCATTTTTCATGATGTTTTGAGGGAATTCCCAGAAATTGTCAAACCGCCTTTCTCACAAGAGGTTAAACATAATGTTAGCATTTTATTGAGACATCTGGTCCACCTGTTTTTGCTAAGGCAAGACGTTTAGCTCCTGATCGCTTAAAAATTGCCGAATCTGAATTCCAGCACATGTTAAATTTATACCATATTAGACCATCTAAAAGTAATAATGCATCACCTCTTCACATAGTACCTAAAAAAGATTCTAATGATTGGAGACCAGTGGGTGACTATCGTGCATTAAACGCCCAAACTAAAAAAAGATAAATATTCTATTCCAAACATTTTAGATTTTTAGATTTCACTTCAGAGCTGCATGGCAAAAATATTTTTTCACATATAGATTTAGTCAAAGCCTATCACCAAATTCCCATAAATGAAGAGGATATACATAAAACTACAATTATAACCCCATTTGGATTGTTTTAGAGTACTCGATTGCAATTCGGCCTTTGTAGTGCTGCCTCTCATTTTCAACGCTTTGTTGAACAGGTTTTAAGAGAATTACATTTTGTTTATGCTTTTATTGATGACATTTTAGTTGCATCATCATCTGAAGCCGAGCATATCCAACATCTTCGGTTGCTTTTTTAACGGTTGGATCAATATGGACTGTCTATAAACACTTCTAAATGTACTTTTGGAGTACCCACCTTAAATGTCCTTGGTTTTCAAGTTTGCAGTTCTGGAATTAAATCTTTAGAGGATAGAGGGGAAGCAATTTAAAGTTTCCTAAGCCACCCATCATCACTCAATTGCGTCGTTTTCTTGGAATGCTGAATTACTATAGACGTTTCATTAGACAGGCTGCCCATATCCTTGCTCCTTTAGTAAATTTTTTAAAAGGCATCAGGAATAAAAAACATCCAAAACGAAATGTCAAAACCAAGGATGAAGAAGTTCTACAATGGACGGATGAAGCTACTACAGCTTTTGAGCTGGTGAAGCAAGTCCTGGCACATGCTACTCTTTTTCATTACCCCATGCCAAATGCATCTCTTAGCATTTGGGTTGATGCTTCAGGTGTTGCTGTCGGTGGTGCATTAGCTCAATATCAAGAGAATGTCTGGCAACTACTTGCTATCTTATCGATGAAATTGTCTGCATAACAAAAGAACTGGTCTACATACGACAGAGAAGTCCTGGCCATATGCACAATGGTCAAAAGATTTCGGCACGTATTGGAAGGAAGATAGTTTGTGATTTACACTGATCAGAAACCTCTCATTTATGCTTTCCAACAGAAAGCTGACAAATGTAGTCCACGTCAACTTAGACACCCCCCCCTCTGGATTTTATCTCTCAGTTCTCTACAAACATACAACATATTCCTGCACTCAGAATTTGGTAGCAGATGCATTATCTCGGATCGAAATTGATTCCATTTTCAAAGCAAGTTGTCTCGATTACAAGGACATTGCTGCAGCCCAATTGGTAGATGAGGAACTTAAGCAACTCCTGGAATCCTACTCAACATTCTTAACACTTAAGCAACAATATTTCCCTCTTGAAGATATTACTCTTACTTGTGATGTTTCCACCAATGTTTCTTGACCTTTCATTCCCAAGGATTACCGCAAAATTGTTTTCCAACATCTGTATGGTCTTTCACATCCTGGAATTGCTGCCTCTACCAAATTAGTAACTCAATGTTTTGTGTGGCCAAATATTAGGCGTGATATTAAAGCATGGGTTAACTCTTGTCATCCTTGCCAAAGACCCAAGATCCATAGACACACTAAAGCACCGATCGGTACTGTGACAAAGCCGGTCTCTTCCCCCTAATTACTACAGACCCCTTGCCGACAGACGTTGGGAAAATTCTAGACATTTCCCTAATTGCTGGAAAAGAATTTCGGAACTGGGTAGTCAAAGATTTGGACCCTTTTTCCCAGAATGTCCTCGGCATCAAAAAGAGACGCATTAAGATTGCGTTTTCGTTTTCCCACGATTCGGTGACGACAGCACGTCTGAAAACTTGCAATCTGCACCTAGACATCGGCGCCCATTGGGCTAGAGATCAAATGGGCTGAGACTGACAGGGGCTGCAGAAGAACAAGAGATCACAGAAAGATGATTAGGCGAGAGATGGTGAGAGAGATATATATATAAGGGGAGCGAGAGCGTCCGAGAGAAGGAGATTGGATTTGACGGAGCCGTTGTGAAACCCCTCCAGCGAGAGACTGGATTTTTGAGGGAACCCTTGCGAGGTCCCTTCAGCGATGGAAGGAAAACGATAGGGAGACCGCAAAGTACGGCGGAATCCGAACTGTTGAGATCCGGGAACGGTCTGAGTCCCGATCAGCGATAGGAAAGCGATACTGAGTCCGCGAATTAAGGCGGATTCTAAGCCGGTGAAACTTTACGTGAGTGAATCGATTTGGAGGTCCCTCCCGCTAAAGAATTGTGATTCAGTTATACCTTAGTCCGTGAAGTATGGCGTATTTGGAGCCAGCGAACTGACCCAGACTCGGTGTGGAATTACCGAGAGTGAATGTCTAGGACTTTTCTCTAGTGTGAAAAGTCGCATCATTATTTTTATGCGAGAGAGATGTGATATTGCAGCGAAAGAGACTCGGAATTTGTGGACCCTTTTGCTAATTAATTGTGATAAAATATTTTTTGATGATTTTATTATTGAAATAAATAGTTTATTCCAGAGCTGTGTGTGAAGTCATTACAGTACCTTTGCTTTACCTGATGCCAGATTTTCCCAAATTCACATTGATTTCATTGGCCCCTTTCCACCTTCTAATGGTCAAAGTTACTGCCTGACAGTAGTTGACCGCTTTACGAGATGGATGGAAGTGATATCAACTGCTGATATGACTGCAGAAACCGTATGTAGAGCTTTGCTATCCGTTTATATATCACGTTTTGGTTGTCCTGCTATTATAACAACAGACCAAGATACAAATTTCGAATCATGCCTTTTCAGAGAGCTGAGAAATCTCCTTGGTACAAACAGAATACGATGCTGTGCCTGTCATCCAAACGCCAACGGTCTTGTTGAAAGACTGCATCGCCCTCTCAAGAGTGCCATCAAAGCACAAGATAATTCAAAGTGGAGTGAAATCATTCTAATTGTGTACTTCTCGGCATGCGTTCTGCTGTTAAAAAGGATATCAATGCCACTTGTGCAGAACTTGTCTATGGAACTACTCTCAGATTGTCCTCTGATCTTCTCTCCTCAGACAGGATTACCACTACCTGCAATCAAACCTATGTATCATTTTTACGTGAGAAAATGAGAGCACTACAACCAATACCTACATCTGCTCATTCAAATAGTTCTATGTTTGTGCCAACTTATTTAAAGAGCTGTTCACATGTTTTCTTGAGAGTTGATAGTGTCCAGCCACCACTCTCGCAAAATTATACATGACCTCATGAAATAATCCGTCGAACAGACAAAGTGTTCACCATCCTCATAAATGGAAAAAGGAAGGCAGTTTCAATTGATCGTGTAAAACCTGCTTATGTCTGGGATGTCACCGATGATATTCCTCTTACAGGAATATCAAAACAACAAGCTGACTAAACTGATCCACATTCAAAAGACAAAACTGTGTCTCACGTAAATAAAACTGAATCTCAATTAAATGAGAAAACTGTTAAAAAAACTAGAAGTGGAAGACATGTCAGATTTCTCAAAGATTTGGAATAATATATAACATGATATATATATGTATGTATTTTTTTTATTTTTCTTTACAGTTAAATTGCCTTTTGCATAAATTTCAAACACTAAAGAAATTTATATTTCATAGGATATTAACTGGTGAATTATGCATTTTTGATCATTTTAATACTTTTTCAATTGTTTATTTCTGTGTTTACAAATCTAAAACTATATATGATCATCTCAGATTACTACAATTAATAGCACATGATTTAATGTTACAAATTGCTTTTGATAAATGATATATCAATAATAGTGTATTTGTCTAATTAATTTTTTTTCTTCCAAACTTTAAAAGGATATTGTACATTATGTATCAAATCTTGTGTTTAAAAACGAAAAATCAACTTTTGTATATCTTAGACTTTTTGACTTATTATTGTGGTTGATAGTAGAATATATTACGTTCTAAACTAGTGTTATACGTATGTATGTACAAAATTTTACTGCTTAACTACTTTATTACTTTTGATACTACTAATACTTCTTTATTAACAATTTTATGCCTTGTATGTAGGTGTGCGAGAAGTTAACTCTTAGAAATTCAGATTGTTTTCAATTTTTTTTCAAAATACTTGTCAGAAATACTGTATATATTTTGTGCATGTAAGTGTTGTCAACAAAATAGAAATTGCCAAGTTCAACCAGTATTTGTAAATATCTATCAATTCCTATGACTATTAATATTACATTTTGATTGCTTAAATTTAAATAATTATTATTCCTGATCTTAGTAAGAATCCCAATTGTTTGTTTACATTAGGATTACCTTTTGATTCTCTCTTTACTTTCAAAACCCAAACAATTTATCCTGCTACTGAATTAATGTAATATTTCACTTGTTATTGTAAAATTGAATTTAGAGTACATTTTTCATTTAATATGCATAGTTAAATTATTCTACATGCAAATAAGTTGCAACAGATACCTTGATTTCACATGTATATGACTATTGAAACTTATAATGCTATTTTCATTGACAAAGTATGTCATTTCAAATATAGTACAATTTCGAAATGTACATATTTTTAAAATCTTATCTTATTAAGTGTTTTGTGCAAATCATTATTTTTATTGTATTGTGTAGAACATGATTGATGCATACATATTTATTTAAACATTACAGTATAACATGCATTGCTTTCCTGTAAATTTTCAACCCTTACAACTAGTTTTTTTTCCATTTCCATGTATTTTGTTTTCTTATGTAACTGTTGTTTTATTTGCGTAATTTTATTCTGTACTTATTTATCGTTCGCCTGCTCTCTGGGGGAATACTCTGTAGAGTTTCTCAACTTCTCATTCTCGTAAGCTTTTCATTGCGATCTGCGCATGCGCGAGACCTCCAGCAATTGCGAATAGTGCTTACTCGCGCAGGCACCTAAGATGCAATCTGCGCATGCGTTAGCTCTTCAACTACAGCGATCCCGTGCATTCATTTCCACCTTCATACTTCCCTCGCAGCACACGCGTCCCTCCGAGAGCAGTTACCGAACCATGAGAATAAAAGCAAGTAATATAATCCTTAATCATCGCCTCGTTCATTAATCATACTGTCTCCCACAATGTCTCTACATGCCACATATGCCAAGTTAATTATAAAAAAGCGTTACCAGCTGGTCGATTAATTCCGATTATATCAAATTATCCAAATGAGATAGTTACGTTAGATTTGTAAGGTCCATATCCTACATTGAGAGTGAGATGTAAAGCGATATGTATTAGTAATTACAGATCATTTCAGCAAGTGGGCTGAAATCATACCCCTTAAAAAGACATCGGCTCGAGTAATAGCGGATACTTTTTTTGATAATTAAATAACACGTTTTGGAGCTCCAGTAAAATTAGTTAAGAATAATGGTCCCCAATTTTTATCCGATATTTTTGAAAATTTAGATGATAGATTAGGCATAAGGCACATGAAGACTGATGTATATAGATCTCAGGCAAATAGAACTGAACACGTGAATCGCGACCTTGTACAAATGATTGCAAATTATGTGAATGATCAACACGATACATGGGACCACAGTTCCTCCGTGAGTTTGCTTATGCTATTCGTACAGCAGTGAACGAAACGACGGAAAAAAACCCTGCAGAATTATTTTTAGGTCGAAATTTGATTACCCCATTTCAGAAATTAGTCATGGTATCGGACGGAACTGAATTTTCAGTAGGAGATATTGACAGATTGTTTGATGATGCTAGACGAAACACAAAGGCTAGGCATGAAAAAAAAAGGAGAAATATTATAATAAACGAAGGCGTGAGGTTCAAATTAAGGCGAATGACTGGGTCTTGATAAAAACACATCCTTAAAGTTCAGCAACAAAGAAAGTGGTAGCGAAATTTAAACCAAAATTTCACGCTAAGGTGAAAGACACACAGGTAAGGTCGATAAGCGAGGACCACTTATCAGATCACTACCTGGTTCTTAGTCTGAACCCAGTAGAAACACATTAAAAGGAGAAGGAAAGAGAATATAGGGTATAAGAGCGATCGAGTGAATCTAGGTCTGGAGGACCAGAGATGAAGATTAAGAAGGGTTTAGAACATAGAAGAACTAAAAGAGCATTGTCGTTGAACAATAGAAATGATTTACCAAAATTTAGAAAAAAATGGACGAACAGAAGAAACAGTAATGTTCAGCACAAGTGGGTACAACTTCAGACCAAGGAAAGGAACAAAACTGGAGTCCCGAACAACTATTGAGATGAAAACACAACAAGGAGGACCAGTCCGAGCCAGGAACAGCCGAGAAGAGCACTACAGCCCCTACATCAAAGAGCACGCAAGGTCAGGCAGCAAGAATACCAGAAAAAGAGGTAGTCAACAACAAAATGGCCAGAAAAGGAAAGGAGGAGCGAATACCAACCGATCCATCTCCCTGGAGGTCCTAGTAGGAGGCGTCAACTACAAGTCATAAAATTCAGGCTGTGTGTGTGTGTATCGTTTCATTTTACACTGCTGGCCACCGTAAATGCAACACCCTGATGGAAGTATGCAAAGAACATGAAATTTACAACATGCATTAGCGCAGGTGAGATATGCAAATGATTAGAATTTTAGCGCATACACACATCACGCGCGCCTGTGGCGCCACCTCAAAGCGCTATTTAAGGCTAGGAGATTTCGACGATTTCAAGTTCAGAAATTGTGTTTTTCTTGTATTTTTTCAGAAAACAATCAGTTATGTCTCGTAGAAAACAGCAATCAGCTTTTGATCAATTATTCGAAATCGACAGAGAAAGAATAGTGGCCTACCGAGATTGTGGATTATCTTTCAGGGAAATCGGTAGTCGTGTTGGACGAAACCAAAAAACTGTAATGCGAATATGTGACCATTGGATGCAGGAGGGTACAACGGACCGACGTAGTCGATCGCATCCACCTCAGTGCACCACTTTACGTGAGGACACGCAAATTTTGCTCATGGCAGTGACGGATCACTCAGTCACATCATGAACCGCCTATTGAGTCTGTAACTCATCATTCAATGTCTGCGCGTACCATTCGACGCCGTTTACAGTAGAGTGGTCTGTCCGAAAGATGTCCATTGCTTGGTCTACCCTTGAAGCAGAACCACAGACGTATCCACTGCCAATGGTGCAATAAAAGAATGATGTGGTTGGCGGAATAGAATGAATTTGTCTTTACTGATGAGTCACGCATCTGTCTGCAACACCACGATGGTCGGATTTGAGTCTGGAGACACAGTGGAGAGACGATGCTGAGCAGCTGTGTTATGCACCACCACATTGGTCCTGCACCGAATATTATGGTATCGGGTGGTATTGGATATCACTCTCGCACTCTTCTAGTACGCATTGCTGGTACTTTAAACAGCCAGCGCTACATTTCTGAGGTGTTGGAGTCAGTTGTCCTTCCTTACCTTCAGGGCTCGGCCACAGCCATACTTCAACAGGATAATGCGCGACCACACATGGCACGCATTGTCCAAAGGTTCTTCATCAATCACCAGATTGAATTGCTTCCCTGGCCAGCTCGCTCTCGGGATCCTTCACCGATAGAAAACAAGTGGTCCATGGTTGTTGAACGATTGACCCAGATTACATCCCCAGCTGCCACACAAGATCAACTTTGGCAACGTGTGGAAGCTGCTTGGTCTGCTGTACCCCAAGAACACATCCAAAGCCTCTTTGAATCAATGCTGAGGTGTGTGGCAGTGATGATCTCTAACATTGGCGGCTACTCTGGCTACTGTTTCTGGCAGGAACCACACTTCATAGAAGTCTATAAATTTAATCATTTGATACTTGGTGAACATGTTATCTAGAAAATAAATTTTGTTGTGCTATCTCTTGTCTTTCTTGGTTTTGCATTTACGTTGGCCAGCAGTGTATATTTCGAACAAGTGGTCGGAAGAATTATTGCAGAAAAGCAAGTCAGAGTCGTGTTTTTAAAATTAGTATCGCCAAGCAAAAGTTGACACTACAATGAGTGCATTTTTCTAAAACATGAAAAATGAGCTTTTGACTTGCAAAATTTTTTTTCAAAATGATGGAGAAAACAATTGCAAATATGCATTTGTTTACTTCGATGTATGACTTAGCCGAGATGCGACAATTCCTTTGGTTGTTTGTTTTAAAGATTTATTGAAAAATGTTTGTAATTATATGGTATATGTATATATACACTGCTCACAAAACAAATTAAGTTTTATATAAAAAAAAGATATAAGCGAAATTTTTTTTTGCAGAAAATGGAAGAAGAGAATCACAAATGCAAATTTTTCTGATTTTCAAACTGTGGAGTATGCTAATTTTGAGTTCGACGTCAAAAACGTCACTTCAGTGGCAGCGAATGAAATTTGACTTTCAACAGAAATGAAGACAAGGATGATCGGCATTCAGTGACTGTTTTGTTTCGATGAGTACGATGTCTCAGCGAAGTCATCAAACCAATTCAGAAGCTTGGAGAGTTGTTGGTAAGTTAGAAGGGGGCCAAACTCAAGCCGAAGTAGCGCAAGCCATTGGAGTGTCACAAAGTGTGATTTCCAGGATCTGGAACCGTTTTTTGGAGACTGGAAGAGCAGGCCGAAGACCAGGACAAGGTCGTAGACGGGCAACAAAGCCCAATGAAGATCGTTATTTTGTGTTAAATTCTCGGAGACACCGAAATATGAACGCTACTCTTCTCCAACAACACCTTCGCTCGGCTACTGGCACCGTGGTTTCACCTCAGACTGTCCGAAACCGGCTCCATGGTGTAGGTCTGTATGCTCGCCGACCGATGGTATGTGTTAGACTAACATCAAGGCATTGTCACGACCGCAGGGAGTGGGCAACAGAGCATGTGAACTGGAGGAGAAATGAATGGAGCAATGCTCTTTTTTCTGACGTCCCGTTTTTCTGTTCATCCGGATAATAGGCGTATTTTCATCTGGAGGGACCGTGGCAGTAGGAATAATCCTGCGCTCGTGCACGAAAGTGTCATATTTGGCGGTGGGGGAGTATTGGTGTATCGTGGCATCTCCATTGACGGGCGCACAGACCTCTACATCATTCGAGATGGACCTCTGACTGCTCGCCGATATATTGAGAAGATCCTCAGACCTATTGTAGTCCCTTACGCTGCAGCAATCGGAGATGACTTCATTTTAATGGACGATAACTGTATGCCACATCATGCTAACCTGGTTGAGGATTTCCTTTTCGAATAAGGAATCGTACGAATGGAATGGCCAGCGTGTTCTCTAGACATGAATCCAATAGAGCACGTTTGGGACGCTCTAGGAAGACGAGTTGCTGGCCACCAACCACCCCCACAAACTCTCCAAGAACTGCAAAGAGCTCTTCTGGAAGAGTGGGACAGAATACCCCAACTCGTGATTAATAGCCTCTTTGACTCCATGCCTCGAAAGTGCTCAACGTTGCTGGCCGTCCGTGGAAACCATACCCCCTACTAAAAATGATTTCCTTTGAAGAAAATACCTTTTCTTATTCTTTTTTTCTCATATGCACAAATTGTGTTTTTTTTTTTCTTTTTGTACACAAATGCGCAATAAAATGCATTTTTTTCTGCCAAACTTGTGTAATTTATTCTCATATAACCTACTACGTCTGTCGACCATGTATCAATCAGCTAAAAAGTTTCCCAGCCACAAGATCCACCTAAAACCGCAATATCCTTTAATTATTTTGAGCAGTGTATATTGTTATATTAATATACATATGGTTTTGGGAAACGTGGCGTAGACAGTTTACTAACAATAACAATAACAGCGCTGCATGATTAGAAGGGAAGTTTATTGGAAAAACCAGATGAAGTGTATAGATGAAAATTAGTTGTAATTTTAAAGTGGCATATAATGTATATAAAAATTGTGAAATGTAATGTTATTATGTGAAAAATTGTTATTCCAAGTGACTTAAAGAATTTTTATTTCAGGGTGACAGTCCCTGAATTCTCGATAGAAAGCCAATTCTCAAATTTTTAAAATCAAACAGGAGGGAAGTGAAGTTTAAAGAAAGAAGATTGTAATAGTTTTAAGTAGATATAAGTTACTTAAGGGGTGTGCGATCCTCGTTTTTCCAACTAAGGTGGTTAATATGGTTTTTTCCTGGGTCCGTTGCCTGGATGGGTACGCCCATGTATTTTGAAAAGGAAGAATCTACCGTGATTAAAATACATAATTTTTAATGCTGGTCTAGTTAATTGAGTAAAATTTTTTCGTGGCTGTCGAGAATTCAAATTATGGGGTAGTCGGTAGGCCCTATATACCGACAATGTTAAATTGAGCCATTTTAGGAACCAGTTTCTCAGAAACTGTTAAACATAGAAACTTCAAATTTTGTCTGTATATTAATTAGGCTTTTTTATTTAAATACTGGTAAATAAATTTAAAATTTATTGTTTACTTTTTTCAAAAAAATTCATCGTAAAAGTATCACTTTGAAATTTTTGAAAACTGTCGTCTTTTTTACGATAACTGGTTTTCAGCAAAATATTTTGGGAAAATCTCCAAAAAATAGCCTTATTATATATAGTTACATATTATTTATGTGCAGTAAAAATTGCAAGAGCACTCTTTCTGTAGATTCTGAGAAAACGGTACACGTGGTTTGAAAACAACCATTTTGAGATAATTGCATTTTTAGTGTAAAAAAGCACTTGATCACAAAAATAATGAATTTGCCCTATTTTATTAAATATCAGCTTATTCTCTATTACTTTTAAGGTCTTTTGCTTTTAAGGTAAGGCTTTTTAGTTTTTTCTTTTACTTAGATTTCTCAGAAAATACATATATATAGCATTTTTCACTTTTTTAAGCTATCGAGGTATTTTGTAGCGTTTGATTATTTTACTCAAATTCTGTATCAATTTTTGAGGAATTTTCAGTTCTGATACATTACTTTCATCAAATGTAACTATAAAGCATCCCCTAAATACCATGTGAAAATGTGTCAATACATGAAAATAGGACTTTGGTAATACATGATTATACACTATTTCGAAAAGTTTCATTAGTGTTTTATTATATATTCACCTGTTAACACAATTTTTAGAGCAGCAGAATTAAAAATTTTCTTTAAATATTTGGTAAATGGTATTCAAAACAACAAGAAATCTGTTTTTATGTTTTTGAACATGAAATTTATGTATTTTTATAAAGGGTGTTTTTTTAGAGGTATAGAACTTTAAATTGCAATAAAACAACGATGTATTATTCGATTGACATGAATTTTATTTTATTCGAAAGATAATCTTGTGGCATTACATTCTAAATATGATTTCTGGCATATGACTGTCACGGCTGGCTCGGATGTAGTCGAATCTGGACGTCCAATTTTCGATGACTTTTTCCAACATTTGTGGCCGTATATCGGCAATAACACGGCGAATGTTGTCTTCCAAATGGTCAAGCGTTTGTGGCTTATCCGCATAGACCAATGACTTTACATAGCCCCTCAGAAAATAGTCTAGCGGTGTTAAATCACAAGATCTTGGAGGCCAATTCACAGGTCCAAAACGTGAAATTAGGCGGTCACCAAACGTGTCTTTCAATAAATTGATTGTGGCACGAGCTGTGTGACATGTTGCGCCGTCTTGTTGGAACCACAGCTCCTGGACATCATGATTGTTCAATTCCGGAATGAAAAAGTTAGTAATCATGGCTCTATACCGATCACCATTGAATGTAACGTTGTGGCCTTCATCGTTCTTGAAGAAGGAATCCACCAGCCCATAAAGCGCACCAAACAGTCAGTTTTTCTGGATGTAATGGTGTTTCGACATACACTTGTGGATTAGCTTCACTCCAAAGGCGGCAGTTTTGTTTGTTGACGTAGCCATTCAACCAGAAGTGTGCTTCATCGCTAAACAAAATTCGCTTATGAAAATCGGGAATAACGGTAATCTCGTTTTGGGCCCATTCGACGAATCTATGCCTTGCTTGATGATCGTTTTGATGAATTGCCAAACCAAACTGAGAATAAATCACTTGACAGTTGTTAAATCGGTCGCCATCTTGGAAAGTAATGCCAACTTAAACTTCTATACCTGGAAAAAAAACACTATATGTAACAAGCCATGTGCAACGAAAAAAGGCATTGTATTTTTAGATATTTATATAACTTTTACTAAGAAACTATTGAACACCAAATCTTAAAAAATTGTATAAATACACAATATATAGGAAATATATAGTAAAAATTTCCAGTTCATGCATATGGTAGATTTATAGAAAAAAAGAATATACAATTTAATAAAAATTGTCATTTTCTGTGTTACCACCTGTGTTCATTAGTGAAAAATGTCTGAGAAATATTTAAAAAATTTTACATAAAGAATAAAAACACACAACAATATATATGAAATATATAGTGAAAATCTCCAGTTCATGCATACAGTAGATTTATAGATAAAAGAACAGATTATTTAAAAAAAATATATTAATTAGAAAACACAGTAGCTTTTGTATAAATTTTTACCTCATCAGAAAGATCCTGCACTGTAGCCGGTTTTTACCTTATTTTTCTTAATATTATCTTCTTCCTTTCTTTTTCTTTTTTTTTTATCTTTTCTAATTTTCTTCGAGCGTCCAGAAAAAGCATAAAGTGCTTTCATTAGTCTTTCCCTATCGAGAAGTTTCATGGAACTTACTGAATATTCCCCAGGTTCTACGCCCATTTTTTGAAGCATTTTTAATTTCGATACATTACCATCATTAAAGGAATAAACAGCATCATAAACACCAAGTGAAAGTGTTTCAATCTGTACAAATGTTGCTTTGGGAACACGTGACCAAATGACATTATGAAAACTTTCATTCGGGTTTTGTGTTTTTCCATGCAAACATTTTTCAACAGATCAGGATGGGAAAGATCTCTAAATATAGGACGCATTACTTCAACAACAGCGACCGGAAGACTGTTTTTATGTTTGTAAGACTTACCTGATGCTTCAGCCTTTTTAAATCCACACCATGAATCTTCCCCGATGGGACAAAAACCATGTTGAGGATATTCATCAGTTGATAACTTATGCAGAAAAATGGCACAGATAACTTGACGTATATTCTGAACACTGCTGTGATTTCTCCGAATAGCTCTGATCCATAGTATGACTGCAAGTTATCAATTTCATGTTCAGTCAAACGATTTTTCCCACTTAAACACTTACCGTCTGACAAGATTTGTCCTTTCAATTGAGCTTTTAATCGGTGTAATCTTGTTCCCATGCGCTTCATTACATGGCCAATATACTCCAATTTTTCAATTGGATATTCATTTCCATAAATGTTTTTCTTTTTTACCTCATCAAATGCTTTGCAATCCCCATCTCCTAAGTACGTAATATATCGGGCATTATGTAAAGATAATGACCGTTGAAAAATTTTAGACGCACCTTGGATTTCCATCGCTCCACTAGATCTAACGTAGTTCCTTTTACAATCATTTTCATGAAAAGGCAAGTTTTTACAAGTACAATATTTCGAAAGAATATCAACATCGATCACCTTACCTGTATCAATGCTGGTCACAAATTTAATACCATTCAAGGATGTGTAACCACGCTTCTGCCATATCCCATCTACAGCTACCGCTATATTTTTGTTACCTTCATTGTCACAAATAGCTTTCTTCGCAGCATTTTGAATTGAATCCTCGTAAACAAGTTTGGCAGCATTTAAAATTCTCTTACCGTAAGGAGAAAACCTTGTAGGCGGTTGCGGAAGATTCATTTTGCCGCAGAACATTCTCCCTGCTTCTGCACCTTTTCCAACCGAACGCATAGCATACACAAACCTGGTATTTATTGTGGCAATTTGTGTTCCTTCATGAAAATTTGAAGAAGAGAATTCTACGCGATATGGACAAGCAAAACATTTCAGGACAAACGTAATAGCCAGTCCAGACTTACCTTTTAAAACTTGCATGTCTAAACCACTGTTGCACATTTTACAATGAACTTTATTCTTGAAAACAAAAGCAAGAATATTCAAATTCATGATTGAATTTATAATACCTACGCTATCACCAAAAGAAGAAAAACTCTCATTTAAATTGGGAATTTTCTTTTCTTTTGCACATGACTGCTTTGATTCATGTGCATGTTCAGAAGCTTGAGCATTTAATTTACTATCAGTGGTACTTACTTTACTATTAATAGTATTCTTACGTGGATAATACTTACCTTTGCGTTTCTTGAAAACCTTTTGAGATCTTGGCATTTCAAAATTTCAGAAATTTTAAGTATCGATAAACGATAAGCGCTCAATCAAAACGTATTCGAAAGCGCCAAAAATAGGGAAACAACCCTAACATTTACACTTGTAGTTATTCTACAGTTAATTTCGTGGGAATAAATAAAACAGATAATGGCTTTGCAAGAGCATCCCAGTTTTAAAAGGCCAATATGTTTACATTTCTATCTGTCAAAGTAGGCGTGGCAAATCAGTCGATTATTTTTTAAAAAACATTTTAAAATACTTCTAATTCATAAATCGACTAGTACGTTATAACATTGGAAAGGGCTTAATTTGGAGATTTGAGAAATATCAAAAACTCAAAATCCATTTCTCGAAGGCCTTTATCATACTGACTGCTCTTAAGGTGGAATATTAAAAATTCAACTAAAGATGAATAGTAAAAATTAAAGTTTAAATTGAATATTCGAAATTAACGGTTAAAATGACTATTCGGAGTTAAAATTTAAATATAGCATGGAAAGTCAGAAGTTTAGAAAAATGAAATTTAGGCACGTAATTTCTTAAGAGCCATTAAGACCCTCGAATAAATCATGTTTTGCTTTTTGGATGGGAGTGTGAAGGGCTCACGCGTCTTTTCATTAACATGTCCGTTGGGTTCCTTGGAGCCGGAATTAATGGCAACTCTTTTCCAACCAAACCCAAGATGTAAAGCGTAAAGGAAAGATGCAAAGTAGGAAGCTTTTAAATATCATAAATTAGAGTAAGCTCGAGGGCAATTTGAGGAATGTTATGATTTAATCGTAAAGAGGTTTTGGAAAAATTAAGTGACAGCTAAAAGAAGTTATTCGTGACAGAGAGCCTTTAGGTCAAGGTGCATACCATTGCACTCCAGTAAATCCGCAACTATATTTTTGTATAATTCTATAATTCGTATTTGCCTAAAAATGTTGAACTTTGTCAGATGCTTAACAGTAAATATATTTATTAATACAGTTTACACATAAAAAACAGATTTCATACACAATAACCCCAGAGACTTTAACAATTGAGCTTAAGGATCTTAGTTTACCCTAAATTAGACTTACTAGTATTTGCGAAGTGGAGTAAGAAAACGAAATCGAGTTTTAGAATTCAAATCTTTTGAATTGCTAACTTTAACAATATATACACTCAAGGAACTTTGAAAATAGCGACCCAAGAAGAAAGCATCGGATTGAAATGAAATTTAATACACATAATGACACAGATGAGAGATTCACTTGATCTCAAAAACAAGACAATTAAACGAATACAGGGTGTGCAACGACACAAAAACTGGGCAACTTAAATAGCTCGTTGGACCACCTCCAGCTGCAATACATTCCGCCACACGGTCCGGCATTGAGTTGATTAGACATCTTATGTTGTCCTGAGGCAGACGGGCCCATAACTCTTGAACAGCCAACTCTAAATCATGTACAGAGTGACACGATGGCATCTGCCGTTTTAGCTGATCCCACGCGTGCTCTACAGGGGACAAATCGGGGGAGCGGGACGGCCATGGAAGAGTCTGAAAATGACGTAGGAAGTCTTGAGCAACTCTTGTTGTATGCGGACGAGCATTATCTTGCTGGAAAATTGCCCCTAGGCGTCCATTTAGGAAAGGTGCTAGGTGGAGGCCGAAGAATATCATCAACGTAACGTTGGCTCGTTAAGATTCCACGCATCACAATTAAAGTGGTCCGGCTATCATGGGCTATGACCACCTGGACCATTGCACCAGCTGTGCGGGCAGCGTGACGTAGAACAGTGGGGAGGGGATTGTACCGCTCACCAGGGCACCTCCATAGCCCTACACGATTATCATCTGTCCCCAAAACAAACCGCGATTCATCAATAAACACAACATTTTGCCAATCTGTGACATTCCACGTTGATCTGGCTTGGCACCACTGTAGACACAGTTGCCGATGTTCCGGTGTTAAAGGGAGTCCACGGAAAGGGCGCTTGGATTTAAGATTTGCTTCTGAAAAGTGCTGGAAATTGTTTGTGGAACAATTGCTACGCCTACGTCTGCTCGTATCGTTGAACGAGTCACTGTGGGGTCCACAAGTGCTTGCCGCACGATCCTTCGATCCTCTCTCCTCGTGGACTTCCTGGTCGCTCCAGACCCGGTTTTCCGCGCGTCTGTACCTTCTCGTGTCCACTGCTCCCAACAATTTCTAACGGCACACTCCGAACGATCCACCTGGTTTAGCAACGCGGCGCGTCGACCAGCCTGCAGTTTTCATCCCGATGATCAGGCCTCTCTCAAATTAGCTTAACTGTGAGAAATTTATTCTAGCACGTTTACCTGGCATGTTTCGCTTACCAAAGTCTTCCTACAATCGGCGGGTAATCGTCCCGTTTATGAATCTTCGAATTAGCGCTGGCTTATATAGCACCCTCTTCCTGATTGTAGCACCACCTTGGCGTGTATGAGCTTGCGTATTGGCACAAAACTTGGATCATTTGCATATCACATTACGCTGTACTTATTTGCAAAGTTTCGCGATTGTACTTAGCTTCCTTCTTGGGTCGCTATTTTCAATGTTACTGAGTGTATACATATATATAAAAAAACAGCTGCTAGAGTTGGATTTCGCATATATATTCTGTTCTGGATTTACCCATCTCTGCAAATTACAAAATCATGAAATCGAGAATTTTTAATCGAGAAAACTTTTAATCACAATTAAAAATAATATATTGACAGTGACAGGAATTAACCTCTAAGTATGAAAAAGATACGCACTAAAATATTTATTCGAATAATTCTATAATACTTACTCGCATTTTCTTAAGAATGTTGAACTTTGTCAGACGCTTAACAGTAAATATAATTATTTAAGTAAGTTTATCCTGAATAAGAATTCGAATCTTTTGAAATACTAAATTTAACAATATAAAAAAGAAAACATTTACTACATTTGGACCCTATGCGAGGGAAGTAAAAAGACACCATCAAGCAAATTGGACCCTGATGCGAAGATAGCGAAGGCTTACGATTATGCGTACTCATTGGTCAAGTCAAATAGCGTGCGCTTACGTCAATTCCTGTTATGAATTTCCGTCCTTTTTCACAAAAATCACCCCTGCAAATATTCGATAAGCGAGAAGAAAGATGTTACACATAAAAAAAAAGTTTATTTCAAAATAGAGAAAATAATGGAAATAAAAAAAAGGCATATAATTCATCTTTTATGAAGGAACTGTTTACCTCCGATCATTACGACCGGTACGATACGAGAACTTCGCCGTTCCTTTAGACGCGCCCTCCCAGAAGAGGGCGCTTTCCTCGTTTTCGTGCTTCGATTTCTGTCTAAGGGCCTCTTAAGGAAAGAGACTGAAATAGTTCGGCCACTCTTATTCATTTCTTACCTTATGGTATTACGGAGGACCGCACCCATCCTTTTGTAAATTAATAAAATCATATGAGATTACATTAATTATCAATTTTTTAACTTGTTTATATCATTCAACTTGTTAACTATCTTACTATCTTTGACTTTTGGACATCCTGACAGTTGAGTCACGGTCATTGTACTAATGCAACAAAGGTTTTCTTCGAGCTTTCATCATTGCAAAATCATTAATGATATCATTATAATCAATTCCCCTTGAAAAATTCCTGTGTGCGCCACTGATTCGACATAATCAAATTTTAACTCCATTAATATACCTCTTGAACTATCTGAAGTGTCGCAAACCTCAGGGTAAAAAATATTTCAAGAAACAGTTATTTTATAAACATTTAAATTTACTTTAACAATTTTTTGTCAAAATTACTTCATGTTCTAAGTTAAAAATGGCTGTAAAGTGAGATTAAGTGTAACTAAAACTTAAAACCTGTGGTTTGTGATGCTCTAAAGGGCTTGTAACATTACAAATTTCATTGAATTTTATTGGATTATCTTAGTGATATCCTATTTTTCGTGCAGAAATCATCGCGAAAATTTAAATTCTCAAAAAATTATTTAAAAAGTATTTTTATATGAAGTAAATATAAGAATAACAACTTAAAATTCTCCAGTTTTATATATTACTCTCATGCCCATAAATTAAGGACAATTCAGAATCACACAGAAATTGAACTCTAAAATAAACTTTTCACCTGTAGAATTCTCACACACATCTTGAAGAAGAATATACAAATTACAGGAAACCACCAGAGGGTGTGGATAGTACGTCACAATGACGAGAGTGTAAGAGAGGGGTATATAAGGATGGCGGCAAAGAAGTAAAATTGTTCACGAGTGCTTTAAAAGCCTTTCAGTGCTATAACCACATAGTTATGGCACAAAGGAAACATTTGGATGATTTTTTACGTGGTAGAATCATTGGACGACTGGAATGTGGACGTACCCAGCTGGAAGTATCCGAGGAACTTGGAATCGCCCAAAGTGTCATCTCCAGGCTTTGGCAACGATTCCAAGATGATGGTAATGTGAGTAGATGTTACAGCACAGGTCGTCTCCGAGTTACAACGCCGAATGAGGACCAGTATTTGGCAGTTGCTGCCAAAAGAAACAGACGGAGCACAGCATCAGACCTGTCTCGTTAGCTCTCTTCAGCTACCGGTACGACAGTTTCAAGGCAGACCGTGTACAGACGCTTAGGGCACATTGGTCTATATGCTCGTAGGCCTGTCATTTGTGTTCCACTTACCGCAACTCACTGTCGCCTGCGATTAACCTGGGGTAGAGAGCGTGCATTGAGGACACCACAACAGTGGTCTTGCGTGATGTTTTCCGACGAGTCCAGGTTTAGTTTGCAGTCTGATTCTCAACGGACTTTAATATGGAGAGCGCTAGGTACTCGTTACCACCAAGAGAACACCATTGAACGACACCGTTACGGTGGTGCAGGATGGCTCGTTTGGGGAGTAATTATTCTTCGTTCCAGAACTGACCTGCAGTTCAGAGATAGACCACATCTATCGGGATGTCATTTTGGAACAACATGTACGTTTGTTTCGGGGCGCCATGGGTGCTGAATTTCTGTTTATGGATGATAACGCCCGTCCTCACCGTGCAAACATTGTAGACGAATGCCTTCAATCGGAGGATATCACCCGCATGGATTGGCCGGCATACTCACCGGACTTGAATCCAATAGAGTATGTGTGGGATATGCTTGGTCGACGAATTGCAGCCCGTCAACCCCCTCCCACCTGTCTATCGGAACTTCGGAGGGCATTGCTTGATGAGTGGTGTCATATTCCCCAAGATCAGATTGATAATTTGAAACTCAGCATGCCTAGGTGTTGTAAGGCCTGTATTGCATCGTCCGGGAGACATACTCCGTATTAACCCTCATACTAACGATGTTATACTGTTTTTTGTAAATAGGTTCTTTTTTTGAAATTTGCTCCAGGGAGTAAAAATCGCAATTTTATTAATTATGTCAAACATATAGCATATTTTTTGCTCTTTACCTTTTGTTTAATAAATTGACTTTACAAATAAGTCAAATTTGTTTTGCTTCTGTCTCTTTCTTTGCCTGAACTTCACTCTCCTTAATTTATGGACATGAGTGTACATAATTTACAGTTCTTTATGTGAATATAATGACTGTTTTTTTAAGCAATTTCATATAATAACTACAATAAAGTTCTCTAGTTTTTTAAAAATTAAAATATCTCTTATCCTGATGATCATTTCAAAAAGGAATGGCAAAGCAACACATCCGAATTGAAAAACTGAAAACTTGTCCATTTACTGTTTGTACAGAACGGGCCACGTTTATGTCATTTTTGGCAATTTTTACCCATTTTAGTAGTTATAATTTATTTTTCTCTTCTTAATTTTAGCTTTTTTTCTTAAAATGTACTAAATAAATCTAAAAACCACAAAAAAAATCTCCATATCTCCATTTTTTTTAAAAAAAAAAAAAATTAAAAATGCTGTCGCAAGTAGTCGGATACCTTAAGGAGAATGTCGTGAAAACAAAATAGCTCCATATCTGAACAAAAGTTTTTTTGACATTTTTACAAATTAGACAGAATTTTTTGTGAAGGCTGGATATGATATCACAAATTTAATTGACGAAAATTCAAAACCATTTTTTATAGTGAGTCATTAAACAATGCATGGGCAGCCTGGCAGATAGAATTTCCCCCGATAAAACGTTTCTAAAATCAGTTTGTCTCGTCACACTGCTGTCAAGAGAATAGATGAATTTGGAAAATCTGTTAAAAAAGATTTTAAAAGTAGATCTTGGGTAGTTTTTAATTTTATTCGCGACAATGGTTGCGAGTGTATTGGTACTACAGATTATATGTCATTTCTATTAAGACATAACCATGTCAAAAAATTTACACGAAGCAGTGGGAAAAAAACAAACATATTAACGTGATTTTCTCTCCTTTAGCAAATATACCTTGAATAGTAGTGGATGATTTGCCTACTCATACGATAAATAAAATAGAGGGCTTGTGTAATATTATATGCAGTATGTAAACCTTCAAGAATAATTTTATTTGAAATAATGCTTTTCTAACCGTTTTGCAATGTATTTTTGTGTAGGATTTTTTTTTTAAAAAAAAATTAACTTTGATATTTTTAATGATGTCTAGATTTTAAATATTTTTTTCTTAAGTTGAAGTATATTGCAGATTTTTTTATAAATAATTAAAACTGGCAATCGTTTTCTTTACAATTCAACATATTACGACTTTTCCCCCCTTTGAAGCAATCTAACACAGATTTGCCTTGGAATGTATCAGTATGAATACATTTCTTCGAAAAATATATTTACATTGTCCTTCAACTATATCTGTCAGTTTTAGAGGCCATTTTTTTTCAAAAGAAAAAGTCCAGGTTGCCTTCAACTTTAGAAAACAAAAGTAACAGATGATTCCTATTAAATTTCAATCTGTAAAAGCCCCTATCAAGGGAGGGAGGGGAAGGATTTCAAACGTTTTTCATTTTGTAATATCGACCTTGTGCATTCACTTAATTTTTTAAAAATATTCCACAGGACAAATTGAGCAAAATTAAATTGCCTTTAAGATCATGAAAGTATATACATCACGATGAAATAAATTTATTACATTGTAATTTACACCGTTCAATTCAAAATAGTTGAAAGTACTAATTATAATTCACATGAATAAATTTCAACATAACATTTAAATTTTTAAAAAAATACAGGATGAACCACAAAAAAAAAGTTTTGTCCTGGTTATAAACATTTATTGTGTTCAAGTTATAATAATTAGACATATGTTTGTTTAGATACAATTATAAATTTTTTATAACATCCTTTATCTCAGTAAATTTCAACGTGTCCCCCTTGGTAGCTTGGGGAATATCTGTTGGTCTCAGCTTCCGTCAAGAGTTCTTGAACATGTCTTGAACTTCAGAAGCATGCAACGTAAGACTTTTAGAAAGGATTCTTACCAGACTATTTGCGATATTTGACGTTCATGTGATACTTTATAAGTTGGTTTAGTTGGACTCCGTTGAAGTGATAACCGAACGTGTTCAACAGTTGCTTCACCAAGGGCGCCGTATCAACCGTATCAATGATACGGGGCCATTGGCGTAGCTAGTCTTGAATGGGCCCGTATCAAAAATTCTTTTGGGGCCCTTTTAGGCCTTTTGACACTCTACGAGTTTTTTTTCTCTTTTGAAAATTGGTCAATCTATGTTCATTTTTTTGTCAGAATATTGTACTTAAATAATTTTTTATTGTAATAATATTAAAACAATTTTATATACGTTTTCTAATCTAAGTAACTCTAAATATCATAAATATTAACCCTTTATACGATTTTGCAAAATCACGGTTCCGAACGTAGAAATGATAACAAACCTTACTTTACGTACTTTTATAACAAATAACAGAGGAGTAGCGATCATTTTATGGGTGAAACTAATTTTAATGCAAACAAAGGATTTGGGATCATTGATGAAATGAAATCGAAATCGCCCCATAATTAGGTAAAAAATGCATAAGACATACTTTTAGTGAGTTGAGTTTGAAAGGGTTTGATATAGTGTTTTTTTAAAAAAAACATAATCCGAAATTATATTAGTGTTAATACAGGGTGTTTATAAATGAATATCGGAGTTTTAACGCTTTGTAGTATTTATTACATTTAACTTAATTAGTATAACTCATACATCGAATGAAAGACCAACTGAAACAGCTTTGTTTGTTGGCGTGTGCGCGCATGCGCGCGAAACATACGCTAATTCCTCCTCCCCCTTTCCCGCCGATCAGCGCGCTTGTAGAAAAATGGCGACTAGTGAACAGAAAGCGTTTTGTGTTTCCCAGTTTGCAAAGACAGAATCTGCTATTATTGTGCAACGAACGTTCCAGTGGACACATTGTGACGGGGCTTTCATCGCGATTTCAACTAACAGTCCTCTTGGGTTCTTTGGGGCCAGAATGGCGATTCTTTGCAACCAATTCAAGAAGAAGAATGTGGTTATGTAAATTAGGAATCATATATATATTGGAAGTTAGCAATAGAGTGAGGTCTATGTCTAGGCCTATCTTAATGTTGTACAATTATGGCTATTTCCTCAATGGGAAGAAAGTGAACCAGATAACTTTATTTGGCAGCAAGATGGTGCCCTGAATCAGTGGCATCTCACAGTACACGATTGGTTGAACATCACTGTACTCGACCAATGGATTTTCTGCAAAGAGCTTCACGATTAAACTTGTTTCGCATAACCTCCACGTTCACCCTATCTGATGCCATGCGATTTTTATCTGTGGGGGTTCATTAAGGATTGTGTGTACGTATCTCCGCTACCAGCTAAACTTCCAGACTTAAAACACAGGATTGACTTAAAACACAGGATTGACTTAAAACACAGGATTGAAGCAGCTGTTGTAAGAATTACCTCAGACACACTGACCAAAGTTTTTGATGAACTTGCCTATCGACTTTATGTGCGCCGTGTGACGAATGGGGCTCACATTGAACATTTGTAAGCTTGTAGGTAAAACTGTTTCAGTTACTCTTTCATTCGATGTATGAATTGTACTTATAAGTTATAAGTAATAAAGCGTTAAAACTCCGATATATTCATTTAGAAATACACGGTATTTTGATCCATTTTTCGTGTTTTAAATGTCCTTGATCTTATAACGTATCCCCCCTCCTTTTAATCCTCATGTTGTGGCCCGCTTGAAATATTTGTCATATATATGATGTGGCCCGGTGGAAAAAAAGGTTGAGTAACTCTGCTCTAGCGAATATAAAATAATTTTATGGAACCCTTTATTATGAGTCACAGAATACTTATAATCTATGTCAGTGATTCTCGACCACTCTGCTGCGGCACTTTAGTGTGCCGCCTAATTCTTGAAGTGTGCCTCCAAATTTTTTAAAAATTATTAATTATACTCTGTGAAAAAAATAAATAAAATCCAGAACCGAATTATTCTGCCATTTTAAAGAAATAAACTAATAAGCGCATTCATGGTATATTTAACTTATCCTTTCGTGGATAGATGGGTATAAAATTATTTGATTGGGTTCGTAATCTATTTGTGTGCAGATATATCTGTACATGAATTAACTTTGAATGAAGAGAAAAAAAAACTCTCTAATATCGCTTTGTAGTAATCGAGATTTATTTTAAAACTTCGGAAGAGTCAATGAATTCATTCTGGATTAAAATTAAAGGCGATTATCTCATAATAGCTAAAAAAATTTGAAAAAATTCTTAAAATTTTCTGCATCTTATTTGCGTGAATTCGGATTTTCACAATGGCTCAATTCATGTGATGTCATAGTCACATGATAGTGAAAGTCACATGATTTTAGCCAATCAATTCCAAAAATCATGTGACGTCATAGTCACACGATGAAAACTATCTTCTGTTTCCAGCTAATCAGTTCACGCTCTTTGGTGTTGCCAAGTTTTGTGCTCTATGCAGAAATTTTCTCTTAAAAAGTACATTGTATACAAAATGCATTTTATTTGAAAGTATAAACATAAAATACGATTTTTTTTTAAATTTTAAAAATCTTTTTGAAGAAATTTTTTTCCTTAACATTTAAACATCTTTATCTAAATATGAAATTTTAAATTTTATCTGAGTTTTACAAATAGAACAACAAGTACTAATAGTTTAATGTTTGTTTTGAATTTAATGGAGAGCACGTGTTTGTCTTTGTCACGTGATGTCATGCATTGAGCCCATTAACAAATGAAAATAAAGGTCGAAATTTTTAAATGTAGATGACGAAGTGGTATTATCATTTTTTTACACCAAAATATAAAGGAAATTATCAAAAATCATAAAGCTCAAATTTCGTATTAAATGTATTTTTATAATTCATTTGAAATTACCGCAAAATCCGGTGTATAACGCGCATTTTTAACACAAAAAAATAAGATCGAAACTTAAAGGTACGCGTTATACGCCGGGTATAAAAACGATAGCTTTAAAAATAACAAAAGAGATGTACATAAAAAAATTACTTCTACACATATCGAAATACTGTTTATTTAAAAGAAATGGCATGCCGAACTAAAAGAGTTACTCTACAAGTACACTATTTTTTCAAAAGTCTGAGATAATACCTTGAATGAGATAACATAACATTTCGGATATTCTTCATAATAAAGAGGGGGAGGGGTATGAGTTATACGGTGAATATGCCTAAAAATAAAAAAATGCATCTTTAAAGTATATGTGTGCGTTATACACCTGTGCTCATTATACGCCGGATTTTATGGTAATTGCTCAGTAAATATTTTGTTGTCTTTGTCGTACATATTATTTTATTTATAACAATCAAAATTATTATCATAAACTATTTTACATTGTACATTACACTTTTGTTTTAAACTTATTTTATTGTTAGTGTGCCACCAAATTTTGAAATTGCTAAAAGTATACCACAACACAAATAAAAAAATAAACTCATAATGGCAGGAAGTTGTTGAAAAAAATAGGCTGTTTAGCGACGAATTTATTTTTTTAAATTACTCCAGTGGAACGTTGGACCCTCTTTGATAAACCCGGTTTTAGGTACTCTTGTGATATATAAACTCCATAGAGAATCTATTTGCGCACATGTTTACTTTTTCTTTTTGAATTTTTATTTTGACTTGTGGAACCCCTGGATATGCTTGGTAGGGGTCTGTGTGAAACACTGTTTGAAGAGATCGTATTGGCGCTGTGTGAGAAAGGACTGGAAAAAAAATGAGAGGGCAATCACCAATGTTTTGAGAAACGGGGGGGGAATAAACACGTTTTTGTACCTTGTTTTTATGGAAGTAAATGATACGTGCAGTTGTGTACACAATAGATTGTATAAACAACCTGAGATCTTGTCATTTATACAGCACCGGTTTCTAAATATTCGCATACATCAGTGCTTTTTTCCCACGATCATCTTACGTAAACAATATGCATTTACTTCTAATTAAAAACAAATTTGCCTCTTGTGTCCAAATCAGTTGAGCAGTCAGGGAATATGTAGTCCCAACAAACATCTCTCTGACTAATTTCGAAACCGTCGAACCATGACTATTTTGCAGGCATTGATTCCATTAAATTTTGCCTTAAAAATAATAAATAAAAATAAATGATGATTTGTTTTTCAAAGAGTTTCCTGTGTAAGATATACCCCTATCTTCTTAAACAAAGCCTTTTAAAATTAGAAAAAAAGGCTAGAAATATATATAAATTTAATTCCTTAGTTTAAGCTATCCGACTACCCTAAAACCATGATTTTTTTCAAAAACTGACATTTTTTTTTAAAGATTTTATTTTATGGATCGCCTTATTAGCTTTGTAAAAAATACCGTTTTTTATTTTCCATTCTTTAGAACAAAAACTACAAGTGTTTTAGTAAAAGCAGATACCATAACATTAAACAAGATGAAAGAGCTTTAAAATACGTTTTACTCGAAAAGTGTTTTTTTTTCGAAAAACTCAAAAAGGGACAGCGATTACTTTACAAGTTTTAAGAATAATTAACTGATTTTTTTTGTGTATGTTCTGTGTTATTGTAGATGTGTTTTAGCCTTTAGATTTATCAATCACTGTTTTATTACAAAATTTATAGTCCTTTCTGTGAATATAATCACTGTTTTTTAAAGCAATTTTATATAATAACTAAGATAAAGTGCACGCTCTAGTTTTTGTAAAAATTAAAATATCTCTTATCCTGAAAGTGATTTATAAAAGGAATAGCAAAGCTTCACATCAAATTTGAAAAATGGAGAATTTGTTCATAAACTTTTTGTACAGTGTGGGCCCCGTTTATGTAATGTTTTGTAAATTTTTTCTCAATTCTAGTAATAATTCCTTTTCTCTTCTTAATTTTAGCATGTTTTTCTTAAAATGTACTAAATAATTCTAAAAACCAAAAAAAAAAAAAAAAAAAAAATTCCATGTCTCCATTTTTTTAAAAAAAAGTTGTCGCAAGTAGTCGGATACCTTAAAGGCCCAAGAATATTCATACAGCTTAACAATTCCATACTCATAATAATTATTTGTAATTGTATCCTAATTAAAATATATATAATATTCTCTCTCTCTCTCTCTCTCTCTCTCTCTCATAATAACTTATAATCATAATGATACTCAAAATTCAGCACAAAGCAAATCGAAAATTTTGGACTATATGTTGCAAAATAATTGTTAATCTAAGGGATTACGTGAGTGATTATGGTTCAAGTGTAATATAAAGGGGGAGGGACTTTGAATTTGGCAAATATTTTTTTCGGATTTGACGATTTTTATCTAAACGTCATGGGGAGTATCGAATTCATTCTAAAATAAATAATAAATAATTCCGAAAAAATACCTTGGCAACCACTTTTAGTCGCCAAAAAAAAAAAAAAAAAAAAAAAAGGACTGCGCTAAGTGGCCCCCCTATACTACTACACTTTAACCAGTGATTATTAACGACGTACTATAAAACAACATGAGGACCGTTGGTGACGGACGTCATAGTTTTGAACTATGGTCAAGTGTAAAGGACGACACCAGAAGCCACCCTCCTCTCCTAACTTCCACATCTCACCAACGGAAGGACTTTGAGTCATGGCAGATTTAACGTGTATCAGACTCTCTACACGGTGTGTCTTCAGTGGTACTAGGGGTCGAACTCACACACACACACATGACACACGGTGTAACGAACTCTAGACCCGTTCTGAAACTCAAGGTGGCAACGCGGACTGATCCGAAGCAATGCGCCTGCGCGAGTGCCACGCCAGATTCATTCAGTGATTACCTCTCGACGAGAGGGTCGTTTTTGCTCCGCCCATGAGCGTACTGTGGAGATTTGGAGAGAGTGATTTATTTCCTCTCGACGAGGGAGACCGTATTTTCGGCTCCACCAGCGAGCGTAGTTTGAGTTTGTGAAATCTACAAGCTAGTTTTGAGTTCTAGTTTTTGCATTTGCCGGAGGCAGTTTGGTTGGATGCCACCGACCCATTTATTTGCTATATTTTTCTACAAGTGTCATCAACTCGGGTTATTAGCGATTTTTATTTAACCATTTAACTGCGGTGCCCCCATTTGAAAGCGTGCTACTAAGTGTGTCACGGAAATTGAGTGATGACGAGTATATTCGTCAATCACAGAGTAAATGTCACTATGAAAACATTGAATCAAAAAGATGGGCTTATTTTATAAAATTGGCAATTTTTTATTACTAATATTTATTTATTTGGTTAACATAAACATATATTACATACATTTTACTTTAAAAACGGAAGAAAAATTAAATTCATATAAAGGCAAGAGCTTAAAAAAGAAATCGGTAAAAATCAACTTTCCGACTTTTGCCTTTGCCTCTTTTAGGCTAACATCTAAAAAACATTATGACAGCACATAAATAACGAGCTTACACGCTGTTTCAGCCGGTGCATACGGAAGCGCATGAGTTTCTCTCTCTCTCTCATCTTAAATTTTTAATATTTTTCATTTATTTGTATTACTTCGGCCTGGCCTAAAAATATTTTAAATATCTTGAAATTTGAGAATAGTTTTGTTTTTCTTAAAAATTACAATTTTAATAGCCAATGGTCACTACTTTTTACGCATGACGAGTTATACTCGTCAACACATAAAATCCTGCAACTTCTCCATGACGAATATACTCGTCAATACATAAAATCCCGCAACTTCTCCATGACGAATATACTCGTTAATACATAAAATCCTGCAACTTCTCCATGACGAATATACTCGTCAATACATAAAATCCTGCAACTTCTCCATGACGAGTATACTCGTCAATCACAGTTAACTGTTTAAAATGCGCATTTTTGGTGTATGCGAGTATCCTATGTCTTCGCGCGTAAATAAACGATAAAGAAAAAATCATTCACGAGTCATCATTCAACGCTAGGACATCACAACGGGTAACAAGTCCGTGATTCTGATCATTAGGGTACTGCGGCTACAGTTAAGGGGTAAGCAAAAAATTATTCTTAAAATTTAATTGTATAAATAAACAAATTAAAAGAAAAACCTCATTCTCGCGAATCAAATGTGGTGCGGTAAACTCTTGGTGGAACAGAAAACATAAGGAACATTTAAGGAGTTGGAATAGAAAACAGAACCCTGTTTGACTTAAAGCTCCATTACAGTGACTGGGACATACTTTTCTATTGCCCTAGTACTAAATAGGATTTTTTAAAAAATGAAGACTTTAGTACTCACAGAAATTTAGAAAATATAAATTTATAATGCAGTGAACTAAAAGTTATTAAAAAGCGCCTATAAAAAGTCCAAAAAGCAGCTTATAAGATGGGTTTTGGATGATGTACAATCCGAGTACAGCAAATATGAAGCAGTATTAGAAAGAATTCGGAGAAAATTGAGAGCTCGAGAGCAAGCAATCTTATTGGTCGTCAGAAACGGCCATGAAAATTTCCTTCTCTTAGATCGGCGAAGAATATACCATTCAGTGATTTGACGATGTCAAAATGTAGCGAAATTTCAAAGAAAAAAAAGTAGAGTTTAAGAAAACAATTAAATTTTTTAAGAGAAATTCAACTGGAAATATTGCACGGCCTAGTAAATTTTGGGTTAGGAATAGATTTTTTATTAATCGATATAATATTAGACATATCGTAGTAACTTTTAGAGATTTTGCTAATCATTTACCTAAGAGTAGGAATTTTGATTGCATGCTGTTCTCTGATCTTTATTTCTCAGAAACCAGAGAGCATTTAAAATTTAAATTTTATAACATTTTGAGAACTTTCTAGAAGATTAATATGAGGTTTTGTTGCATGGCCCCCAGACAGGGGAGGCATAGGTCAATACTCACCTGAGGATCAAAATACAGATAAGCTTCTTATTTTCTCTACTTAATGTAGATTTTCTAGAAAAAAAAAATCATGGGGTATAAACTCCAAGCAGACTTTTTGAATTTATTTCTAACATGTGTAATATGTCACCTGAAAATGACTTGTTTATCCTAAATCACTACAAAACACACAAGAATATCTAAGTAATAATCCATTTCTCTGAGATCAAGGATTTGGATTATTGCCCTCTCAGAGAGATATTCAGATTCTTTTGGGGGTTTTTTTTTGAGAAAAATATTGCCCCAGTCTTAGAGTCTCAGTCTGCTATTAGCGACGAACTTCATAAATTTGAACAATGATCAAGCGACACCTGAGTCGACACCCAATTATCCTAACTTCCACACCACGTGAGCCACAACAGATTTAACCCTCCGTCGATCGATTTTTCAAATGCCCCTCCTACACGTGGCGGCTGAGCAGGACGTCCCTCTAAATAGTTTCCCGGCTCTTGGTGGTGAGAAGCACGCCACAGTCCAGTCTGCCCTAAAACCCTCACCCTTCTTGTAAGGCCGAGTGCCTCCGATTGTGTCATAACTTCGAAGATGAGTTTTTAAAGCTATTTTTACTGCAATCATACATTTTAAATCAAAATGAAATTTGTTCTGTGATATACACTTATGGACAAAAAAAAAAAGGCGCACCAAGAAATAATTGCGGGATCGTAACGAAACTTGGCGTGAAGGTACATGTCGGGGAGATGTGCAAATGATTAGAAATGCAGCGTGATTGCGCATTACGTAAAGCTAAAGATTGCAACATCGGACCAAAAGTTCAAAACCGGTATTTTTCAGATCTTAATACCGAGATACCGGTTTTAATATCGGTAGTAGAAGTTTTAGGCAAAGTAAGAAAGATAATACAGGCGTTTCTTTGTTTTATTTGCCAGTTTTATTACAGAGTGTAAATATCACAAAAAATTCCTAATTTTTTAATTATAACAGTATATAAAGAACCACAAAAAAAAGAAAGGGAACATCTTATTTATTTAAATCACAAAAAAGGTGTAAATATCATTATTCAGTCTGTGGTACTATACAAATTTTTGAAATGTGATCTTAAAAAACATAATGCATTAATTGTACTGGCATTAAGCCTGGAAAGTAATTATGTACAAAAATTATCAGCTGTCGAAAACGTTCTTTCGGCATTTACGCTAATTGGTGGTATTGTTAGCAATAGGCGATATACTTTTTCCACGTATCTATATATATACTAGCCGTTACCCACCCGCTTCACTGGGTATTTCCCGATGTTGTATATATGTATACTGTTTACATATATATTAATTATTGATATCTAGCATTAAGAATTCGATTGTATTGAAAAATATATTTATAGCTGTTACACACTCGCCCCTTGATATAAAAAGAACATAAATTATAATATCTAATTTCTATTTATATCTAAAATAGAAGGAGAAAGATATTTTTCGCTCACTTAACCTAATAATAAAGTGGATTTCCACCAAAGCAACTTTCAGTGGATCTCTACTCCATAAAATATTCATGTGTGCTAAATTTCAAGTCTAAATCTAACAGAGCAAAAACGGAATTTTTATCATCAATACCTCGTTGAGAGCACCCTTAGCGGATTCCAATTCAACAAAAGAAGCATGCAAACCAAATTTTATTATTGTAGTCTTAGCAGCTCAAAAACGGGAATTTTGTCTATCAATACGCCCCAATAACTCTCCCCGCTTCCCCCTGGAGTTGATTTCTGTAAAATCCATTCTTAGTGGAACTCTATTCAACTAAAGAAACGTGCTCTACAAATTTCAAGTAAATGAGTTAAATTCAAAAACAGGAATTTTTCTATAACACGCCTTAGTCCCTCGCAACACCACTCCTTTGGGGGTCCGTTTTCGTAAAAATCTTTGTAAAAGGAACTTTATTCCATGAACGGAACATACCTTCTAATTTTCAAGCAGGTGTTTCTATTAGTTGAAAAGCGGAAATATTTATCTTTTACGCCCCTTAATCCAACTCAGTGACCATTGGGGATCAATTTCCCCCAAAACTATTTTGTAGCGGATCTCTACACCATGAAAGGAATTCGCTTACCAAATTTTAAGACTGTACGTCTAATAGTTTAAAAATAGAAATAATTATCTATAACACCCCTTAAGCCCCCGCAACGCCAATTAGGAAACGATTTTCCCAAAACCCATCTTATAGCGGATCTCTACTTAATGAATGGAATCAGCTTACTAAATTTCGAGATTTTACGTCTAATAGTTTAAAAAAGGTGTCAATTGCCTATAACGCCACCTAATTCTTTACAACGCCACTTGGGAGTCGATTTTGACAAAACCCATTTTGCAGCGGATCTCTACTCTATGAAAGGAATCCGATTATACTAAATTTCAAGACTGTACGTATAATAGTTTATAAAAATGGAAATAATTATCTGTAACGCCCCTTAAACCCCCGCAACGCCACTTAGGAAACGATTTTCACAAAGCCCATTTCATGACAGATCTCTACTCAGTGAATGGAATCTGCTGACTCAATTTCTAGATTTTACGTCTAATAGTTTAAAAAAGGAGTTAATTGCCTATAACGCCACTTAATTCTCTACAGTGCCACTTGGGAGTCGATTTTCACAAAAGCCATTTTTTAGGGGATCTGTACTCTATGAAAGGAATTCGCTTACCAAATTTCAAGAAAGTACGTCTAATAGGTTAAAAATGGAAATAATTATGTATAACGCCCCTTAAGCGCCCTCAACGCCCCTTGGAGGTCAATTTTCGTAAAAATCATTATGTAGGGAATCTCTACTTTATGAAAGAAATCTGTGTACCAAGTTTGTGACGACTGTACATCTAATAGTTTAGTAATGGAAATAATTATCTATAACGCCTCTTAAACCCCCGTAACGCCCCTTGGGGTTCGAACTTGGCAAAATCCGTTCTTAGCTGACGTCTACTCCATGAAGGGAACCTACCTACCAAATTTCAAGTCTGTAGGTGTAATAGTTCCGGAGATATCGTGATTAGTCAGTCAGTCAGTGAGTCGCTTTTCTCCTTTATATATATATATATAGATATATAAAACGCATTTGTTGTCTGTTCCCTCATAACTCAAGATCCAGACAACCATATAACGAAAAATTTGGTACACGAATGCAAAATTACATGGGGAAGGTTTTTAAACAGGTTTCGCGTTCGTAATTCTTTCTAAATTTTTAAAATTTAATTTTTAAGTGATTTTCCAGTGTTATGACGTCATATGATGTCACGTTTCTCACTAAGTGGAAAATTTATACTTTACACGCAGTTTTCGAAGATTATTACATATTTTTACTATAGCTATATTTATCAGTTGGAATATTTATTCAATTTTTCTATTCTAGGATATTAAATTAGGATTATTTTTCGAATAAATAATTTTTTTATGGATTATTCTTTCAACAACTAAAATTTTGTTTTGTTGTTTTGGCAACATTTAGGTATTATCGCGGGATGTTTATGTGTATGATTTTGCTTACAAATTACAACTTATTTATTTCTTTAGAATGCAAAGATTATAATTTTGACAAACTAAAACTTCTCATTGATAAGGGTTATATTTCAGTTCGGTACAAGTGTAGTATAGGGGGACCACTTTGGATTTGGCGATTTTTCAATTTTTATCTAAATGCCATGGTGAGATATCGAATTCATTCTAAAATAAATAATACCGAAAAAAGTACCTTGGTGACCACTTTTAGTCACCAAAATAAAGGACTGCGCCAAGTAGCCCACCTATACTACACTTCATCCAATAATATGGTTCTTTGCAATTTCATGTATCTTTGTTTAACTTTTAAGGGTATACTATTGTCTTCAGTGCATAAAATTGCCATGCAGAAAATCAAACTTGGGTAATCATACTGCCCAAGCAAAAGCAGTGTTGGTAGCAATTACATATCAAACTGGAATAGGCATGAGAGAATGATCAAACCAGACAAATGGCTTAAATACCTGTTGAGGAAGCAGATAGTCGTATTTAAGGGTATACTATTGGATTCAGTGCATAAAATTGCCTTGCAGAAAATCAAACTTGGGTAATCATACTGCCCAAGGAAAAGCAGTGTTGGTAGTCATTACATATCAAACTGGAATAGGCATCAGAGAATGAGTAAAACAGACAAATGGCTTAAATACCTGTCGAGGAAGCAGGTAGTCATAAGATAAATTATTTTTGGAACTTATGTACTATCCTAACAATCGCCAATGTTCAAAATAACTTGCCAGGTTGGCAACCCCGATTTCGCATGTCATATATATGCTGAATTGTGAGTCATGTGCTTCGTTTCATATGTCGCCAATAGGTTCCGATTATATGTAAGTACCTTATTTTTTCAAATTATGCTTTTGCATTGATAAAGTTAGTTCAGTTCTTTTTATGTCAGTTAATGTTAGTATTGTACTTCATTTTTCAATTTATTTTTATGCTCGGGATATATATATACTTTGGATAATTTTTTTAGTACTTGCGTATTATTGCACAATCGCCAACGTTCAAGACAACTCGCCACTTTGGCAATCCCAACTTTGTATGCGTTGAATTGGCAATCATGTGCTTCATTTTGTATAATGTCACCAATAGGTTGCAATAATACGTAAGTAGTAAGTACCTTTAATTCTGTACATTACTATAACATTAGACTGGCCGCTACATATATACCAATTTGGCGTGATTTCAAAATCATGCCAAAAATGAGTAGCCAACCAATATGAAATTAATATTATGAGTATTATCTTAGCCTGTTTTATCTTTCCCTCCAGTAATCCTTAATTAATTCAATATATAATTTTTTTTTATATTTTAGTACTTACATTTTTTCTTTTGGTTATTATGTACTGCAAATATTTTTTTGCACATTGTGATGTCTTTGGCAAAATTAATCAGTGGTATTTTTCTTAAATATGTTTTTTTTATCTGTTTTTGACAATTTTTAAAATTTTGTTTGATGTCTGTCTGAAATGCAAATAGCAAAATAAATATTTTACAATATATATATTGTGTTTGTACGAACATTTTTTTATACTGATTTATTCAAAATATTGAGCCGTCTTTTATTTTTGATATCTATTTAAGATTTAATTTTATGTTATAACTGGCTATACTCAGTTAAATGTTACTGTGGCTCAGTCAGTTTTAAAAGACTGGTACACCATAAAGTATGTCATGAGGCATACAAAAGTAATAATACAGAAGAATTCAAACAAATCTATATACAGATAAGACGCATTTGTTGTCTGTCTGAATAAACTTTCTTTATCACACTACATCATTTGGACAAATTTTCAAAATTTGTGTGGTTAGTAGTTAATTATAACGCTATAATTTTAACTGAATAGTCAGATATTGCATTTTTAAGTATAAAAATAATTATAACTACTGTACTGTATTTTTTGGAGTGAGTGAATATTAACGTCACACTGTTCAGCTACACAAGGCGTTTTGGCAACAGACCACGTAATTTTGAACCATGGTGAAGTGACGTGGACGACACCTGAGCTGGCACCCCCTTCTCCTAACTACCACACCACACCAACTTAGAAGGAATATTCTACCAATACTTAACAGGACCATTCTTTGAAATCCACTCTTCCAAGGCATATGTGACAGCACGGGTTCTATGATGAGTATTTTAGCGGGGAAGGCGAATAGTTTTGTAGCAGATATTGCATTTTCAGCTGACGGCGTTTTCAGCGGATTGCAAAGATTATTATATTTGTCCCAAAAAATAGTTAATGTCAAAATTTAAGTGTCTTATGTTTTTATATGTTTATGGAGACCTTAGAAAACGATTTGACTATTTATTTTAAGTAAACGGTGTATATAATTAATTTTAGAGTGGAATATCTTTAATTAATTCATTAGCTCTAACCGATTAAATTTCCCTAAGTGGAGTATTTTGTTTATGTATGTCCCTTAATTTTCAATGTAGTGACCTAAAAAATATTACATGAAAAAAATTGCAGTAAATCATAATGCGGTAGATAAAGCATTAACGTGCATCGCTCCCCTACACGGTGGGTCTTACAAAGCTCTAATAAAGTTTGAGCTATGAAAGTAGCTAGACAGTGGCCAACTTGACTCTATTGTCAACATTTCACTATGTTTTTCATTGAATCGCCATTGTTATTTAGGAAACGGCGTTGCTTGCGTGTATTACAATTTTAACATAAAATAAATTCAACAGAAAGTAATATTAATGTATGACACTTTCAGATATAAATTATTTACAATATTTTAAGCGTCACAAAACTTTTAACAATGTGTTACTTTTGCTGAGCAGAGATCAGCTTAGGGAGGTATTTTCAAAAATCGACCCTCAAGAGTGTTACTGGGAGTTATAAATATAAAAAAAATCCTTTTTATCAGCTATTAGATCTACAGACTTAAAATTTAACAAAAAAAAAAAAAAAGGTATTTTTTTTTTCTTTTTCTTCAGCTGAGATATGCTAAAAGCTTTTTTTGTTTAATTTGCAATTCACTTAAAATTAACTCATTAAAAACTTCTTTATCTTTCAATCTGTGTTGTTTAATTTTTCAGTTCACCCGTTCTTTGCACGGGTATACCAGCTAGTATACCTATAAGTCTCTCGTCTTCAAATAAATCGATTTCTCGTCGGATGGTTATGGATGTATCCGATTTCTGTATGGTATTTTGGTTTTTTGAATTTTTTTTAGTTATCACTGATTCTAATTTTTGTTCAAGAGATAATTCCTTTTCACTATCGACATTATCGAAGATGATGACACTAACTATACAAAATTCTTCTGAATGTGGATAGATTTGAGAGTAAAAAGTTTTAAGAAAATTTACTATAAACTTGATCAAATTTGAATAGGTTAGTTTCTTTTCATCTTTTTCATTTTCGTTTATAAAATCATGATGATATGTAAATACAACGTGAATAACAAACTAATGAATTAAAAAATATCGAAATATTACGCATTTCCTTCACAACTACAACCTTGATTTCACAGATACAAATATCAGACTAGGAATCCTGCGCTCTGAACTGTAATTGAATATATTTGGCACCCCTCCTTGGATATTTCACATATTTTATCACTTCTCTTGATTGAACGATGCAACTTAATATTCAAAGTCTAATTAATTTCACCCGTGAGGGAGACATGTAAACAAAAACGTATATTATTTTGCTAGGTTGGCGATCCCTAGACATATAATAGAGATAATTTTTTAAAAATTTTTAAATACCGAAAAACCGGTAATTAAGCTTGCGAATACCGGTATTACAAAATTGTGCAAATGTCTCAAAATACCGGTATTGCAATCTCTACGTATAGCCATGAGAGGGTAAACCAAAGCTTGTTTAAGTGTGCTGAATCGTTTACAAGGAAAAAGCTGAGGTAGACATGCCACAATGCCGTTTTCGAAGACAATTTGAGCAGCTGTTGCAGTTTGAGAGGGGGAGAATCATCGACATGATGAGAAATTCGTCAATTAGGCCACTCTGTGTTGTGAGGTGTTGGGACCAGTGGATCCGACAGATGTCATTTACACGAAGACCAGGCTCAGGACGTCTTCGACAGATCAGTCGTCGAGAAGATCGTCATATCTTAAGAAATGCATTCGTACAGCCAACTGCTTCATCAGCCGCCATCCAGGCAAAAGTAGCACCTTCACTAGGGGCTCCTGTGTCTTCTCGAACCATACTAAGGCGCCTGGCTGAAGAACATTTGGGATCGCGACGCCCATTACGTGTGTTGCCCTTGACGCCCACCCATCAACGCCTCCGTTTGGAGAGGTGCCGCTCACAAGGAAACTTGACAGCAGCAGAATGGAACTATGTCGTTTTTAGTGATGAATCCAGATTAAATCTCAGCAGTGATGACAATCATGTTCGTGTGTGGAGACTCCGGGGTGAACGAATCAATCCTGCCTTTGTTTTAGAGCGACACACCGCTCCCACAGCTGTTATGATGGTATGGAGTGCCATTGCTTACAATACACGGTCATCCCTAGTATTGATCCGTGGCACCATGACAGACCAGCGGTATGTCCAGGACATCCTGTGACCACATTTGTTGCCACTCATGCAACGGCTATCAGGAGCCACTTTTCAACAAGACAATTCTCGGCCTCGCGCGGCAAGGGTGTCACAAGACTCTTTCCGCACTGTTACTTTACTTCCTTGGCCTGCCCGATCCCCTAATTTGTCTCCAATCGAGCATATCCGAGATCATTTGGGACGGCGAGTTGGGCATCCCACGAGTTTGAACGAACTAGAAACAAGGCTACAGCAAATGTGTAACGAAATGTCTCAAGACATCATACACAACTTGTATGCCTCAATGCCCGATCGTATCGCATCGTGCATTCGCGTTAGAGGGGGTTCAACAGGGTATTAAATCCTCCATTCTTTTGCCTTTTTCTGTGAAATAAATGGTCCTTTTTCTTTGATTTTCTAATCATTTACTTAAATCAAAGAAGTCATTACGTATGTTAAATTTCGTTTCATTTTGAAGACTCTTTCTTGGTGCGCTAATTTTTTTTGTCCATGAGCATATTACAATAAATTTCAATGATAGTCCCACATCTGAAAAGGCAGACTTTGTACTATTTGCGTTTCCAATTTTTTTCCCCTTCTTTTCTCTTGGTATTTTGTTCGTCCAATTTTAATTTTCATTTTGCGTCAACTTAAAAATTTTGGGTGTTTTAGTTTAAGTTTCATTTTATTCTTTAAACTGGTTCTTTTTCGTTCAATTTGGTATATTTGCTTTCCATAGACATTACACTATAGACGGTCCTACCACAGTGTTTTTTCCACACTTGTCAAGGACCGGTGAAAATACAATAATTTCAAAATTTTGTTCCATTATCAGGATCACCAAAAATAACAATTTTACGGATTTCTAGATTTAACGACTAACTCATTATATCGTATCCAGATTTGGCGACTAAAAGACCCTACCACTTAAATGGGTGCAACTCTAAAATGAAAACGCTTGTTATTAATACAAATAAAACAAACAAAAAAACATTTTTTTCTATGTGAGGGGGAAAAAAGACTCGTGCTAGTGAATAAAAACAATTTATGTTCTAACTGCTAAATATTTTTTATTTTTATAAAGCAATACGTTTAGAAGTGATGATACGAACTAACATTATAGCAATACGTTTAAAAGGTGATAATACGATTGACATTTAATATTTCTTCTTAACCCATTTTTATTAGTTAAGATTCCGTCTCCTAGATACAGGTCTAAGAAATATAACGATATGGGACTCATCCGAGGCCCCGAAATCGGAGAGAATAAGTACCCTACATACCCATTAATTAATATCCATTAAAGAGCCAGACTAATTCCAGCATCCACATAATTCTGGCTCTAAACATCAAACTCAAGGATAAATTCAACAAAGAATAAGTGATAGTTTTAAAAACTAAAAAATCAGGCTTTTATTGTAAATCGAACTAAAAAAGGAATTCTAGTTTTTAAAAAAACGAAAACACGCTTTTATAGTGAATCGAACTAAAAAGTAAAAAAAAAAAGTAATTCTTAACATAAGAATAAAATGATTAATGAGAACATTAATGTCATTGTGGTAAAAGCGTAGGGTGCTTTGTACTACATTTTTACACTAACTCAGCATTTCGGAATAGAACTAGTAAGAAATTATAACAAGTAATATAGAGCGCCTCACGCTTTTATCCAATGGCATTAATTTTCTCGTTAATCATTTTTGGTCTTATTTTAAGGATTATTTTTCCACTTTTTAATTCAATTCACACACTGTAAAAGCGTGTTTTTTTAAACTATAACTTATTTTTAAACAAATAGTAGAAAGTTACTATTTTAAACCTTTTGTGTTTTTTCCTGGTTTAGCTACAAAAATAATTAAAATTCAACAAGGAAACATTTTCACACAGTTCCATACTTACTTTTGTTCTCAATAACCTAAGAAACATAAATCACTCAAAATAACTAAAAATTTTTAAAAATTGAGTTTTACAAGAATTTAAAATTTTTAAATTGCAAAATAATGGCTTGTCAAACTGACTTTTTGTTTCTAAAATCAATAATCAGAATATAAACAAAAATTATACTTTTACTGTCTCCAAAATTTTTTTTGAAAATGGGAACTTGGTAGCTTTTATAAATTATTTGAATTTTATGAGCTCGCAGAGTGTTTATTAGTTTACAGATGGTCACGTAACCCTCTTCACCAGGGAATGATGCAAGCTCCAGCAACACCAATGTCGCTGTTCGAGGTGAAAATATTCTTTTATTTTCTCTTTTGTGTTACAAAATTGATTGCACAATCGAATTCAAGCGAATCAAAAAGGCTTTTTTCGAATTTTATTTTATGTTTATTATTTTCTTTTATGAGAATATATATATGTAAGTGAAGTAGTTTCTGTAGCATTTTGTCAAGTTATGTAACTTCTGTTTTTAGTGGGTTTTTTTATTAAAAAAAAGTTTTTTTAATCCTTTCAAATGTTCTTTTTTTTTAAAAAAAAACTTTTATAATAAGTTAAAATATTTCTGTGGAAAATATTCAGTAGAAAATCTTACCAACAACAACAAAAAAAAAAACACGATTTTTTTTTTACTGTTATGGAAAGAGTATGACGTATTTAATAAGTTCATCAAAAATATAACCAAAATTAATGAAATAAACAATAGAAAATGTGATGCTAAGAAATTAAAGAAAATACCCCCTCTTTTTTTAAAGATATTTCCCTGCAAATATACTTGTTATTTAATTTTCTTTTTAATAAAATTTTGCTACTCGGTCAAAGGTCAATCTCACAAATGAATAATCCACAATTCCAAAGATTAATCCATAAAAGTCTTCGTGTTCTTAAAATAATTCATTATTGTAATTAATCCAATTAATGAAGCAATTATCAATTTTTAATCGTTTATGATCTCATATTATGAGTAGAATTAATTTTACTTCTTATATATAATTTCAGCCTTAACAACGAATAAAAAGACTAAAACTAATACACGAAATAAACAGCACATGCAATTTAGAAAATACGAAAAAGTTTAATAAAAACAAGATGAAAAATTTTACAGATGAGTTGACTTAGGTCTGATGAGAACATTTTAATACACGAACCGCTGCCCACATGGTTGGAAATTTGTAGCATTTGTGTAATTCTGAGACAACATCAATGTCGGCATAAATACTATAGGCGTCTCATTTTCTTTGTCTTCATTTTCTCGAAGGTTCTTCTCCTTAATTATTTCATCAATTCTATGTTTAAATACCTCATAATGGGCATCTGCAACCGACGAGACGCTGATTGGGGACGATGCCTGAGTGGAGCGACTGACCACTACTGGAAACGGCGTGTAAGGAGTTCCTAATTTTGGCTTTTGGCGACGTTGCCTGTGTTCAGGGGCTGACTCCTTTTGAACACTCAACTTGCGTTGAGCAAGATACTGTTTGTGGACGCGAGGCAATAGTTTCAAATTTTTTTAACACAAGTTCTAGTGATGTCCTCGCGTTCACCACGCAATCGTGTCCTTTGGTGCTGTCTTGGATGCTGTTTTGAAGATAATCCTCCGCCAGTTCCTTCAATGAAGGTTTCTGGCGGAGAAATATATATGGCCACCAAAATCCCTGTTGGTCCATTTTCAAGTCTATTGTATCCAATCTTCCCCAAATTGAACAAGAATAAATATTTTTGATAAAAAATTGCATTACTCCTTGTGTTAAAAAATACAATTTTCATTAAAGATATAATTATTCGATAGAAAATTATTTCGAATCATACTTGATTCATTTTTTTCAGGATTTAAGTTACTATTGCGTATTTACCACGATAACATGTCAGATGTTACCCATGATATACGACTACTGTAAGGCTCTTTTCTTTTATTTTTCATGCTACTATTCTTCCAAATTTTTGCTTACTTTATTCAACTTTCTGATGATCATGTTCTGACAGCTGTCATGATGAAAGAAAATGACATCACTTTTAAAATCCTCCCCTTTTTCACATTTAGGGATGGCTTCTGTTCGTTCCCAACCGTTTGAAACACTAAAAACCTTCTCCCCTCCCTTCTACTTTTGTTCAAAACTAAAGATAAGGAGAGCTTCTGCATTCTTCTCGATTGGTGGGGTTTCAGTTTGACTTCTACAGACTCTGACCCTCTTTTATTGCTCTCTTCCCCCATCGTTCACGTTTGTGATGGACTAAAAACTCAAGATTCCAAGTTCAAAAAAGGTCATGAATACAAAGCTGTGCTCTCCAGTGTCATTCTCGCTGTCCGATCTTGACTTACAACAGGGATGGCCAACCCAAATGACCTTGCAGGCTACTTCAGAAAGCATTATAATCCTGCGGGCTGCATATAAAGATTATATATCTTTATATTAGATTTAGACCCATTACAAACATTTATTGGAGTAAAAATTTTTAAAAAAATACGGAATGAATTAATATTGATTTCATTATTTTTCATCTATACAAGCATAAGTAATTTAATAATAATAATGCAATGTTTCAATGATCTTTTTTCACACAAACTGTCGAAGTCTAGGTCTATTGAGATTAAATGCAATCACATTACGTATCCTGAGTTTAATTTGTTTTTGTATCCACTCACATTGAAAAATATATTTCACTTAAACATAATTTTCTGAATGGCATTAAAATGTTTATAGCTGTGTGAGATGTACTGTGTATTTTGCGTGAGACAGTTTGTAATATAAATTTTGCAGCAGTTCTTGTTTAAATTTAGATTTTAACATTGAATTTGTTGATACGCCAATAAGTTCTTTCCTCTCCTTCATTTTACGTGTTTTTTTTCTACAAATGGAAAAAAGTGCATTTTCCATTAGAAAACTATTTAGTTTTGCTAGACATTGTGCTGATGAGTATAAAATTATCTCGTGGAACCCAAGGTAGTAAAAACAATAGAATATTCACAATCTAATATGAAGTATATACAGGGTGTTCAGCCTTAAAGTGACCAAATAGCTAATTCACGAACCGTTCGGCTTAGACATGCACTTGCAATTTGAAAAATGTTTTAAAAAAAGGTAAAGAATTTTTTTTCGTGCTTTTCGAACCCAAAACCCCATTTACAAAAAAATTAAAAAATTAAAATTTTTATATGGTCCCCAGGCCCTATCACTTATATTTAAGAAACTATGCACAAAAACAAAGTAAACACAAAAAGTTTCATTTTATTACGATAAAAACTGACCGAGTTATGCCTACATAAAGTTGAAGCATCTGAATTGCTCAGAAAAGGGAGTCGTATAAAAATTGAGTTTAGAGAACACAGTAATTCACTATCTACAGAAAGATCATCAAAGAAAAACATCATAGTAATATTAAAACATCGTAGTAAACATCATAGATTCATAATTTGTATTGCTATATTGCAAACAATAAAAGTTAAATTAAAGAAATTCAACTTGTATCGAAAAGATTTAAACAGCTTATTTAAACAAATAGCAGCAAAAGAATACATGATTTGCCGTTCAAATTATAGCATAATGTGGAATGATGCTCCAATCATGGATCAGGGGCTTTATTATATCAGAATGACCAAATTAAAATAATGTTCAAAATGACTGCCTTCTGCAGAAATACAGTACCAAACCCGCGTCAGAAACTCCACCTGCAGCTTCTGCAACCTCTTGAACTCCGTAGCCGATTATTCGAGTGTCAAATTGTGGGAAACTCCCTGGGTTTCACCCTAGACACTAAGATTAATTTGAGGCAAAGAATGACCAGACGCCATTTGTATAATAATAACTTATGTTTATTCACTTGATTCAAATATAAAAAAAAAACTCCAATGACAAATAGTATCTATATGTCTACGTCAAAAGAAGGGGATTTACCTTTAATATTAAATTAAAATGCGAATTATGAAATTAATCCATAACTAAGCGCAATATCAAAAGGGTTTACCGGAAAAGGAGGTCTGAGAAATACACGCAACTTGAATTATTAGCCTTCATTAACTTAAACTAATTTTATTAAACTAACTCTTGTGATAAGTGGTATTAAACTATATATAGAATATATCACCTGGTAGTACTTTGATCTCTTCAGGTATATTAACTTCCTAAGGTTCTTTCACTGAGTACTAACCGTAATGCTCCACAATCGTAATCCAATCGAATCCTATGAACATTGTCACTACTGCTGATGGCTCAATAGCCTTCATCCCGGTTAACTTACGACGCTCTCCTTAAATACCCTATCTACTTTGCATATCCCGTTTTCTTCTTTTAGAGTTGATTGGAAACATTGCAAATTTACAATCCCCAAAGACGCTTAAGAATATTAGTGGAAAGGTGCCGTACAGATTCGTCACAAAATGTCTGCACTTAAAATGTACATGGTTGCGCAGATTTGTGTGCAAGGGCACCATCATGCTGGTACCACATGCGTGACAAATCCCGTAAGAAAACTTCATCTTCTAAAAATTCGGCTAACAGTCCAGATAAAATTTCCGTGTATGATTCTGTTGTTAAAGATCCATCGAAATATATTGGACCAATTAAGGTGCTCTTCCATATTCCGCACCACACATTCACCGACCAACGCACTTGGTGTTGATTCGGTCGTATTAGATGTGGGTTTTCGAGGGACCAATAATGCCTATTATGTGTATTAATAGTGCCTTGCCTTGAGAAGTGGCATTCATCCGACCACAAAACTTTATTAAAAAACTCTGGATTTTCATCCAGTGTGTTTAACACGAAATTGCAAAAATTAAAACGACGATCCTGGTCTCCGGGCATTAGTTCCTGCGCCAGGACTGGACGATAAGGATATGCACCGTACGTATGTAATATGTTTCGCACCGTCGATTTTGAGTAGGAAGAAGCCTTGCTAATATCCCGGACACTACTTTTAGGATGAGCCAGGGCATATCCTAGAACATCCTCAGCAGGTATTCGCTGAAGGTGTGGCATGAGATAAGGGAATACGTCTATGACAACTTCCAGTTTTATACAAGCGTTGAACAGCACTGGCAATTGTGCAATAAGATGGATGTCTTCGACTGGGAAATTTAATGGCATAAAGTCTTGCCGCCTCTCTCTTATTTCGATTATCTTGCCCATAGAACAGTACAATTTCCCAGTATTCTTCATTTGGATACATCTCGTTCTCCCGTACTAGAATTCGTAATATTAGAATACGACTGTCTGCAATTGCAAACGACTGCACAACAGATTTTTAATGTTCGCCATGATCAGTACCGCAGTAAATAAACCTATTTTTTGGGAACTGCTTTTGAAATGTTTTCTTACTCCAAAATATTTTATTTTGTCTATGTTTTACATTAACCCTCCAACCGGACAGCACGGATTTTTCTGCCCTACTAGAGAGGCTTCGAAAACGGACCACACTGAATTTTTCGTAAGGCCGGGGACTCACCAAAAATGAACCAAACGGATTTTTCCTCCTCAAGTAATGTGTTCAAAAACGGTAAAGTCGTGTTTTTCCGAATTCTTTCCCCCCTTTTAAAGGTTTAGTATCTTGAAAGATAATTAGAGACGGTCGGGGAGACACAATGGGCATTGAGGGGAAGTTTTATGGCTCACGGGGAGACCGATTTTTCCCCTGTAGCAATCGTAAAAAACTGGGAAGAATTTCTTTAAACCCTAAAGTGTACGGAAATAATTGCAAGTCAACGAGTTGAGAATTCTCATATTTTTCTTTACCTTAAAATTCTCAAATGGAATTAAGTTTTTATAATGTATGTCTAAGTTTTTAAAAAATATCTGTAGTATTTAAATTCAAATTAGATATTAAAACATGGAGGATAATTTACTGTTTCATTTTTCTTATTTTAATCAATACTTTCAGGGATATTTTTAAAAATGATTATTTTGTTATGTGTCAAAAAATAAAAAAAAAGGTTCAAAATTTAAAATCTTTTAAAATTTCGGACACTTCTAAACATGAATAATTTTTAAGCTTCTGTATTACATTATTTGCAAAAAAATTTTATGCATTGTTAAAAAAACCCTATTTAAATCTTTTAGTTTTTCATAATTTTAAAGCCAGGTATTCAGGGCATCTTACAAAGAATCCCTTGTTTTGTATTGTTCAGATAATAAATTATATTTGAATTTTGAATGTCTGAACATTAATTTCATTCAAAGAGAACCTTAACTACAAGCTTATATTTTTTAACTTGAATCTTCAAATAAAGAGTATTTAAAAGCATCTGGACAAATTTACAGTTAACATTTGCGCATATAAATAAATATAAAGATCTTTTTTAAATTCAAGTTAAAAAATATATATATTTATGCATAATCCCTCATCATTCATGTTCCATTAGTGGTTGACTGAAGAAAAGGTTATTAAAATTTGGACATTTTTATAATCTTAACCATGCAAAACTAGGAATTTTGTATTAGCTCCACTAAAATTCTGCATTGGAATTTTGAAAAAGATATTTATACGTGTCTCACATACTCAGTTGAAAAACGTATATTTTCCATAAATACTAATAATTCTTTGGATATTTAAAATTATCATTAGATTAACTTTTTAATATATATATATATATATATATATATATATATATATATATATATATATATATATGGCAGCCAAAGCCAAGCAGTCTTCGCGCGCAGGCGCAGTGAATTGAAACTGAAACTTTTAAGAATTAGAAAACATTAGAGAAAAGTGAGAAAGAGAACGACAGAGGTGCGCGAGCAGGCGTTACCTTCTGCATATCATTGTCAAACTTATCTACCTTTTTAATTAATTTTTGTTAAATTTTAAAATAAAATAGAAGAAAGACAAACGTCTTGGACCCCTTGTTGTCTCCCACAAATTATGGGGGCTCGGCCGGGATCGTTAAAATTTCGATTTTGAACCAAAGTCTGGACAATGAACAAAAGCGTCCGTGAAGGAGACGCTCCGCCATTTTTTGGAAACTTCGTTCAACCTGTGTAGAGGTTTGACTCAGCATGAATACTCCGCCTGTGTAGAGGCCGGGATCGAAAAAATTTCGATATTGATCAAAGTTTGGACAGTGAAAAAAAAAAGCCGTCCGTGGAGGAGACGCGCCGCCATTTTTCGGAAACTTCGTTCCGCCTGTGTAGAGGTTGGAACCATCGACAAATATTCCGCCTGTGTAGAGGTTGGAACTAACTCAGTGTGAAAATTCCGCCTGTGTAGAGGTTGGAACTATCATCGACGAAACACCTGCGAAGAGGTGTCCTAATAATAATTACAAGAACTATTGATAACCTGCGAAGAGGTGAAATCAGTGGAATCAACGTTCTTCTTCAATTATTGGATACATCGTACGTGCGAGCAACAAGGGAGCTAGAAAAAAAAGGTAGGATCTTTCCATATTTTTCTAAAATGTATAAAAACGCTCTTAAAGAGGATTTCATAAGAGTTGTTGAGGATCTAGACGGTACTGTGGAGAGTACGGAAACTATAGTTAAACTAAAGAATAACATTGAGAACAGTAGTACATTTGAAAGTGATCCAGATTTCGTTAAAACTTTAATTAAAAACTGTATAGATGAGAGGGTATCGCGAATCGAAAGGGATTTAGAAAAACAGAAAATTGAACTTGCTAAACTACAGTTAGGAAAATTAGAAAAAAAAGTCGAACTTCAAAAGGCTAAAAATAAAGCATTAACTTTAAATCCTGCAGCTAAAGTCGAAGAGAAACAGTTCGAAACTTTAAATAAGGAAACCGCAACCCATATTGGCATTCGAGAAGCAGAAGATTGGTTTAGGCCTATTGATTTAGCTAAAGAGTGTGATATTTATATTTCATCTAAAAACGGATCACGTAAGGAAACTCCTATTACTTATGGATATAACCAAGACCCCTTTAAAAATAGATCACAAAACTTTAAACCAGAGATTAAAGAGAACTATCCCCAAAATCTTGAAAGAGAAAATAAAAATTGCTTTTTATATATGCGGTGATTCATCTCATTACGCAAGAGACTGTGAGAAGCGTTTTAAACCTAAAGAATCTAACAGCCACATCCATAATAGAATAAACGTAAATACTTTGAAAGTCCAGAGCGAAAAACAAAATAGCGATGAATTCGCAAATCTTCAATACGTAAGCATTTTTGTAGAAAATCAGCCCGTAACAGCCTTGATTGATTCAGGTTGCCAGATCCCAGTTTTAAATTCCTCACTAATTAGAGTGCAAACACCTTCCGAAGAAATAATAACATTAAGTTCATGTTTTGGCGAACAGCGTATGGTAGAAGTTAAACCGATAAATCTTTCTCTTAATCAACTTTCTCCCGGTCTAAGTGTTCGAACGGCAATATCACCGACCTTGACCGAAGAATTTATTATACATCCCAGTGTATATGCTGAAATAAAGAAACTAGGCCACGCAAAGAGCGATGTTTTATTGAGAGAAAGTGGATCCTCTTTGGGTGTTCATTTTAATTCAAATGTTTCTGTTTCAAGTGTTTCTGTTTCAAGTGTTTCTGTTTCAAGTGTGATAAAAAACTCTAGTTATGATTTGCCACATGTTAAAAACTTTAATACTAGAAATGATTTGAGTTCTCTAGTTAAGAATTATAAATGCAATAACATTAAGAGTACTAAGTTAAAAATGTGTATTAAATTGAAAAATGATATTCCTGTGTGTCAGAGAACCAGACGTTTATCTTGTTCTGATAAACCTTCACCTATGAAGAGTAAATATAGACGGTTTGCAATGCTCCGACGAATCTTTCAGCCCTGGCAGTGGAAACGGAGGAAAAAGAGAAATCGTTTTGAACAGACGTCCAGAACTCTAGAGAGGAAAATATCGATGCGTTCAACCAAAGATGAACTTGTTAAAAAAGACGTTCTTATGCCTGTGAAACACAATGTTTTCCTGTGGAACCTTCCGGATGTCGAAGAGGTGCCTTCACATGATGGAGAAACTGTCTAGTTCAGAAAAATTATGATATGTTAAATCTCTATGTATTTGTCGTATAGTCCTTGTCTGTTCCGTCTTTTTTGTATGTTTCAGATTCTCCTCTGGTCTCGATGAAAAAGGAAAAAAGGGACGTACCGCTGCGGATAGCGTACAGTCAGGCTGGCCGATTGTGGCAGCCAAAGCCAAGCAGTCTTCGCGCGCAGGCGCAGTGAATTGAAACTGAAACTTTTAAGAATTAGAAAACATTAGAGAAAAGCGAGAAAGAGAACGACAGAGGTGCGCGAGCAGGCGTTACCTTCTGCATATCATTGTCAAACTTATCTACCTTTTTAATTAATTTTTGTTAAATTTTAAAATAAAATAGAAGAAAGACAAACGTCTTGGACCCCTTGTTGTCTCCCACAAATTATGGGGGCTCGGCCGCGATCGATAAAATTTCGATTTGAACCAAAGTTTGGACAGTGAACTAAAGCAGCGTTCGTGAAGGAGACGCACCCGCCATTTTTTGGAAACTTCGTTCAACCTGTGTAGAGGTTGAATTTTTAAACTTCGTTCAACCTGTGTAGAGGTTGAATTTTTAAACTTCGTTCCGCCTGTGTAGAGGCCGGAACTATATTACCTGCGAAGAGGTGAACTCAGTGGAATCATCGTTTTTCTTCAATTATTGGATACATCGTACGTGCGAGCAACAAGGGAGCTAGAAAAAAAAAAAGGTAGGATCTTTCCATATTTTTTCTAAAATGTATAAAAACGCTCTTAAAGAGGATCTCATAAGAGTTGTTGAGGATCTAAACGGTACTGTGGAGAGTACGGACACCATAGCTAAACTAAAGACTAAAATTGAGAACAGTAGTACATTTGAAAGTGATCCAGATTTCGTTAAAACTTTAATTAAAAACTGTATAGATGAGAGCGTATCGCGAAACGAAAGGGATTTAGAAAAACAGAAAATTGAGCTCGCTAAACTTCAGTTAGCACAATCGGAAAAAGAAATCGAACTTCAAACGGCTAAAAATGAAGCATTAAGTTTAAATCCTGCAGCTAACGTCGAAGAGAAACAGTTCGAAACAAACATAGAAAATATGATCAAAAGCATTAAAACTTTATCTCTTCCTGTTCCCACCAGATCTGAAAATTTTAATCTGTTCTTCCAATCATTAGAACGCGCATTTTTCACCAAGAAAATAAATGACGAATATAAATCTGAAATTTTAATAAATCTTCTGGGCGAAAGAGCTCATAATGTCTTATTGTATATTAAAAAGGAGGAATTAAATGACTATGAAAAACTAAAATCTATAGTACTCAGAGAATTCCAATTAACCCCTCGCGAGTGTTTAAACTCATTTAAAAATGCTGTAAAATCACCAGGCGAGACATACATCCAATTTGCTGCAAGATTGACGACAAACTTCCAATATTATTGTTCGTTAAGAAAAGTTAATTCCTTTGAATCTTTATGTGATCTTATAATTTCTGATAAATTATTTGAAACTCTAAATAAGGAAACCGCAACTCATATTGGCATTCGAGAAGCAGAAGATTGGTTTAGACCTATCGATTTAGCTAAAGAGTGCGATATTTATATTTCATCTAGAAGCGGATCACGTAAGGAAACTCTTATTGCTTGTGGATATACCGAAGACCCCTTTAAAAATAGACCACGAAACTTTAAACCAGAGATTAAAGAGAACTATCCCCAATATCTTGAAAGAGAAAATAAAAATTGCTTTTTATATATGCGGTGATTCATCTCATTACGCAAGAGACTGTGAGAAGCGTTTTAAGCTTAAAGAATCTAACAGCCACATCCATAATAGAATAAACGCGAATACTTTGAAAGTCAAGAGCGAAAAACAAAAAAGCGATGAGTTCGCACAACAGCTCCAATACGTAAACATTTTTGTAGAAAATCAGCCCGTAACGGCCTTGATTGATTCAGGTTGCCAGATCCCAGTTCTAAATTCCTCACTAATTGGAGTGAACAAACCTTCTGAAGGAAGGATAACATTAAGTTCGTGTTTTAACGAAAGGCGTAAGGTAGAATTTACACCCATAAATATTTTTCTTACTCAGCACTCTTCCAGTTTAAGTGTTCGAACGGCAATATCACCGACCTTGACCGAAGAATTTATTATACATCCCAGTGTATATACTGAAATAAAAAAATAAGCCACGCAAAGAGCGATGTTTTATTGAATGAAAGTGAATCCTCTTTAGGTGCTTTTTCTTTTAATAATTTTGAAATGTGATAGAAAACTCTAGTTATGATTTGTCACATGTTAAAAAATTTAATATTAGAAATGATTTGAGTTCTCTAATTAAGAATTATAAACCTAATAAAATTAAGATTACTAAGTTAAAAATGTGTATTATATTGAAAGATGATATTCCTGTATGTCAGAGAGCCAGACGTTTATCTTGTTCTGAGAAATTACAGGTAAACGATCAAATTGATGATTGGTTACAACAGGGTATTATAAGAGAAAAATGTTCTGATTATTGTTCACCTATAGTATTGTGTAATAAAGTCAATGGTGCCATGAAAACGAGTTTCGTAGGCTCCAACTCCCGGTCGTCCACCCCTTCACCTATGGAGAGTAAACATAGTCGGTTCGCGATGTTCCGGAGGCTCTTCAAGCCCTGGAAGTGGAAACGGAAGAAAAAGAGCGATCGTTTTGAACAGACGTCCAGAACTCTAGAGAGGAAAATATCGATGCGTTCAACCAAATAACAGCTTATTAAAAAGGGCGTTCTTATGCCTGATGGAACTGATAAAGACCAAGATAGCAAAATAAATGATTCCGTTCGTCAGAACCACATTCCGCAAATCAACGGGTTTGGGCCCGAGAGTGGCATGTCAGAAACTGAGAAGCAGCGTTACTCTCCATCGGTAACATACACGTCGTCCTCTGTTTTAGAAACCTACAACACCGTTGTGGTTACCAACTCTGGTTTTCCTACCGTACTATCGTCATCTCAGAATCATGCCATGCCTGTGATACACAATGTTTCCCTGTTGAACCTTCCGGATGTCGAAGAGGTGCCTTCATATGATGGGGAAATTGTTCTCTCTGTTCTTAAAGAACCTCCAATATCGTTGAATGATATTGAGCCAATACTACATCCACAGCAGCAGACCACATGAAGATGTGGGGAGAAACTGTCTAGTTCAGCAAAATTATATGTTAAATCTTTGTGTATTTGTTGTATAGTCCTTGTCTGTTCCGTCTTTTTTGTATGTTTCAGATTCTCCTCTGGTCTCCATGAAAAAAAAGGAATAAGTACCGCTGCGGACAGCGTACGGTCAGGTTGGCCGTTGTGGAATCGGTTGTGGAGTCGTCATCCAATAGAATCTCTCATCGAAAGCACGCAGTCTTCGCGCGCAGGCGCAGCTGATCCAATGTGAAACCAAAACTTTGACCATTGAAAAAAGAACGGAAAAACACTGAGGTACGCGAGCAGGCGTTCCCGTCGTCACATCATGGAAATCCAATTGTAGAATAGCTACCTTTTTTTTAATTAATTTTTGTTAAGTTTAAATAAATCTGAAGAAAGACAAATGTCTTGGACCCCTTGTTGTCTCCCATATATATATATATATATATATATATATATATATATATATATATATATATATATATATATATATTCGACTTCTAATATTTTTTTTTTTTTCAAGTATTCCTTAAAGATTTCATATAATTTAATTAAGTGAGGGGATATTAAAGTCGCACTCTCTCTCTTCTCTACTCAACTACCTGAGGGCTTTTGGCGACGGACCTGTGGCCGGGGTACCAGGTGGTCAAGGTATCGAATCATGGTTGGCATGTCTCGAGTTCGAGCCCAGTGCCACAAAAGACCCGCCGTGTAGGGCAGCGATGCACGTTAAATATATCGAGAGCTGAAATGTCCTCTCGTTGGTGTGGTGTGGTAGTTAGGAGAGGGGTGCCAGCTCAGGTGTCGCCCTCGTCATTTGACCATTTTTTCAAAATTACGAGGTCCATCACTAAAAGCCCTCGTGTAGCTGAACAGTGCGACGTTAATATTCACTCACTTGGCGACAGACCTCGTAATTTTAAACCATGGTCAAGTGACGAGGATGACGCTTGAGCATCGCTCCCTTACACGGAGGATCTTCAGCGGTGCTGGGGTCGAACTCATGACACGCCAGCTACGAGTCCGTTACTTTGACCATTAGGCTACCGCGGCCTCACAATGTGGTTGAAAACTGCATGTTATGAGCAAAAATATGCTGAAACATTTGATGAACTTATAATAGATTTTCGCATAGAAGATAGATGTGTGATATGCTAAAATGACAATATGTAAAAGTTATGAGAATATCGATGACAATTTTTGAAAAATTCAATTTAAGTTTCAGTTTGAAACTTATTCGTTTTTTTTTTTCGCATTTAATGTTAAATAGTCTCGCGATAACAAATTAATAGTTTAACGCATTCATAGATTATAAAAAATAAAGGTATAAATGACATTTTTGGGAATAATAAGTTTTTATAGTTTTGAATTCAGACTTCTTTGCAGGAGTGTAGACTATTATAAAATGCTTATGTAGAAGTTAGAAAATTAATATTTAAAATATATGGAAAACAATATCTGCAATTCCATGATCTTGACGAGCAGAAGACGGCATTTTTACTTAGTAGGGCAGAGTAAGCATAAGGTAGGAGCTTGTGGAGTAAACAACCAGGCCTCTGCAGTTTTGGCAGGTAATGAACTCCCATTTGTTGCTTTCTCTCTCAGTAAGGAATATAAAAATAACAAATACAAAAATAAGTCATGTAAAATTTTATATATTTTAATAACAATGAATTGTGAACTTAATTTCCAATTCATTGTCACGAGTTGGCAGTAACTACGGTACTCTATCGACCGTACTTCTTATATATATATATATATATATATATATATATATATATATATATATATATATATATATATATATATATAAAAGAAGTACGGTTGATAGAGTACCAATAATTTTAACGCAATTTTATATTTCGTTCTCGTAAACTTTACTCCTTTTAAAACATGTTTTGCCAAAATACTCTCCTTTTGTATATTTATAAAATTTTAAAAATATAATGGTTATCTTACCCAACATTTTAAATCAGGGGCGGCAACTGTGTAGCTAAGACGTGCCAAACCAATCTGTCAGTATCATTCAGCGTGCCACATAGTAGGAAATTTTTGAAATCCTTCGATTCTTACGGTAATATTTGCAGATTTACAGAATAGAGGTAAATAATTTAGATTTACAGTTTTATTTTATATTAATTATGGATCAATAAAATACATTTAACATAAAAATAAATATAAAATGTTACTATTTCTTCAACAAAGATAAAAAAATTAAAATTAATGTTTCCAACATATTTATTTAAATAAGAAATAGACAAAGTGAAATATAAATTATTCCCTTCATTATAGTTAAATAAAAATTGTAATGCGAATTAACTCTTTCACCACTCTTCTTTCATATCGCATAACCAGGGGTATAATGCGTGACACGATTCTGAGCATTCAGTTGTTAAACAATTTCTTTGCAGAGTCGAAATATTTTTCATATTAGGGGAAAAAGATTTTTTACTTTGATATGCCGAATCATAAGTGGAAAGCAGAGTACATGCAATTTTCTTTTTTCAACAATTAAATCCCCTAGGAATAACATTCAATTATTTACAAAATAGCTGTAAATTTATCCTTAGAATTATCTTTCAGATTATTTTGTATATACACTCTGTCGCAAAAAAATATATGCACCCAGAAGAAATCAAGCTACAATCACGAAACTCGGCAAGAATGTAGTCTGGTAAGAGATATGCAAATGATTAAAATTTCGAAGCCAATGAGACAAGGCTAAGTGTGCTATGCGCATATTAGTTGCGCAACTGGGAGAGTTTAAAAGCATGAGTACGAGCGCCGTACGGCTATCCAAACGAATCTGATGACTTTGATAGACGATATTGAGACTTAGGATGCCTCTAAGACGTAACCGGCGGCAGTACGAGCAGCTGACGGACTTTGATAGGGGCCGTATAATAGGCCTCAGAGAAGCAGGTTGGTCGAATAGACGTATCGGCCGCCCCTCGGTCGGAGCGATATGGTAGTTGCTCGGTGTTGGCAACAGTGGATCACAGAAGGTAGAGTGTACCGTCGCGGAGGGTCAGGACGTCCCAGGAACACAAATGATCGCGAGGATCGTGCAATCAGAAGAGTGGCCACTTCGGCACCAACAACGTCGCTAGCATCGATTCAACGCCACTTACCTCCTTCCAGACATCCAGTGCCATCAAGAGAAACCATAAGGAGACGACTGACCGAAGTTGGCTTGAGGAGCCGACGTCCGCTAAGACGCTTACCACTGACCCCACATCATAGGCAGTGTCGACTGGATTTTTGCCGACCTCGGGCAACTTGGAGTGTGACAGACTGGAGACGTGTCATCTTCAGTGATGAATCCCGATTCAGTCTCAGTGCTGATGACCACCGCACACGTGTATGGAGGCGCACCGGCCAGCGGTCCGATCCGGCATTTATTGTCGAGCGGCATACAGCAATTTCACAAGGTGTGACAGTGTGGGGAGCAATTTCTTGGGACACACGATCATCTTTAGTGGTCCTTCAAGGCACTTTGACAGCTCGCAGATACGTGGACGATATTTTAACGCCGATTGTGCTACCCATGCTATCAAGTCGCCCAGGTGCCATTTATCAACAGGATAATGCTCGTCCACATACTGCACGACTCTCCCAACAATGTCTTCAAGGATATGACGTCCTACCATGGCCTGCCAGGTCACCAGATCTTTCGCCAATAGAGCATGTCTGGGACGCGCTGGGAAGGAAACTGCAGCCGTCCCGAGATACAGGAGAATTAACTGCGCAGATGCAAAGACTATGGCAGGATCTTCCACAGGGGGTCATAAGTGATCTAATTGAATCGATGCCACGCCGAATTTCGGCTTGTATAGCTGCCAGAGATGGCTTTACTACTTACTGATTTTTAACCTTTTGCAAGCTGTAACCACTTAATAAAATGATATTTTGTTCTGAATTTTTAATCATTTGTTTATTTTCATATACACTACATGCATACCAAATTTCGTGAATGTAGCTCAATTTCTTCTGGGTGCATATATTTTTTTGCGACAGAGTGTATATATATATATATATATATATATATATATAGTTCCATAAATATCTATAACTCAGAAGTTGTTTGTCAAATAAGGTCTATTATCAACTTCCATCCACTCAAGAATTGACAATTTTGTAGAGTAGTGCTGAGTGCCACGGTCCATAGATTGCCGACACGTTTTAAATCTTCTTATTAACTATCCATCTCCTATTCAAACACAATTTATATGATAAAAAAGGGTTTTCATTCATTTTGTAGGGAATTGTATTAGATTCAACCATGAGTAATTTTGTGTATCAAAAAAATTACATTGTTTCGGGTATCCCCTTAGAGCAAAATGAAAGGAATTTGACATAATTATAGTAAGTTTCTCTAAAAGGGGAAATGTTCACTTTCAAAATACACTGCATAAAGTGGTTTTAGGTGTACGAAGTTATATTCACTATTATTCCTAAAATAAATTTTGATATTTTGGTTTTTCGTTAAGTTTTGAAGTTATTTCTTCAAATATACTTCTCCATTACATTTCTTTCAAACTTGCTATTTTCTTTTGCGGCCACGGTAGCCTGATGGTCGTGGTTATGAACTCGTGTCCAGTGTTCGAGCCCTGGTACCACAAAAGTTTAGCGTTGAAGAGGAGCTGATGCACGTCAAACACGTCGAGGTCAAAAGTCCTCACGTTGGTGTGATGTGGAAGTTTGGAAGGGGAGTTATCAGCTCAGGTATCGTCCTCGTCACTTAACCGCGGTTCAAAATTACGTAGTCGCTCGTCAGTAGCCACCGTGTTGACTTAGAATGCAATATAAACCCTTGACGTGTGCATTTGAGTTAATTCGAGTACGCTAAGCAGTTCCAAATATGCACATTAGATATAATTCAAACGAGGTCGCATTTTATGCTGCTGTAATTTTCTCACTCAAATATCAGCGAGCGCCGTCTGCACTCGTGATATTTGACTGTTGTTTCTTATATTTACGATTTAGTCGTGAAACATCAAAAACTTGGATAAAATATTTGTATAAGAAATTAAGGGAAAAGAAATACTTAGATTTTAGAAGCAAATTACTAGAAAATATGTTGTTTCTGAAACTATGGGGCGCGCCCCCCTTTGGGGGCGCGAGCCTATTGAGAAGTCGAAAACAAAAGATTATTTTAAAAAATTATTAATTTACTGAAGGTAAACAAACAAAATACATTCTGACATAATAAAAAATAAAATACACATTTACACTGATACATTACACTTATAAATATATCAGTGCTACTCAATGCATTTTATAATTAATTTAAGAATTCTAAGCCAAGAACAAGTTTATTGATTACCAGTGAGCCCATGGGTTTGTCATATATATAATTTATAACAAAAATTAACACTTATCTTGATAATTTTTGTACGGTTTATAATTAAACCTTGACTGCCGATCACAAGTTTCTCGATTTGCATCCCAATGCCAACCGATTTCCACGTAGGTACACATATGTGATGTACTGGGGAGCAAAAATAATCTGGAATTAGTAAATCCTTCGCAAACATTGTCTAGGTCATTTTATTGCATTCCAAAGTCGTGGAATAATTTTACGGATAGCAGTGCCCAGAAAAAATCGTACTTTGGAAAGACGCATATATACGTCTGGAGAAATAAAGGCTTTGGCTTAGCGAGACGTTTACACACTCGGGGACGTTTATATTGAGAGGTTAAAGTCGTATCGTAGTTTTAGCGTCAAAGTATAGTATTATTACATTCAGTACATTGTTATTGTATGGGGGGGCGCAATGGAAATAATGATTGAATATTGGGTCGCGAGACTTTGAGAAGCACTGTGTTAGGGAACATTTACAAGATATTTCACGACTCTATCTTGAACAGGAAAAACGCCGAAGGGATTAGAATACACTCTCATCTTCAAAATTAAAAATCTGAGAAAAACACAGTTAAAATTTGTAAAGGCATAAAAAAAAATTCCAATGCCTGTAAAGCTTTAATTTTTTAATATGTTACTATCCAACTTATGTTCTACATGAAAAATCTACTTGAAATAAATATGACTGAAAATATCTTTTCTAATTCAAAATTTTCTTGGACATAATATTGATAACAATTGTTAATTTGATCAATTATTCTGTTTTATCAGAACCTTATATATTCACAAGAGTTTTAAATGCAAAATATTTATACAGAAAATAGTAGTTATACAAACGTAATCCAGAAATCACCAAGATTGTAAATAATATTTTTTTTCTCAGTTCCCCATCGTGGCAGGTAAGCAAGTTTAAGTTTTTTTGTTGCATGACTTTAAAATACTGTAATGTAGTACTACAATATATTTATTATAATGTAGTTTATGGTACGTCAGGGAAATATTTAGTTCAATCTGCAACATTTGCATTCTGTAGTCTAATTGTAATATCACCTGAAAGCTGGATTTTAGATTTACCATTTTCAGTCATATTCCATCCCTTTCAAGTATTATTTATCACAGTAGCCTGCGTACATTTTGGTCATGGCATTTTTCAAAAGGAAAAAAAAGTTATGAAAACAAAGTAAAGAGCTTTTAAATTATATAAACTATGTGTCAAAAAATAAATTGGTCTTTAAATCAATCTTAATTAAGTAAATGTGAGAAAACTCAAAAACATGAGCAAACAGAAAGGATTTTAGAAATTAAAATTGCAGTTAATAGACATTTCACACGAAATAATGGATTATGTTAAAAAAAATATTTTTAATTAATTCAATCTAGGAATTCAAAAATGCTTTAAAATGAAACCGAATTTAAAATCAAAACTCAGAATATTAAAAGTAATTTAATTGTAGTCACTCACTCTTGCTACCATAGTAATATTCCGCGGTAGCCGAATAGTCATGAACTCCTGGCCAGCGTTGTGAAGTCGCAGGCTCGAAACCTAATGCCACCGAAGACGTGCCGTGTAGAGACGCTGATTAACTCCTCATATCGGCAATTGAATTGTAGTGTGTGTGTTTCTTTTTTCCTTGTTGAATCTAGTAATACATTTAAGTGTTTATTTCTTATTATTGATGTAAAAAATAAACCAACATTTTTACTTTGTTGATATTTTTGTCTTATTGTATCACGACAGTAATGTATTTTCTGTAACTAACTAATAGTAGTAACTAACTACTAGTACTACCACAGATTCGGGGCTCAAACCCCGGGCTGGGCAATGTCGACTCAGCCTTTCATCCCTTCAGTAAGTTGATAAATGAATACCAAACTTGCTTGGGAACTACACACTAGAGGTTTCGCGTTAGACTGACCACCTGACCGGAACATCAGCCTAAGCCTTTCAGTGCCCAAGGTCATGAAAATTGAGATAAGCACAGTAGGCCATGGCCCTCATGGGCTGTTGCGCCTCTGGTTTTTTTTAACTACTAGTAGAGTTACAAATTTCGAAAGCGTGTTTATACTCTTGGGAAAGATTAATATAAATAAAATCCAGTGGCGCTAGAATTGTAGCTTGACTGGTGCCCCATGTACGCACCCTTTGTAAGACAGAGCTTCAAGTCCAAAACCTGACTTTGCTCTAATTACACCACTGATCAAATCCTCTCCCCAACTCTTAATCCTTCCCAAATCACTTAGAATTTTACTTTTACATGGAATTTTTAGAATAATATCAGGAGCTATTTTTAAAGTTTATGCAAACTTAATATCGAAAAATATAATGGATCCCTTTAAGACCCACAAAAATGTGCGGGGTTTTGACATTCTTATCTCCTTAAGACCAGAAATATTTTTATCTTTAAATATTACATTCTTCTGGTTATTAACACTATACAGACTGGAATGACACTGGAAAGAAAATAATAAAAAAGTTTTTATTTTTCCCTCGCCTCTGGAACGTAAAGTGTAACATCACGAACATGCGGGGTGGGTCTCAAAGGGTTATAGTGTTCTTTCGTAATATATCTATTCGATAAAAATAAAATTGTACCATACAGTTACTTTAAAAAATTTAACGTAACAAATCAATGCAATCAGTTAAATTCTACTATAAAATAATAAGTTTTATATGTAATTATATACGATACTAAAATTATAATCATTATATTTTTGCTACTTTTGTTTATTAAATTTGGAAATTGTTTGAATACAGATGCTTTTTTTTTAAATTTTTTGTTGTCATCGTTATCTATATTTTTCTCTTAAAAGTAAATGAAATTTACTGATTTAACTTTTCAGTGCTGTAAGGAATTCGACTACCCTAAAATCATGATTTTTTTTAAAAAATTAACAAATTTTTTTTATGATTTTATTTTATAAGCCATCTTATTATCTTTATAAAAATACCAAGTTTTTTATTTTCCTTTCACTAGAACAAAAACTTCAAGTGTTTTTAGTAAAGGCAGATGTCATAACTTTACATAAGATGTCAAACATTAAAATGCGTTTGACTGGAAATGTATTTTTTTTTTCGAAAAGTTCGGACAAGGACAGCGATTGTTCAAAAAGTTTTTAAAATAATTTTCTGAAATTTTGTGTGTATGTTTTGTATAACAGTAGAAGTGTTTTAACCTTCAGATTTATCAATCACTGTTTTATTACAAAATTTACAGTTCTTTATGTGAACATAAAGACTGTAAACTGTGTTTTTTAAGCAATTTCATACAATAGCTAAGATAAAAAAATAAATAATATAAAAATTAAAATATCTCTTATCCTGAAGGTCATTTCAAAAAGAATAGCAAAGTAATACATCAAAATTGAAAAATTGAGAATTTGTTCATTTACTATTTGTGCAGCGCGGGCCCCGTTTATGTAATTTTTTGTCAATTTTTTCGCATTTTAGTAGTAGTAATTTATTTTTGTCTTCTTAATTTTAGCCTTTTTTTCTTAAAATGTACTAAATAACTCTAAAAACCACAAAAAAAATCTCCATATTTCTATTTTTTTAAAAAAAATTGCCACAAGTAGTCGGATACCTTAAGTCATTTTATTCTTCCTTTTAAAATTATTTCGATGGAAGAAACTCAACAGCTTTTATTTCTCTTCAGCATCCATATGTAGAAATGAATTAGAATCTTTCCCATGGTCGTAATACAATGGTATTTTGACACACAACTCTCTCTCCACCACAAAAATAGTAACAGAACTATGGTAAAAGAACGCATTTTTTTTTTCCAACTTTACAACTGAGACCTCTTTTCGTAAGCCCTTATTATAATCGCATTTTCCATTTCAATGGAGCGGGTGTGGTTCCGTTGAAAGAACTCTAGAAAGATACATTTATAGTCTATCTTGTGGAAATATTTCGGCAAATTCAACTGAAAACTTTGCAATAGCCAACGGTATCTAGGAGTCGTATACAGTTTTAAAAACATCAGCATAGTATCCGTTAATCAAAATATTTGTTATTCAAAGCATTTATAAACAGATTGTTCATTTTTTCAATTTTTTCTATTTCAGGTATGTGAAAAAAAATCTTTTAAGTTCTTTTTTTTCTCTTTCTTTCAAAATGAACATAATAATTTATTCGTTTAGCATGAAACTTTGGATGGTGTAAGCATTCCACAGAAGCCTTTTTCTTAAGTATTTTGAGTTTACTTCGTTAGAATTTTATTTAGAGCAGAGAGGCGGGGGGGTGCAACCCGCTGCCCGCCTTGAATAATTTTTTGCGGCCCCCGAAATTCTTTACAAATTTACAAAATATGATTAATTTGTGCAATATTTTGGTTTTTAGTGTAGTGTTTAGTAACAAATAAATCCCATAATTGTTTCTACTTTATCACATTGATTCTGTTTTTATAGGTACTTAGAAATGGAAAGTATTGCATTGCAGCGATACCCCGCAGCATCATGCATGAATCCTGTACCTTTTTCTCAACTTGCACCTGGGAATCTCTGTTTTCGAAAACGAAATTTACTAAACATAAATCGTGCTCAACCTTATTAGACGATAATCTGTAACGTCAATTACGATGTGGAGTGAGTGAGTGAGTGAAGATTAACGTCGCACTGATCAGCTGCACGAGGGCTTTTGGCGACGGACCACGTAATTTTGAACCATGGTCAAGTGACGTGGACGACACCTGAGCTGGCACCCCCTCTCCTAACTACCACACCACACCAACGGGAGGACGTTTCAGCTCTCGACAGATTTAGCGTGCATCGCTGCCCTACACGGCGGGTCTTTAGTGGTACTGGGCTCGAACTCCTGACAAAGCCAGCCACGATCCGATGCCTATACCACTCGGCTACCGCGGCCACTATTACGAAGTGGAAATACACGCATTGAGATCGACTTACAAGAACTAAGTGAAATAATTGAAAAACAAAAATTTTGCCTTATTTACATAAATTGAACATTATAGATTTAATCATTCCATATAATTATTATATTATCTATATCTGTACACATGAAAAGTAATGAAAACAATTATAACAGTTCATTCTGTTTTAAATTTTCACTCCAATAAATGTTTAACCCTTTAACGGGCACAAAGCTAAAATACACTTTTCTGTGATGAAGTACTTGATAAATGTAATGTTCTCATCCCCTATAAACATTATTTAGTCACACAAAAAGTATCTGATCAAGAGGTTTTTTCCTGGGTGGTGACTAGACGTTATAGCCACTGCGCACTTAAGACGACTTGGTACTCCAAAAATCACAGACCTATCGTTTTTTTTATTTTCCTTTAATCTTATTCTTTGCATTATTATCTTTCGATTGATATATCACTTGTGCATGTCGGAAAGTTAGAAGTTGAATAAAACTTCATTTGAAAACAAATTAGGCAATTCAGCCACGCCCCCTTTTTAGAAAAAAAAAGCTAAAAAATGCGTTTTGATAAAAAAAATCTAATTTATAAAGAGAAATAGTAACATTAAAAAAAGAATGTGCAATATATAAAGCAGAATATTTCCGAGGCAATACATACAATCATTTTTTTTTCTTTGTGAAATGTGTGCATGTAAAATTTTTAAATTAAGGTATTTTATATTAATAATTTTATAATTTCAGTTCTTATTACTGATATATTTTTCATACAAATGTAATACTTTAATATTATAAGAAGAAAAACAGCTAAAATCTTTGTCGTGACAGAAAAAAAATTTTTTTTAACGTTTTTCTTGAATTTTCTTGTGCAATTAGTACTCTCTAAAAGTTGATCATTTATAAAAATGTGTGGGTTAAAAAAATATGAAAATGCAATTATTTTAAAGAAAAATGTATATCTAATATCTTAAAGTGGTATTTTAAGTTTAATTAAGCTTATAATAATTATTTTTTCAGAATTATAAACTTTAAAGCGGTTTTTCTCAGTTTGTGTTTTTCGAAACCTTAGTGCATTCAAAATGCTACTCCTTCGACAATTATTTACCAATCACTTCCATTTTTTTCCTGCGTGTTAAACATAAAGTAATAAAACTAGAGATCTGTTTTACTATAAACTGAATACTTTTTTTTTTTAAAAAAAAATAAAATGTAAGACATGTTGGCTTTTTCATTGATTTTTAGCCTGTATATCAACATTTTATTTTTTTTCTCGAAAACGAATAAAGTTATTCTAAAATCAATCCCTAAAGTTGTTTAGAACATCCATAAGAATATTAAAAAAAATTCAGGTCAAAAAATTAATTTTTACAAAAGGAGTAGGATTTTAAAATTTTCCCAATTTTCTTCAAAAAATTTACATTTTTAAAATTGTGTAAATAATATATGAAAATTTTCAACTGGTATCATTTTCCTGAACAGAAACATTGAATAAAATGCTAAAATATAATTTTTAAATACGTAAATAAAGAAATTTGCTTAAAGGGTACCAAGTCCCCTTAAGACATTTAATTTACTTTACAAGACAGAAATAATGAATCATATTACAATAATTTTTTTTATGAAAAATTCACATTTATGTAATAACTATTTTAATAACAATTAAATGCAAAGTATAAGAGTAATTAAATAACGATAGAATAATTTTAAAACATAGAATACTTACTAAGAATATATATAGAATACTTAGAATATACATTGAAATTGGAATGTATCCATTTTTATATTTTATTTAATTTTAATATAAAAAGTTAGAAATAAAGTAATATTTTTAAGAATTTGAATTAGTTATTTAACAAATTTGATGAACTATTTACTGTGGAACCTTACAATATACAATCATTTTCTCCGAGCAGAAAATCTGTAATGCAAGATTTTCGAACCAAGAATTTTGTATCATGTATTGTAAACAAAGTTTGTTTATATTTACGACCCCCAACATTCTCCCATGATTTTAAGTATTCTCTCTCGAGTGAAGAAAAGCAAACATTTCTAGGTCATTTTTCTGTTCTATATGGGCAGTGGATAGAGCCTCTATCTACATATAAAAGCTTCCCAAAAACCTAAGTAAAATCTTTTTTTGATTACAAATTTGCTTAATTCATTCAGATGAGAGAAAAGTATATTTAAGACATGTCGAAATTTATTTCAAATGTCAGAAATTTTATTTAAAGTAATCAAAATACAATTTGTAGATTTACACGGAGAAACACTGTTTTTAACTACCCATCAGAGGACATGAAATGCAGAAAAAGGTATCGTCCTGCCATCCGTATTGATTTTCATGCGTTTTAGCTTCAATGCAAGCATGTGGATAGACTAAATATCCATCATCCGCTTGGAGAAAAAAATTTTAATATGTGGCTAGAGATCTATTAGCCACTGACCGCTAAAGGGTTATAATGGGTTCAAATCTAATATAAAGATATATATTTTTTTATATGCGGCCCTCGGGATTATAATGTTTTTCCGAAGTTGTTAGAACCCCCTTGGGTTCTACCCTGGACACCAAGATTAATTTGAGGCAAAGAATCACTAAGAGCCATTTGTATAACAATAACTTATATTTATTAACAAGATTCAAATATTAGAAACTCTAATGCAGTGCTTCTCAAAGTTTCAATATTCGCGACCCAATATTCAATCATGATTTTCATCGTGCCCCCCTCATAAAATAACAATGTACTGAATTCAATAATACTATACTTCGACGCTAAAACTACGATAAGACCCTAACATCTTAAGTGCCACTGGCGTATATAAACCTCTGGCTAAGTTAAAGCATTAATTTTCCCAGACGTATATATACGTCTTTCCGAAGTACGATCTTTTCTCTGAAGCGCTATCCATAAAATTATTCTGAAGGTTTGGGAATGCAATAAAAGAACAATGACAATGTTTACGATGAATTATTTTTTTATTTCAGAATATTTTTGCATCTTTATTCCTTCCCCCCAATACATCCCATATGCGCATGTGCGTGGTAAATGGTTGGCATTGAGAAGCGAATCACGTAACATTTAATCGGCAGTTAAAGGATTAATTATAAACCGTACTAATTATAAAGCTAAGGGGTAATTTTTGTATATAATTTTATGTATGACAATCCCATGGGGTCCTTTGTTATTATTAAACTTGTTCTTAACTTCGTATTGTTAAATTAATTATAAAATACATTGCGTAGCACTGATACATTTATAAAAATAATATATCAGTGTAAATGTGTAATTTATTTTTTATTATGTCAGAATGTGTTTTGTTTACTTTGTTGTTTTATTGTCTGTTGCTCGCGCCCCCCTCGTAGAGTCGTCACGCCCCAAAAGGGGGCGTGCCCCACAGTTTGAGAAACTCTGCTCTAAAGACATAAAAATTTTATGTTACGTTAAACAAAAAAGATTTACCTTTAATATTAAATTAAATTACGAAATATGAAATAAATCAATATAACTACGCGTAAGATCAATAAGATCTACCGAAATAAGAGGTCTGAGAAATACACGCAACTCGAATTATTTGCTTTCATTAACTTAAACTAATTTTATTAAACTAACGCTTATTTTAAACGGTAATAAACTATAGTATATCACCTGGTAATACTTCGATATCTTCAGAGGTACATTAACTTTTAAGATTACGTCGTTGAATACAAGCAGTAACTCTTCACTATCGTAATCCAATTGAATCCTCTAAAGGTTGTCTCTGCTGCTGCTAGCTCAATAGCCTTCATCTTTGCTAGCTTACAACGCTCTACTTAAATACCCTATCTACTTTGCATATCCCGTTCGCTTCTCAGAGTTGATTGGAAATATACGCGACTTTATAATCCCCAAAAAGACGTCTAAGAATATTAGTGGAAAGGTTCCGTACAAATTCGTCACAAAACCCTCCAAGAAGAAAACGGGATTTATTCGAAGGTTACAAATGGCCTGAAATGAATTACGTAACAAATTCTAAAACTTAATTCATAGTCTCTAAGACTTTCCTACCTATCTAACTATCGAATACTTTACGAATTCTCCTACTCTAAGGGAAAGAAAAGTATGACGACCACAAACTTCGTTTCAAATTTACTGTTTGTTTAACATAACATTTACAGATTTAGATTTCCCTACAGCACACCCAATTCTGGCTCAGAGGCGAGGAAAAAACCACCGAAGTGGAAAACAAAAAACCTGCCAGTGTGCTTTACTTAACTACTTAAATACTAACAAACTTATTCTTGCGTCATTTATAGATCAATCGTCGCTTTCTATACAATGATCAGGGTCAGCTACACTGAAATGAGAACTTTCTTTAAGTAGTAGGAAGAAACAAACATATACTGTATGTACAAACACATTCACATTGTACATATCATTTTCTAATATATCAATTAAGGCATCTGGCTCCTTAAAATCCCATTCTATGCATGCTGCGCTTGTTAGTGTTATTGTTAGCACTGCCTAACTACACCGCGTCCCAAGCCACCAGATGTGGAAAAAAATATACACATACTGATGGGAGGCCGCCGGCCCCTGAGATACAGTTTTATTTTTTGCATTTGCCCTGTTTACAGGAAATAGGGATTACACAGGAATGTGGGTGCGTCTAGGTTCAACGGACCTTATGGCCGGCAAGGTTATGTTCTTGCGCTCCAATCAGGGTGGTAGATTTGACGGTAATGAATCCGTAGCGGATTCTTTTTTCGAAGTGATCTGGTCAACTTTAAAAGCTCGTGCACGACAATTCTCGGGGCCTTTTACTCCTTCTTCGTCTGCCAGAAAAACCCTCCACTTTCGGGAAGCTCACCTGCTACCCGAGGTCAATCCCATCCGTCGCTCTCTCCCTCTTTCAAAGCTAAGTAATATTCAGTTATGTGTCACTTAATTTTAATCTTATTGTTTAATAAATTAATTGTTACTTTAAGAACCGGCCTTTTTAATCTAGTGTACTGTTTTATTTGTCATTAAAGATCTAATGTTTAAACTTAAGCTATAGTGTGACGCCAAATGATAAATTAGAAACTGGGTATTATGAAATGGATAATAAGAATAAATTAAATCAATTTAAGTTAACCAGGCGTCGCATAATAATGGTACCGTGACAGGATTTTAAATTTTTTTTCTTTGCACCATCATTTGGTGCCGGACCAGTCGTCGGAATTTTTTTTCTCTTTTACATCATCTGATGTCGTGAATTTTTTTCTTGATGGGTCACCGAATAATAGTCCTACTTAATCTGTTAAACATGTGGAAAAAAATTTTTTTTTATGTGTGCTATTCCAGTTGTGAAATTTTTTTTTCTTGTAATTTTTTTTTAATTATTATTTAGATACTTAGAGATGCTGTTAATGTATGTCTTTTTCTTATGCTCTTTGTTAGTATATGTATGTGTGTATTCTCATAATCTTAACTAATCTAGCTATGATGTGTTGATATGTTTGTATTGTGCATTTTAGTGTGTTTTAATTTTTTTCCGTTTAATTAATTCGAGTGTATATTGTCATATGGAGTACGTGTTTCGTTGCTAGTTAACAATGTTTTTTTTTTTTTTTGGCCCGAATGTTTGAAGTGGTTCAGTTAATTGATTATGCTTACTGTTCTGAGCGATTTAAGTGTTATGAAGATGTTATTTCCGATAAAAGTTCGTTAGATGTTGCGCTGCTTAAATTAGAGAAATTAACTGTGTTAAATTTTGATAGTAATTGATTAGGTGTTTATGGCTGTAGTACTTGGAATTTGAGATATTGAAGTGATAAGGTTAGTAGTTTTTGAGAAAAAAAAATTGGTTAAATGTTCATTTGTGCAGTATTTGAATTTAGAGCTATTAAAGTGTAAGGAAAAGGTTAAGTTTTGACGGAAATAGTTATTACGTGTTCATTATGTTTGCGCTTGAAATTTAGTTTTCTTTTTTTTTTTTCTGGTATGTTGGGGTTTGTCAATTTTTTTTTGTTAATCTGCTGTTCTGGTTGAGATGAGAGTTTAATTGTTGGAGCGATGTTGTGTTTGGGGAGTGGGTATTGGTTATATCGATTTTTTTGTGGACATGTAGAGCATGTTAGGGCATTGGACTTCGTAAATGCGCTTGATTTGTTGTAATTTTTTTCCCTCTCCTTGTTTCTGTTAAAATTTGATTTGGAGGTGTTGTGTGGGGTTTGAGTCTTGGCGTTCTTGGCCGATAGGGGAAGACGTCCCATCTCTGCCCATGTCATTCCGGCGCACTCTACTCGGAGCATTTTTGTTCACCCCCTGCCGCGGTCCAAGGGTGGAACTGGATGCTGGTTCACTCCGGCTTTGGGATGAATTTTCTCCTCGCGCCCCCCCTGCTGTCGCAAGCGAGATCAGATATTCAGCCTCTCTTTTTCTATATGTGGGGTCGCCATCCCACCCTTTTTGTTGTTGTTTGTTACTTTTCTCTCGGAGCTACTCGATGATAATAATTTTTTTTTCTCGACGCAATAGGCTTTCTTTCGTCATAATTACAACTTGTTTTTATATTGCATTTTTCAAATATGTATGAAACTTAGCTAAACTTTACTTAGCTCTTTTTTTTATAATAGAAGAAAAAAAATGGAAACTTTGGTTTTTTCTCTTACATTTAATTCGCATACTTTCCGCTGGAATTTTTTTTTTTTTTATAACTATGCAACTTGTGTCATGTCGTTTTCTGATGTTTAAGTGAGACATTGTTGTAATTGGTTATTTAATGAATTTCTAGCTCAAATTTTTTTATGCAGTTTGTTTCATGTTTTGATTTGATGCTTAAAGGACATAATGTTGTATGTTGTTAATATTAATTTTAGCTCTAGATAAAAAAAAAAAAAATTTTTTTTTGATGCTATGTGTTTTATGAAAAATGTAAAATTTGTTGTTTGTAATAGGATTGTTATTTAATTTTGCTTTGCGATTCATGTATGCACGTCAATTTTAATTTTATAAATTTTTTAAGCTTTAAGCCATGTTTGTGAGAAAGGTCAAATTTTGGGGTCCATGGATACTTGTCATGAAATTTGAATGTTGTTACTATACATACATATTTGACATTTTTTCATTTATTACATAATTTTGTGTTGTAATTATTATCTAGTATTTAAAAAAAAAAAAAAATTTTTTTCATACAAAGGTTCCTTTATTGAATAACTTAGTTTATGCTGATTTGATTGTGTATAACTGTGTACTTTCTAGTTAAATTTTGAGTTTGCATACAATGTTAATTTTTTTTTGGTAGCGGTATTTTGTCAGAAGCAATTGTGTCGGTGTATTAATTTTAAGTGGTTGTGTATTACTAAATGATATCATTGGAATTTATGCTTGTTAAGATAGGGATAGAGATGGTTGTTTGAATATTTTCCCTACGAAATCATGTTGAAACTTAATTTTTTTTCTCGCTCATGTTGTTTTGTTAGGTGAGACGATTGCTAACTTTGATTTAAAATTTTCTGGTTTTTCGGTTAGGTGTTTCAATGCTCATTTAATTTTTGTGTTGTTTGTTTTGCTATAGATTTGGAATTTTTTTTTTACTCAGGGCTCTAATTAAATTGTGGTTTGGTTAAATTAATATGCAGTCAATCATTCTGTCTCGGTTGTGTGCTAAACTGTACTAGGAATTTAATGTTTTGGTTGATGTTGATATAGTATTTTTGTTGATTTAGGTTAACTTGTTTTTTGATTAATGGTAGCGCTCGGGTAGATTATTGAATTGAGTGTTGAGGTTGATTTGATTTTTTTTAGGGTTTTGGATTTTAATTGTAGTTTTGCATTGTTATTTGGAAATAAGTTTTTGGTCAGATAATGGTATTGTTAAATTTTATGTTTTGTGTATGCGTAGTTGTGTTAGCTTTGAGTTTGGTTTTGGCTAAGAGAATTTTGATTTAGTATTGTTTGTTTTAGATATTGAGTTGATAATTTTTTTTTTGGTTTGAAAATGTTGAAGATGATTAGGTGTAATTTTTTTTTTTTTTTTTATTAATTGTTAAAGGAGTTGGATAAGTTGAGTTCAGGATTTTGTGGAACATTTGAGAATGTTATTTGAAGGAGATAGATAAAGTTTGCACTGATGAATTTGTTGAATAATTGGGAAAGTTTTTTTTTTTTTCATGGAGATAGATAAGTTTGCGTTCGAAGTACGTTTATTCGATAGTTGTTTTTGTGGAAATGGATAATTGAGTTGAAAAGAAAGTCACAGGGTTTATTTGATAAAATTGTTTGATGTACAGAAGGATGTTTTGCTTTAAGGATTTTGGGGCAAGGGAAATTGAGTTGATATACACTGGCCTCAAAAAGTTAAGGTACAACACGTTTTTCGAAGCTCACCATAAAAAAAATGGCAGTAACAATAAAATGCATAGTTTACATGAATGATAATAACGAACTTTAAAAACATTAATGCAAAAACGATTGCTACCACTGTTATTCTATAGAAAAGAACGTATATTTATGAGTGAGAGAAAAATATGCAAATATCAAGCTTTCGTACTTTTGTGTGAAAGTTGTGTTGATTTTCAACAGTTGTTGGCAGTTTCGGTGACAATAGTCAATAGAGTTTAGAAAATGTCTCAGAGACGTCGTTTACCCAATTCGTTAAGGTGGCGGGCAGTTGGATAGATGGAAATGGGATTGTCGCAGGCTGATGCTGCTAGACGTCTCAATGTGTCTCGTAGTGTTGTTCAGCGACTTTGGGATCAATACCAATCCGAAGATTCTGTGTCCAGAAGATCTGTTCCAGGCCGACCACGAGCTCCAACACCTGCAGAAGACCGTTTTCTAGCTCTTTCGGCACGAAGGAGAAGAACCACTACTGTGCCGCAGCTCGTTGCAGACCACTTTCAAACATCAGGAAGAAGAATCTCCGCTACTACGGTGCGAAATCGTCTTCACAATGCAGGTCTGTATGCAAGAAGACCAGTTGTGTGCGTTCCCCTCAACGGACGACAGCGAAGGAACCGCTTATGCTGGGCAAGAGAACATGTTTCTTGGACGCAGCAACAATGGGCTTCTGTGCTGTTCACAGACGAGTCCAGATTTACAATGGAGAGTGATTCAGGGCGTCTACTGATCTGGAGGGAACAGCGCACTAGATACCATCAATCCAACACTGTTGAAAGACACAGTTATAGAGGTGGTGGAATCCTGGTTTGGGCAGGGATCTCGCTCGGTGGCCACACTAACCTGCATGTGTTCCATGGAGGAACCGTAACTGGTCTTAGAAATCGGGATGAGATCCTTGATTCATATGTCCGCCCATATGCTGCTGCTATTGGTAACGACTTCATTCTGATGGATGATAATGCACGACCTCACCGAGCTCGGATTGTTGAGTATCTGGAGGATCACGGTTTGGAACGAATGGAATGGCCAGCTCGATCTCCAGTCCTGAACCCGATAGAACATCTTTGGGACTATCTTGGCAGAGAGGTTGCTGTTTTAAATCCTCCTCAAGGTCGTTACATGAGCTGAAACAAGGCTTACTCTGTGTCTGGTCTTCGCTTCCTATTCCGGTGTCCGACAACTTAATAAACAGCATGAGAAATCGATGCCGCCAATGCATTCAAGTTAGGGGTGGACACATTCTTTATTAGAACCCATTTTTGTATTGTTTTTATGCCATTTTACCACATAACACTGTGATGTGCTGTTTTCTCCAAGAATGGACTTTTCCGCAGAGATTGCTTTTTTTGTTATAAATCGTTTTTGCAATACACTTATACAAATTTCTATGACGCATTCAATAAAAAACTATTTAATGCACATATCATCCACATTTTTTGTTCCTACATTCATTCATTTACAAATTAGACACAAAAACCCGATTGTACCTTAACTTTTTGAGGCCAGTGTAATTATACGGTATAATTGAGAACGTTGTTTTGATGTAGATAGGGTAGTTTGAGTTAATGATTTGGTACAGTTTCGAGTAATTAAGTTGATGAACATAGATAAGTTGAATTAATGATTGTGTGGTATATTTAAGGATGTTTTGAGATGAATCTAGGAAAGTTCGAGTTGAGGATTTTCGACGAATATGGGTTTAGTTAATGGTATTGTGGAGCAATCGATTATTTGGAAGGTGCAGATAAGTTTAGTTAGTGTTGTTGAGGCATAAGATGTGAACGATATGAGGTCAAGGCAATTTTGGATTATCGAGGAATCATTTTAAGGTTACTGAGAATTTTAGGTTGTTGTTATAGAATTGTACTTGAGTTACTAATTAGAGGATTTTCGATGAATTGAGTTAGCGGTATTGTTGTAAATCGAGGATCTTGTGTTTGTTTTTTTCGTGTTTGTATATTTGTTGCGCGTATAGTGAAACAATTTTAGTTTTTTTTTTATATTATTTGGACTTGTGGATACATTGTATTACGAGGATTGTTAAAAAGTTATGTTGATTAGTTAAGCGATATTTTTTTATATTGGAAACTGTTTAATTCTGTGTAACACTTGCAATAATTTTCTTTTAGTTAAATTACTTTACTCTGTATGTATCGCCTCATATGACTTGGGTTGCATATCAATTTTATGTTTTAAATTTTTTTTTCTGAAATTTTCAACTGCACTTGTGATTTCTGGAATTCATTTCTCATATGGAAATTCGCATGTATTTGAATGTAGAAGAAATTGTTTTTTTTTTCTCTCAAATTTTTTAAAAGTATTAATCGATATAGATATTTTTTTATAATCGGATTTGCATGTTTTTTTTTCTTTCTGCCTTTGTAAACATTGGGGATGCATCCTGATCAAATGCACACTCATCGTTTGCAATTCTAAATTTAATTACACTAATTTTTTTTCTTTATTTCAAATTGTAACCAATGCTTGTAGTGAATTTTTAAATTCCTTAGGCTACTCAGCATTCATTGAGGTTATAATTTTTTTTCACCGTTTATACTACTCGTTAATTTCTAGAATTACATTTGCAAATCTGAATTAATTCCGTTAAATTTTTTTTTAAACTTTTATTTGTAACCAATGCTTGTAGTGAATTTTTTTAATTTCTTAGGCTACCAAGCATTCTATGAAGTTAGAAATTTTTTTTTCTCCACTTATGCACACTCATCGTTTCAATCTCTAATTTTTTTTTACTTAATTATTTTCATTAAATATTATCAATGCTCTTAGTGAACCATTGAAATTTTTACGCTTGAGTATGTAAAGACTTCTGCTAGTTTTTTTTTTTTTTGATGGTCTGGGACTTTCACTTCACATTGGGCGTGTCAAGATTTCGATGTTAAACGATTATGAAGTGTCTGTTTCTGGGTGCCATGTTTGTATTGATTATATATGTTTTCACTAGTACTTACTTCTTATCACAAAGTATTTTGTTCGATGCGCATATGTGTGGTTATTGTGAGTAGCGAAGCTGTTATATATGCAATTTTTGATTTTACTATGCGTTACTCGTCTTTTTTTTTTATTATTTAGTGGCACATGTTTCTTTGTGATTGTTCGATTATTTCTATTTGTTATTTTATATATGTTGTCCTTGTGAATTGTTTGGTGACCCATATCCCATTCGGCAAATTTTTTTTTTTTTCGTGCATGAATTTAATTGTAGTTGTTAGTAGTTAATTTGTTTTTCTCCACCTTTTCGCAACGTTTAAGGAATTAGGGTTAAAAATGCAATTTTCTTGTTGGTTGTTGTATTTTTGTGTGTGCAAAGTAGAATTTTTTAGACAATGCTTCTTGAAATTTTTTTATATTGAGTGATGGGAGGACGAGATGGGGACCTCGGGTATCCGAAAGCCCTGTGGAAGAGTGGGAAATTTTGTTCTACCTATTATATATACACTACTGATGCTAGCTCTCCTACGAGAGTGTTCGTGTTTTCTCTCTTTCAGGACATCAAGCCCTGGTTGTTTCAGGTGCATTGGATCTAGTTGTATCACGAGATTAACCCCGTCGAGAGTCATATTTCTGGATGTACCCCTTGCACCATGAGAAGAACCCCTACAAAATTCAAACAGCACCAGGTTACTACTACAAGACCGAGGAACTGTTACGCTAAAGTTTTACCAAGATTAGGACGCTCCAGACATCATTTTTCTTGTTTTCTTCCTTCGTGACGTGGACAGCCGTTCGTGACCAGGAGTCTGTGAGTGCCTGTTGAAAGGAAGAATGGTCTGTTGGAACTGCTGCTGCTATTGCATTTTTGATACGGACATTTTCCTCAATGAATTTTTCTTGTGTTGGAACTGCTGACGCTATTGCATTTTGTATTTACATTTACTACAATGAATTTTTTTGTGTTTCTTTATTTCTAGTTTTGTTAATCTGAAAGAGGGGAGGAGTGATGGGAGGCCGCCGGCCCCTGAGATACAGTTTTATTTTTTGCATTTGCCCTGTTTACAGGAAATAGGGATTACACAGGAATGTGGGTGCGTCTAGGTTCAACGGACCTTATGGCCGGCAAGGTTATGTTCTTGCGCTCCAATCAGGGTGGTAGATTTGACGGTAATGAATCCGTAGCGGATTCTTTTCGAAGTGATCTGGTCAACTTTAAAAGCTCGTGCACGACAATTCTCGGGGCCTTTTACTCCTTCTTCGTCTGCCAGAAAAACCCTCCACTTTCGGGAAGCTCACCTGCTACCCGAGGTCAATCCCATCCGTCGCTCTCTCCCTCTTTCAAAGCTAAGTAATATTCAGTTATGTGTCACTTAATTTTAATCTTATTGTTTAATAAATTAATTGTTACTTTAAGAACCGGCCTTTTTAATCTAGTGTACTGTTTTATTTGTCATTAAAGATCTAATGTTTAAACTTAAGCTATAGTGTGACGCCAAATGATAAATTAGAAACTGGGTATTATGAAATGGATAATAAGAATAAATTAAATCAATTTAAGTTAACCAGGCGTCGCATTAATACATATACATACAATTTCAAACATTTTTCAATAAACATTAAAACAAATAACCAAAGGAATTGTCGCATCTTAGCGAAGTCATACATAGAAGTAAACAAATACATTTTTACAATTTTCTCCATATTTGTATAAAAAAATTAACAAGACAAAAGCTTATTTTTCTCTTCTAGAGAAACATTCATTGTAGTGTCCACTTTTTTTTTGGCTTCTTAAATTTTAAGTATCCACCCGTGACTTGCTTCATTGCAATAATTCTTCCGACCACTTGTTCGAAAGAATAAAAAAAAAGAAAATAAAAGAAACGATACAACCTGTTTTTTTCTTTGTCCTCTATTCGTTCCCATCCACCGGATCTCCTTCTAAGGCTTCCATGCTGAAGCTCCTTCTCCCGAGGCTGTTTTGCGGCAGACTGTCGATCCCAGTGCTCCTTTGCTCCTCTGGTATTTTTTCGGGCTCCTTTAAGCCGCTCCGTAGGTAGTAAGGACAAAGTCTCACTATTGTCGTCTGCCTAGACCGAACTGGTCTCCCCTTAGCTGCACAGTGTCCTTTGCTACGTGTTGTTCTGGTCTCCCGGGCCTTGTCATACTGGACTCTTGCTCCTTGCCTGCTCTCTTCTGTAGGTGGATTGAACTGCCTTATATCTTGCTGATGTGATGGACCAGCAATGGATACTGTTTCCTGTGAAGGATTAAATTCCTGTCTTCTATATTTATGATTTTTAAAAGCTACAGCGGATGGGACTGTTCTCTTTATCCCCTGTGGTATTACAGGTGTTGGTTTTTTTCTGGTCTCCGTGTTCGGACCTCTGGTACGATCGCATCCTGCATATTTTGGACCCCTTTCTATCCTTCTTCTCCACTGTCCCATTTGACCTTACTTTACGCTTCAATCTCAGATCCTCCTAACCGGCAGTTCCCTTATTTGAGAGATCTACGACCCTTACTCTCATCACCCGAGGTTTTCCTACAAATTTAGGATTTTCCCGGGTTTGACCTACTCGACCCATTACTAGACCCCTTTCCTTCATATAGTGTCTCATCATTACTATCAAAAATAATTGTGTCGGACTGTCTTGGATGGTACACTCGAACTTGGTCAACATTAACTGTGACCCTTCTTCCCTTTTTCCAAAGGATCAAATTGTTATTCCGAACTTCCAACACTGTATATGGTCCTTCAAACTTTGGTATAAACCTTCCACCCACTCTCCTACCCGCAGCACTAATAAAATGAGTTTGTACCAACACCAAATTATTTACTTTGAAGTTAACCTCTCTCCTTTTTCGATTATAGTATTTTACCCATGTCTTATGTTGTTTCAGCATATTCTTCCTTGCCTCATCGAATAATTTCTCAATAATTCCTCCCTCATATTCAGCACCCTCCTTTACATTTATCAATTTATGAAAAGGTATTATAATTTTTCTACCTAAGAATAACTCAGCCGGTGTTTTACCTGTCGTTTCAATTACTGATGTGCGCAGTGCGAAAGAGAACTCATGGAGAAATCGGTCCCAGTTATCGTGATATTCTTCTACAAAACAAGCTATCATCTGCACTAAAGTGTGATTAACACTTTACGTTAAATTCGCCAGCAGCCGATATGTTACCGTTTTAACATGTCTTATGTCCAACCTGTGACTTAAGTGTTCAAAGACATCGGATATAAATTGGGGACCATTATCACTAATCAAAGAAATAGGAGCTCCATATCGTGAAATATAATTTTCAAAACAAGCGTTAGCTATGTCCAGAGCCGGAGCTTTTCGTAAAGGTATAAGCTCACTCCACTTAGTGAAGTGGTCAGTTATTAACAATATAAAGCTATATCCTTCGAGTCGGGATGCTGGGTAGGGGCCTAATAAGTCTAACGTCACGATATCATTGGGGTAATTCGATACTATCGGAATTAATCGACCACCTGGTATCGCGTTTTTATAATTAAATTTTTAACACCAGTCACAGGTTGATACATATTCAAACATATATTTCCTCATATACGAAAAATAACATGGGTCACGAAATTTTAAATACGTTTTCCTCTTTCCTAAATGGCCTGCTAATGGCAGATCGTGAAATTCTTGCATTATTGCTTCGCGAAGAGATTGAGGAATGTACACTCTGAGTTCTCCAGGAGTTGTCGAATACTTCGCGTAAAAGAGTATACCATCAATTAATTTAAAATCCTGTGACCAATCCCCGCATACAGTTGCATTAACGGAACCGTCGTCCGGATTTCCAAATAACGATAGATGTGCCCTAACTCAGGACCTTTCCGTTGTTCTCGAATTAGTTTTTCTCTGGAGTTCAAAGCTAAGGCTCGAAGAGCCGCGCACGAAATTTGTGATCCATCCACATTGTCTACTGGATTCCTAGACAATACGTCCACGACAGCGTTTTGGACACCAGGGCGATCTTCCCATTCAGTGTTAAACTCCGATAACTTGAGTGCCCATCTAATGATCCGACTAGATAAGTTTATCCCATTCGTGAGTTTTGTTAACACCGCGTGATTTGTTATTACCTTCACCGGTAGTGATCCAAAATAAGATCTAAACTTATCCAATGTCCATATCACCGCCAAACATTCGCGTTCTGTAACGGTGTAGTTTCTTTCGGCCTTTTTCAGGGTTCTAGACGCGAATGCAATAGGTCTGTGATTTTGATTCAGCACAGCTCCAATTCTGACCCCACTAGCATCCATAAATAAGTTAAACTGTTCCTGAAAATTCGGCAATTGTAAAACTGGTGCCTCAGTTGATGCTCGTTTTACTTTATTAAAAGAATCCTGTGCTTAGGTCGGCCAATTAAATTTAGCCCCCTTTTCCTTTAACCGATATAATGGTTCACATATATCTGCATAATGGGGTATAAATTTTTGATACCAACCCGCCATCCCTAAGAACTTCGACACTTCTTTATTGTTTTTAGTTGGCTTCATTTCTGTGATTGCCTTGACCTTGTTATTGTCGGTTTCAATTCCTTCCTTACTAATTATGAGACCTAAATGCTTCAATTTGTCACGTGCGAAATGACATTTATCCTTATTTAGTGTTAGACCTGCGTCTCGCAACAATGTAAATACCTGGTTTAAATGATCGGTATGTTCATTAAAAGATGGAGACGTAATGATTACATCATCCATACAGACCATCACAAAACGCCCCAGACCCGGTTTTAATATAATGTCAATAGCTTTTTGAAAATTTGGCGCCACCTCTGAAAGGTCGAATGGCATTCTGAGGATTAGGATTGCAAAAGTGCCATTTCGTGTTTATAAACGCGGTTTTCTCGATATCTTTCGGACTGATTGCCAACTGAAAGTAACTTAATTTTTGATCTAGTATCGACATGATATCGGTGTGTGGGATATTTTTGATCAGGTCATCAATCACCGGTAATGGGTATCGCGGATACTTCGTAATAGCGTTGAGTTTGCGGTAGTCAATAGCGAATCGATACGCCTCTGGAGAATCTGGAGGAAGGCCATTATTTTTGCGCGTTAAAACCACCAGTGACGCATATGGGGATTGAATAGAACGGATTGTATCCTCCTGTAACATTTTCTCAATGTGATAGTCCATTATTCTTTGTTTGACCCTGTCATAGAGGTAGAGTCGTCTTGACACTACCGGTCTCTGGTCCCCAGTATCGATTTCATTGTATAATACATGAGTTAACCCAGGCTTGTCTGAAAATAGCCGCTTAAAACTATTAAATAAATCCTTTAATTTTTGATTTTGCCCTTCACCTACCTTTGTATTGGATAGATCAATCTCGACCGGCTTTTCCACTTTTGGCAACTGCTTAATTTGGTCATCTGGAATGATCAAAGATTTCTTATCGAAATCTAAAGTCGGACTCCTTCATAAAATCAATGCCTAAAATGTATTGGTATTGCATATTGTCAAGAATGTGAAATTCTCAAGTTTTCTGGAAATCTCGGATCCGAATCCTTAATTCGACCCGACCTAAGTGACCTAATTTGGGCCGTCACTACTCTATCTTTGTCTTTTGACGCGGTCGATACGAAAAATATCTGTGATAGAACTCCTACTCCTCTGATATAAAAGATTTCTCCGCTCCCGTGTCCCACAGGGCTGTAATGAATGGTTCATTTAAAAGAATGGGAACATAAAACAGATCTACTGTAGTCATTCGCAGTGAGGATATTCTAATAGTACGATGTTCCGTATCGGGAGGATTTTCTGTACTTTGCGATCGATCACTCCCAGACTTGTATCGATCGCTTAAAAGTTTAAATTCCTGTTTTGACCATTCTGACTTCTAAAAGCACCATTCCTCGAACCACCCTGTCGACTGACTTGATTATGTAATCTGATCAGATTGACCACCTCGGAGTCGACTATCGAACCTCCAATTATCCCCAACACCTTGACCTTCAAATCTGTTGAATTCCCTCTGGGGTCTGCTATTGTCAGAGTATTGGTTGTTAACTCTGGTCTCCCTCCAATTTTCCTGCCTTTTCCTGTTTGGGAATTGATTGCTCGCGCTTTGGTTTGCATCTCGGAATTCCTGACTCGAGCCCCTGATCCTTCTATTTAGAAACCTCTCCTTGTTCTTATCAATTACTTGTAGAAGGTTAGACGTGGTTTGCGGATGTCGTACATCCACGTAATCTGAAAGTTGAGGTTCTAACCTACTAATAACTTGATCCAGAAATTTTTCCTCCTTCATTTCTAGTTTTAATTGTTTGTGCATTTTTAACAAGTCATACACAAAATCGGAAGGTTTTTGGTTGTGCTTTTGTGATGATGCATATAAAAACGTGTTTCGAGTTCCGACCTATTCCTGACCACGGGGAATTGTTCTGTCAAACCTTACTTTAAATGTGCGTAATCCGTCGCCTTGTCTTCTACAATCCTATAACCTCAAACCAATCTAGTGCCCGCCCTGTGAGATGATCCTTTACATATACACAAGCCAGTTGTGTGGGTATCTCGTAATATGTTAAATTATTATCAATATTCTCCAAGAACTCTGCCACATTTTCCATCCCCGAAAAATACTGCTGGAGGATAATTCGAAAATTATATCCGACTCTAAACTCGGGATTTACTCGTTGGGCGCCACTGTTAGAGCCCCCCCGACACCAAGATTAATTTTAGACAAAGAATCACTAAGAGCTATTTGTATAATAATAACTTATATTTATTAACTTGATTCAAATATTAGAAACTCTAATGACATAAAAATTTCTATGTTACGTCAAACAAAAGGGATTTACCTTTAATATTAAATTAAATTACGAAATATGAAATTAATCAATGATTGATTGATTGATTGAATATTAACGTCGCACTGTTCAGCTACACGAGGGCTTTATGAAATTAATCAATAACTACGCGTAAGAACAATAAAAAAGGTCTACCGAAATAAGAGATCTGAGAAATACACGCAACTCGAATTATTAGCTGTCATTAACTTAAAATAATTTTATTAAACTAACGCTTATTTTAAGCGATAATAAACTATAGTATATCACCTGCTAATACTTCAATATCTTCACAGGTACAGTAACTTTTAAGATTACGTTGTAGAACACAAGCAGTAACTTTTCACTAACGTAATCCAATTGAATCCTCTAAAGGTTGTCTCTGCTGCTGCTGGCTCAATAGCCTTCATTTCTGCTAGCTTACAACGCTCTACTTAAATACCCTATCTACTTTGCATATCTCTGTCGCTTCTCAGAGTTGATTGGAAATATTCGCAAATTTATAATCCCCAAAAAGACGCCTAAGAATATTAGTGGAAAGATTCTGTACAGATTCGTCACAAAGTGGCCCGCAATTTCTTTTGGGTTGGCTACCCCTGAGAGAAATATTTGCAGTTGTTTATGGATGCATCTACTATTAAGTATATTTTTTGGCGTGCACTAATGGCATAGGTGGTATTGTAGTGTGTGGAATTTGTAAAATAAATATTTTTAAATTGCCAAATGCATTTTTTTTAATTTTCCAATTACTCCTTCCTTCCAGCTCCTCACACGATCACAGTGGCACACAGTATGCATCAGGGTTCAAATTCATCCCACAGACCAACAGAGTTTTTAAATTTTAGCATAAAGATTATTTCTCGGGGCTTTCACTTTACTTTTTAAAAAAATGTAGCTCCAATTATGAAAGTAGTTTGTGTGTGGCACTGCATGTTCATACTGTTTTTTGTAAAAGATTATGCTCCTTTTTTTTTTTAGCTTATTCGCTTAAACATGTCCCATATATTGTACAAAAATGGTAATCACATTTCTCCACGTATTAGAAAACCTTTCTGACGAAATGAATTTTATTAGAATTTACTATCTTAAGCATCTCTCCGTGAGTTATTTTCTTACTTTTTTTTTCAAGTTATCTGAATGACTTCTTCAGAGTTCTGAAAGAAACCATTTAAATCCTTTCGAAAGTCTGGAACTACAGGAATGGGCTTAGTTACCTGTCACGTCATAGCCACACGATGAATGCAATAACGTGTTTCCACCCAATCAGCTCATGCGCTTCGCTGTTGCCAACTTTTGCTTTTGACGGAAACTTTCTCTTAAAAGTACATATTTGTTTACAACAATAATCCACATAGGTAAGCAAATTGCACTTGATTAAAAGTGCACTTATAGTAATTTTTTTTAAATTTGAAAAAAAAAGTTTTGAAAAATTTTAATCGAACTATTAAATTTGAATTTTATAAGTACACCAACAAATTAGAAGACTAATGGTAGCATTGAACTCAGTGGAGATGACGTAATTGCATTTATCTCGTGCCCGTCAGGAATTTAGCTCATTGTAAATGTGTCATAAAAGTATTCAACTTAATCCAATCATTTCTCCTTCTTCCTTGAGCAGCAGAATCCAATAGACGAGGTGGAGCGAATTCTTTCCTCTGCTATCAGGGCCGATCCTAGGGTGTGAGCAAAGACATAATGTGCCGCCCCTCTAGGAGATTTTTTAAATTTTCACCTATACTTGTTGACGCTATCAATGGATCGACCTGTATTAAAATGAAATGTAAAACGTTAATAAAATGTAATTACAATTTCAAGTGCAGAACCCTTTTTTTACCAGCTAATATGTCACAATAGCAACAAAATACTTAATTAAACAATAAACAAACAAAAATACTACCTTTAAAATAAAAATAGGCATTTTATAATTAGAAATAAAAAAATAACTCTATTTACTCAGAAAATATCCAATTAAAAAAATGGTGCGTGGAACGCCACGCTATATAGAAGAGAAACATCTTTGGAACATTAATTATTCGCTGTAATATTCAAAACTGAATCAATCGCCCAATTTGCATAAAAAGTATTCGTGGCAAATTAAGTCTTTCTGATACCAAATCCAAAGTAGGAAGATATGCAGGAATTTCTGGGTATACGAAACTATTATATTTTGATAAATTTGGTATACTTTTCCTACTTAAACTTTGTTGGCAATTGTATAACATTCTTTATATTGTCTTCTAAATTATTTTCCATTTAAATATTTTTCTGCTCAGCAACAAGCGTTCTCAAATCATCTCTAAACCATAATCTATCACAAATCGAACACCCGTGACCGAAAAGATTATCAACGAATAGCTTTTGAAAATCTTTGTGAGTATTTTTATGGGTGAGTGAATATTAACGGCACACTGTTCAGCTACACGAGGGCTTTTGGTGACGGACTTCGTAATTTTGAGCCATGGTCAAGTGACGAGGACGTCACCTGAGCTGGCACTCCCGCTCTTCTAACTACCACACCAACGGGAGGACGTTTGAGCTCTCAACAGATTTAACGTGCATCGCTCCCCTACACGGCGGGTCTTAAGTGGTACTCGGCTTGAACTTATGACACGCCAGCCACGATCTGATACCTTGACCACTAAGCTACCGTGGTCATGCATTTTTATGGAAGTCAAAGTCTTTGTAACGTAAGATAGAATTTATTATCGATTCACATGCATCAGTTCCAACACGCACTAGACTTGTTGAGGGTTCTGCAGTTGACGGCACAGGGGGGTTCATGAAGTCCGTATTAATCTGTGCTGTCATAAGAAAAGTCTCAATAGCATTCCCATCCCTTAAACTCGGCATTAAGAGAGTATTTTGCAATGTTTTTTTCCATGCTCGATATTCTCTCATATATACTCTAATGGAGATTTGGCAGTAGCACTTGATGAATTTGCACTATTTTTCTGTTTGTTATTAAACTCGGCATTAAGAGAGTATTTTGCAATGTTTTTTTTTTCGTGCTTGATATTCTCTCATGTACTCTGATCGAGATTTGGCAGTAGCACTTGATGAATTTGCATTATTTTTCTGGAGGGTTTTTTTTTTGTCACTTTTTCGACTGGACTTGCTGCTAGTTTATCTTTTTTTTTCTTTCACGAAACTCTTCTCTTTGGGCATTTGATTCAGGCATTCTGGCTAGAATTAATAATTATTCAACGCAAATGAAAATTAAAGAAATAAATTAGCCTCCGAACACATCGCTATGTAGCCAACAATCTAAAGAAAATTTCAAAAAGACACTCTTGGCAAAAAGGCAACGCTCAAAAAGGCAAGCTATTTTGTCTACACCGTGAGTGAGTGAGTGAATGTTGGGCTTTATGGCGCAAGAGTTGTCTACACCGTAATGCTCACACTGATGCAACTGATATGACCGCTGACAATGTTTCCAGGTCTGGGGAAAAGGAACCCTAATCGGAAGGTTGGCAAGTTGACCAGTCGGAGACGCGGGCAATTATCCAACTTTTTCACCGATATGACACAAGTCACATGGTGTCCCCGCTCCCTCTTTTCCTCCTCTGACTCTCTCCTTACCATGGCGACGATTCGGGGGATGGGGGGAAGGTTACTTCCGTTCGCTTTTTCACTGTTACGCAAAACTGGGCACTTTTCTCATTCACTCTCGAGCCCAAAAAAGTTTCACTTCAAAAGTACTAAAGCATAAATCTCGTGAAACGAAAAGTATATAAATCAGTCCTTCTACAAAAAAAAGAGACTACTCAATAATTTACTATAAAATAACTTTTCTGACTTTCTGAGAAGCAAGTATGTCAATAGTTTCGGTGAAATCCTTTTTTTCTGAGATTTCAGATGTAATAGAGATGATGGTTGAATCTGAAAGCCTTTCTTGTGTCATATTATTTCTTGAGTAATCTTTAATCATTTTTCATTTGCTGAAACTTCTTTCCCCTGAAGCTAGAGAAACAGGTAAGGTTAAAAAATTCTTATTGCTTGAGCAAAATTTGGAGGCCATTCTTGACTATAATTTCTAATACCTCAATTGGCTGTTTTTACCTGGAAAAATATCTTTGAATGAAGTCATTTCATTAAAGAGTTGTATACCGTCTATATCTTTCACACTAATTCCTTCCTCCTGTACCTGTAACTTAATATTCAAGTCCATTTCAGGTTTTCATGAGATCATCATCAGAAAAGTTGTGAAACTCATACACAGAAAGCAGAATATCGAACAGCACTCATATAATAAGGTAAATCGTCCATTTGCTGAAGAGATCATGAATTGCTGAAAGGAATTTGAAGCTGGTTCGTCACTCCCCTCGTAAACAAATAAATATACCTTTTTCCCTGAGCTTCGAGATGGAAAATTCGGGATCAATACCTAAATCTGTAGAAAGTTTTGTTACTGAATCGAGACAGATATCTTGAAGTTATCATCATATCTTTGGAGAACTAAACATTTTTATGATTATCTATGCCAGAGGTTTCCAGACTTTTTTTATCTCATAGACTCCTTTCTATGTTTTTCGGTTTGAGGTAGACCCCTTCTTAATTAATATTGGATTTTTACAGATTTATCAACTTAAATGTCTTTTTGACAGTTGGTACTACTACTACTTTGAAAGAATTAAATTTCTAACTTCAATGAATTATAGGGCTTAAAATTTAAAAAGCACACATATAAATTAATTAAATTAAAAGCTATTTAGTACATAAAATAACTGTTAAATAAAATAACTATTTAACAAACAAATGAGTTTAATGGGAGAGATGAATCCTTGTACTATACAATAGCAAATTTTTATCATTTAGTAACAATCTTCTCAGATTTAAAGACATTTAAATGTGGAACGTAGGTTAAAACGTCCTGACAGATTGTCTGTAACAAATTGAGAAAAAATTCCACCCCTCCAGTATTATACTTTTTTAGTTTAACTCTGGAAGAAAACGCTGAAATGTTTTTTGTTTCAATAACATTTATGCTGTTATCTTGAAAGTGCAAATTAACCTCATTAAATTTAGTAAACAAATCTGCTAAATAGGTAAAATATGGCTTCCATTAGATTAAATTTTCTTTTAAAATTAAAGTCACGGTCTAGTTAAATGAGATCCATCATCATAGACACCCATTTACATGTCAAGGAGCCCCAAATTATTTTTTTGCAGATGCCCCTTAAGGGAGACCCCTCGGGATGTATATAGACCACTTTCGGAGTCACTGATCTAAGCCTTCAATGCATTCCACAATGTTTAATTTAGAATCCTTTTTTTTTCAATACATCAATTCATGATAGTAAATCATGCCAAATTAAAATTGAATACAAAAATTTAAATGTTACATCATTTTTTTCCTGTGTCTAATGGTCTCTTCAATTAAGGCATTTAATGCGGTAATAATATTTTTAGGTCTTATTTAAGAGGTCTAACAGCATTGATACGAACTTCAATCCTTAACAGTTTTAAAGTTGGACTTTCACGTGTTTTTTGGTAAATGCCATCGATATGGGGACGCAGAAAAGTAATTACATACCTCTTGTACCTTATAAAAAAAAGAACATAAATTTCACCAATGAAGCTGGCAGCGTATGACTCCTTCAGTTCTATGTTTGATGATTTTCAAGATGATAAATGCTAATCTTTTCAGACTCGTTTTCAATTTCTCTGCAAGACGTTAATTGTTACTCACCCAAAATCTCAATCGAAATTATTGACATACAGCAGTGTTCACTAATCTTTTTATTGCCGCGGACCTGTCAACGTTGGATAATTTTAACTGCGGCCCGCTGAGGGGAGGACGTTGATTGTTTATAAATTTTATATTTAATAATTTTATTTTAATTGCATTTAAACGTGCCTTCAGAATAAAATATAGCTTCACCAAAAATGAATATAAAGTGATTTTCATAATAAGTAGCCCAAAACCCAAGAAAAATACACCACTGTAAATAAAATGGAAATAATTTAATGTTTCTTGTGCGGACCAGTAGTATTTGAACCGCTGACCAGTACAGACCGAGGGTTTGAGACCACTGACCTACAGCACCATACTACATTGAAAAGCAAACATAAGGAACTTATTTCAACTGCAAATGATCCGCATTATTTTGAATTTTGAAAGTTTATGCAAAACAATGCCCCAAATTTACACGATTTAGCTTCCAGATATGGCTGTAGGTTTGGATCTCTCAATATGTTTCTGTGTGTGAACAAATGTTTTCTACTATGAAAATAATAAAATTAATTTTACTCAAAATTAACGGATATGCATTTAAAACGACTTAATTTTGTTAGCATCTTCAAGATAGGGAACTAGTACTGTAATAAAGATTTCTTGGTAAAAAAATGCACAAATTCAAAAGCCGTATTAATGTGACTGCCTACCTTCGAACCCAATTTTTTTTAAAAAATAAATTTTTGAAACAAATTGAGTGTTTTTAGGGAAAAAAATTAAAAAATATGTAAATACATTAAAAAATTTAAATAAATGTTGTACTTTTAGAAAAATTGATTGTTTTCAAGGAAATTTTACCAAATTTTTACCAAAACGGGTAACACTGTATAAAAATTTCTAATATAGTTATCATAATTTTCTTTATACACAACATACATATTATGGTTGTGACGGGGCTTTATCGCGCCTTTCACTAAAATCCCCTTGGGGAATCTTTGGAGCCAGAATGGCATTTCATTCCAACCAACTCAAGAAGAAAACGCGATATGTATATTAGGAATGATTATATATATTGGAGCTTTAGCATTCACAAGAGAGGCTAAGGGGGGTCTTATAAGAGTCCTATAGAAGTGGGTTCGAAGCCAGAAGTTAAATTACAGTATTATAGAGAAGATATAAAGATTGGTTCGACGTGGAATATCGGTAAACTTTAATGATAGAGTTAGTTAAGGAATCGACTATAGATAGAGATTTAGTTTATCATAAAAATAGTGAGTAGGATTTAATGCGCTATTTGCTAAGAATTGTAATTTATGCCATATCACTCCTGATCATTATCCTCTAAGACTTGTGTTGCATTGCTTAATATAAATTGAGATAATAATAAACTAAATTTATTATGGAAGGTTTGAGAGGTCAATCTTTTATCCCTACAAACTTAGGTCGCGTGGATGAGGAAGAGATGATACCTCCAGCCCGGGGGTATCGCATGGTGCTCTTCAAAATGAACCAAAATCTAAGAGAAATATTAAAATACAAAAAATGACAGACAATTATACATAATATGAAAATTTTAAAAATTTTAAAGTTTTTTCTTTATAAAAACTACCCTAAATAAGAAATACGAGGGTTGGGGCAAAAGTCATGGCAACTTTTTTTTCTTGAAGATACCAGTCCGGTTGGAAAATGTGACATATACAGACGAAAGGACAACAATAGAAATTTTCACCAGAGTATAGATTTTAATACACGGGAATGGCTTGCAGAGATATCAAGAATTGCAGTTTTCTTATGTATATAAAAGAAAGAAAATGAAAGTGGCTGATTTTAAAGCGCTAAAAAACTTAACTTTTAAAAAGGATTAATTTCTTTGAATAAATTGATTAAACCAATATTTAAATTCAACCTGAAAGGTATATTTAAAACACAAACGCTTCTGTTCTTCCCGATCTGTGATTTTGTTCTTTAAAAATTTCTCAATATGATTGACTCAGGGCCTGCGCTAGCAGTTTCGCCACCCAGGGCAAAGAGGTAAAATGCCGCCCGTTTATAGCAAAAATTAAAAGGGATAACTTAAACCCTTCTCTCGCTTAATAGTAAAATAAAACTTGAGTAAAAAAATTGCTATCAATAATGTTGAAGTTTTGATTAGCAAAAAATACTAATTTATTAATTTAAGTTTTCGACACTAAACTAAAACTAGGGTTGCATAGTAAAAAAAGAAAAGAGTAATTTCTAGTGTATAGTTATAAAATACAGATATTAAAAAAACACTAAAATAAATTATAGAACCACTAAATATTAAAACTTAATTACATATTAAAAATACATTTGAACCGAGAGTTAAACTTGAAAATGTTTCTTTCTCACTTTTAATTCTGAGAATTTTTTTTTATAATTTCATGAACATTAATTTCTTCAGCCAGTTCATGTTCAATGGCTATTATTCTCAAGCCGTTTAGCCGATCCTTGGTAGTTGTGGAGCGAAAAAAATTTTAATTAATTTTAATTTGGAGAAACTCCTTTCTCCACTTACCACAATTATTGGGAGAGTAAGCAATATCCTTAAAACTATACCAAGATTTGGAGCAAAACCCAGGTTCAATATGAATTTTAAAATCTCGATTGGACTTTCTTTTTTATTTAGCAAAGCCAAAACCACTACTATCTAGTCAGCCAGGTCCAGCGCGTTTATATCTGGTGAATTCCCATCAGTAACACTGTTTCTAGATCTTTACAATACTTTAATTCGTCGTTTTGAGGAGTATCGTTTAAATCACAAATATTGTAAAAAACTGGAAATAGTTCTAGTGGGTACTGATCAAATCAAACCTGGATTCAAATGCATTGATAGCATTATCCAGTGGCGCACACAAGGGGGTGTCCTAGGGGTCCGGACCCTCCCCCCAAGCCCTTGATTTTTTTTCTGATTGATTATAATTCGAAGTATATAGTAAGTAAAGTTTAGTTAAATATTTGTTATTGATGATTAATTTTATTAATTAATGCTAATAACCTATTCAATAATAAGTTTCTTACTAATTTTGGTCCCGAAAATCGACAAAATCAAAGGAAGCATGATACAAGAATGGTGGACTTTCGACCCTGGACCCCCTTGAGAGATTCCCGTTTGCGCTACTGGCTTTATCTCTCTCTCTCTAATGTGAAAAAATAAAACCCTGCCTTATATTTCAAAGTAGGATCTTTTATCGGATCATTTCGTGCCTCATAGTCGAAATTAACATTCCTTCTTCGAACTCTAAGACGTGGCTGGGCGAGCTCAAAATTATCCGGCATGTCAATTTCTTCGGCGAGTTCTCGAGCATCGCAAATCATTCATTAAAGGCTGTGTCCGATCCTTGAAAAAAATCTTTACAATTTTTCAGGAACTCCATAGCAGATAGTAAATCACAGTCTTCTGTCAGGAAGAGCTTACTTATAAGATTGATGCAATTTCAGATTTTGTACCAAATTACAATGCAGCATAAGAACTTAACACAAGCATAAGATGTTTAACACAACTTAATAGTCCAGAAGCCTCAACTCTTATAGAATTGTCAATCTCCGAATTATTATAAACAGGAAGTAAAGCATCGTGTAATCCTTCTACTTGATACCTTAGTGGTTTTAATGCATCTATTTGGCTTTCCTAACGATTTTGTTTGAAATCGCTTATCTACTTTATAAATTGTGTTCATATTTTTATTTCCGCAAGGAACATTTTGCTTTCACTTTAGTTAAATAATTTTATACTAGGAACACACAACAAAAAAAAATAATACCTATATTCTTCCACATTAATAATTGTTCTGTAACAATTAAACTTTAATTAAATCCTATTTCTGCTGCTTTTTATAAGAAATTTCTGTCACAATTTTGATATTCTTATTGTTGCCTTTTTTTAAAGATTTTAAATATTGCTGTAGATTGGAATCTATTGTTACTAGAATTTTTTTCTTAAATATGCATACTAACGCTTTTAAACCTTTTCACAATTATGAAAAATACATCATTTTAAAGGATTTTTGAGAAATATAATAGTAAAATGAAACAGTAAATAAAAACTATTGCAAACTGAAAACACCGACTATTTAATTTTTAGTGCATCAGTGTTCTACGGAACACTGATTAAAATCCTCTCGTTTATGCCTTGGATGAGTGGTTATGTTCTGGAACTTTTTTGGTAAGGTATTGAAATAGGATTTCCAAGTATTTTATAATTGTATTCGTTGCAATTAAACGATTGATAATTAAAACCTTTATGTATTGATCATAAGTAAAACATATTTTAATAAGATTGAAATTCAATTTTAAAAATGCTTTGGAAGTTATTCAGGCTAAAAGTCATGGCTGTTTGCTTATTAGGGCTGCTAATTCTATGTTATTTTGATATCACTATATATTCATATTAATTATCTATTTAATAATCGTCTTTCGAAATTTAAAATTCACGCCAGAAATTTTGCAATTCATTTATCTAAGGGATGTTTTTGCATTGAGTTAAATGTTTGTATTTTTTAAAATATTTCTATTTTTTTGGTTTAAAATCAAAAAAGTCTTTTAAATATTTTCTTAAAATTTCTTCATATTAAACTGCAGATAATTTATTAGCTCAATTTTTAAATTTTTCGAACTGTGCATTTTGATGAATTTTATTAATATCATACAGAATGTTTTACAATATTTTAAGGATATTACTCATTTTTTTATATATTTTTATAATTAATTATACACATAATTAATTATTAGACTGCATTAAATATTCCTTCCAATTGTCCATGTAAAACAGAGGTTCCTAAACATTTTTGTCTCATATACCCTGTCACGAATCTGTACGGAACCTTTCCACTAATCTTCTTAGGCGTCTTTTTTGGGAATATAAATTCGCGTTTATTTCCAATCAACTCCAAAAAGATGAACGGGATATGCAAATTAGATAAGGTATTTAAGTCGAGCGTTGTAAGTTAGCAATGGGGATGATGGAAGGCTATTGAGCCAGCAACTTTAACCGCAATATTAGAGGATTCCAGGATATTAGAATCGTGAAGACGTCGTGCTGCTATTCGACGGAAGTACCAGAAAGCTGATATAGCCAGCGGGAAATATAATTTACGTACGCTTAAAATAAGCGTTAGTTTAGTCGAATTAGTTGAAGTTAATGAAAGTTAAGAATTCGAGTACGTGTATTTCTCGGATCTCCTATTTCGGTAGACCTTACTTGATCTTGAGCATAATTATTAATTAGTTGCATCATTCGTAATTTAATTTAGTATAAAGGTAAATCCCTTTATTTGACGTAACATAAAAGTATATGTTACCAGAGATTTTTTTGAGAAATTGAAATAATAAATAAATATTATTATTCAAAATGGCTCTTAATGGTTCTTTGCCTCAAATTAATCTTGGTGTCCAAGGTGAGACCCAGGGGGTCTCCACAACCCCTTGCCATGTTTTTCGGTATAGGGTACACCCCCTGCTTAATTAATATCGAATTTTTGCATATTTATCACCTTAAATGTCTTTTTAACAGCTAGTACTACTATTATTACGTTAAGAGATTTAAATTTATAACTAATGAAGTATAGAGTTAAAAGTTTAAAAAGCATACGTTAATTAATCAAATTAAAAGTTAATTAATATATAAAATAACTGTTAAATAAAATAACCAAACAACACACAATTGATTTTAAAGGGAGGGATAAATCTGGGGCTACAATAACAAATTTTCAAAATTTAGTATCTCTCTCTCTCTCAATCTTGTCAGATTTAACCTAAAATCTCCTCTGTTAGTAGTGTCCAGTTTCTTTTTTTGTTTTGGAGATTGGCACCTGCGCCAAAACTCCTTTTTGCTAGGAAAAATAATTATAAACTTCCTCAAGAAATTCCATAATTCGGGACAAATAACAGGTTGGCCTTTTTAAATCCAAAATTGCTGGCATCCATTTCTAAACTTTAAAATCTTCATTGGTGCATATCACGATCAGTTCCTGTTGTCATGTGACATTTTTTTTCAATGTGACCACATAAATTCATTGCTTACTGTGGTATTACCATAGTCAAGCATTCTCAAACCTAATTTCAAATCTCAAGAAAAGGTAATTAAATGTTGACGTAGGTTAAAACGTGCTGACAGATTGGTTGGGTTTAATTTGAGAAAAATTTTCGGACCTCCAGTATTATACTTCTTTAACTTAATTCTGGAAAGAAACGCTGAAATGGTTCCTGTTTTAAAAACATTTATGCTGTCACCTTGTAAGGGTAAATTATCCTCATTAAATTTAGTAAATAAATCTGCTAAATAATTAAAATTTGGTTTCCCCACTTGATTAAATTTTCTTTTAAAATTAAAGTCACGATCTAGTTTAATGAAAGCCACTATCACATAGACCCCCACTTACACCTCATTGAACGCCAAACTATTTCTTGCTGACGTGGACCCCTTGACGGTCGTCATAGACCCCTGGGGTCTATATAGACCATTATTGGAATCACTGGTGTAAAAAATCTGAATTAAAAAGTCATCGTGCAAATTCCTCTTAAAATAGCAATGATATGCAAAAAATATATATATTGTTCAAGTTTTTTATATTTGATCTAACAAAATAATGGCTAACTTTACACAATCTTAGAATAGATAATAAAAATTATATGTTTATATTTCACATGTTACATTCAATAAAAAGAAAAAAAAATCTCTATATAAATAAAACTAATTTTTATTTTTCTTTGAAAATTCTTTTAACAGTTTGAAGCAATATAAATTAAATATTTAGCAATTATAGTCTAGTTCATTTATATCTAACTAAACAAAATTATCACAATATATTACAAGTGCAAAACAAAATCATCGTAATAAATATAACTACGTTGTATTTCAATTTCGAGCTATTGCTGTTAGGATCTTTATGCATGAAAAATAATTAATGAATGTACTCAAAAGCTCATTAATGTTTTGCATTTTAAATGACTTACTATCAACCATTATAAGCGTCTAAAGAAATTATTTTTATACGAAAGGCAAATAATATTTTTTCATTTGAATAACAACGTCTATCGAAATTTTTTTAAGGCGATTAGAGTTATTGGAAGGAAATGGATCAAGGAAATAGGTCAGAACCACACAAAAATATAAACTTTCATTTGGATAGTCGATTGATCTCATAATTCTGAACTGCGATATCAGTTAATGTGTCACTTTATATCTGACCGTATATAAATTTAAGTAAACACATTTTGCGAAATTGTAATAATTTGAAGGGGCCAGGCGGTTTTTTTTAATCGATATATTTAATCAACCTTTTCTATTTCTACTAGTTAACTCTTACTTACTAAGCGGCGTGAAATGTTAAATATTTTTTATGGTACTTAGAGAACAAGAAAATATATTCAGTTATAATTAATTACATTTCATTTCAACAAATTAATTTATTTTAGCATATATATATACAGTCGGTCAAAAAATAATATAAGCACCGTACCCCAATCGATTTTTACCATGTTTATAAAAATTCCCTTTAATCGGTAAATTGCAAATCAATCAAGTAAAAATTTTCATGATATTATATTTAAAATTATTGAAATCTGTAAAAATTCCTTTCAATCGGTAAATTACAAATCAATCAAGTAAAATTTTTCATGATATCATTTAAAATTACACTTAAAATTGTTGAAATCATTTAAAATCAGTCATTGAAATTTGTAAAAATTCCCTTTGTAGTCATTTGGTATATTGCATATCAATTAAGTAAAAATTTTCATGATATCATTTAAAATTACATTTAAAATTATTGAAATCATTTAAAATTATTCAAATCATTTAAAATTACATTTAAAATTATTGATATCATTTAAAATTATTCAAATTATTTAAAATTACATTTAAAATCTTTTAAAATTACATTAAAAATTATTGAAGTTATTTATTGAAATTGTTTATTGAAATCATTTATTGAAATCATTTATTGAAATCATTTATAATTATCTATTAAAATCATTTAAAAGTATTAAAGTGATTTAAAATTATCTATTAAAATCATTTAAAAGTATTAAAGTGATTTAAAATTATCTTTTAAAATCATTTAAAATTATTAAAGTGATTTAAAAATATTGAAATAAAATCCATGCAAAAATAAAAAACAAAAAAAGAGTGGGAAATTCATTTTTATTGAAATACTTAAAGTATAACAGAATATTCATGTGTAGCTGTGTTTAATACTTTTCGGTTTCCCTAACGGTACGTTATGTACCGCGGGAAACCCATATTACAGTTTGATTGCGGAATATGTTGTACAAAGTTACTGTCGAAATAAGTTTTGATCATGTTTAACGCCGGAAAAGCCGGTCGCAGAAGAAAGGGCTGTGGCAGTGGTGAATTCTGTGATGAATTCTGTGGTGAATTTTGTGATGAATTCTGGGATAAAATCTGTGATGTATTCTGTGATAAATTCTGTGGCGGTGCTTGTTCCTGAGTTTCCCTCTTGGGAAATGGGCTCGGACACTGGGGGTACCACCTAGCCTTTGGTATAGTTAGACTTGCCGGTGGCCGGGGCTGAGTCGCAGTGCTGGGGTTGGGTTGCAGCTTAGGTCGCAGGTCGTTGCATAGGTCGTGGCACTGGTTGTTGCACAGGTTGTTCATCCGTTTCAGGTCGTGGCTGGTTCGCAGGTCGTGAAGGCAGGTCTGGTAGTTCCCCCGTTCGTCGTGAAGACAGGACTGGTAGTTCCCCCATTCGTCGAAAAGGTAGGACTGGCAGGTCCTCCGATTCAGGTCGTGAAGGTAGTTCCTCCGATTCAGGCCGGTGCACTTCACTTGGAGGCCTGCGAACTTCTTCCTCAGGCGTATTCAGTGGATGATATACTTCGCTCGGTGGTCTGTACATCGTTAAATTGAGATCATGCTCAGGCGTATTGGGTGGTGCCATGGTCTAAAAGAAATAATGAATATTAATGCCAAAACCTTTTTTGTCAAGACTATCAGAATTTGAGAAACAACTGCAAATGCTGACAGTCTTAACGAAAAACATTTAGCTCAAACGAGTCATCCACACTGCAACAAAAAAAAAATCATTAACATACGAAAATGTCGGTACATTATTTGAATTCAAACAGTGTTGTGAGAAACGAGTATCAGAAAATTATTTAACGGTATATTATTGCATTAAAAGTGGTATATTAGTTGCATTAAAAGTAGGAACGATATATAGTTGCATTAAAGGTATGAAACATCCAAATGGCATTAAAAGCGGTATATTATTTAAAGTTGCATTAAAAGTATGAAACATCCAATCGGTATCAGACAATTATTTGAACAACAATCGAATAAACGAGTAAAAACTGACAATTATTTAAAATAAAAAGTAACTATTTAAAATCTCATGATCATACAATTGACTAAACGAGTAAATATCAAACACTAAGTAGTATGCAATCATAAAACAATCGAGTATTCTAATTATCCCCAATTATTTAATCGTATTCATTATTTAAAAGACAATAGAATATTCAAGTATCAATGTATTTTTCAAACGGTATCAGACAATTAAATGCATTATTTAAAATATGAAAAGGCAATATCCAAACGGTATAGTAAAAGAATCGAAATAAAAAGTATTCATGCAACATACAATTGAACAATTGCTAGAAATATAAAATGCAGAGATGAGTGGAGCAATTTTTTTCGTTAAGACTGACAGCACCAGGAATATTACAAACAACCAAACGCTGAAAATCTTAAAGAAAAACAAATGTTACATCTAAAAAAATATGTATTGCAAAGATAAACAAAGCAATTTTTTTCTGTTAAGACTATCGGTGCAAGTAATAGTAAATACAACCAAACACTGACAGTCTTAACGAAAAACAAATGTTACACCTAAAAAAATACCTCTGCAGAGATGAACAGCACAATTTTTATCTGTTAATACTTCCAGTGCATGGAATATGAAATACAATCAAACACTGACAGTCTTAACGGAAAAACAAATGTTACACAACTCCTAAGTACATACTACTGTAGAGATCAACAAAACAATTTTTTTCTGTTAAGACAATCGGTCCAAGTAATAGCAAATACAAACAAACACTGACAGTATTAACGGAAAACAAATGTTACAACACCTAAAAAATAAGCACATACTACAATATAAAAATGAAAACAACTTACTCCAGGAGAGCAGCAGTGAAGCATCCGTTAGAATCGAGAGTTCGGAAGCAACTGAATTCATCTGATCGCATCCGAGCATTTATAACCACCGAAAAAAAACCACAAAAGCAAATATGGTGACTAAACTTGGACGAGGTGACGCCCTGAAAGTAGAAAATTCAACTTTGGGGGCGCCACCTCATCCAAGTTTAGTCACCCTATTTGGTCATGTTATGGTGCCTCACCTCCTCCAAGTTTAGTAACCATATTTGGTCATGTTTTCTCCTTCAAGCTTGTTAAATTTGAAAAAATTAAAGTTTAACTAATTTATATTTACATATTTATAATTATATTATAACATCTTTAGATAATTGAGTTCTAAAAAAATTTTTAAGATAAAATAAAATTCACACAAGAAACATTATAAAATATACACAAGAAACATTATAAAATATACACAAGAAACACATTATAAAATTTACACAAGAAAAACATTATAAAATATACACAAAAAACACATTATAAAATTTACACAAGAAAAACATTATTAAATTTAAAAATAATAATAATAATAATAATAATAATAATAATAATATATATATATATATATATATATATATACATATATATATATATATATATATATACATATATATATATATATATATATATATTATTATTATTTTTTAAAGGACAGAATTAGTTTTTTAGATATGTAAATTGTAAGTTTAGCTTTTAATTTTGTATGTTTGAATTATTTATTTTTCATTAATTTTGATTCAATTGTTTTTCATTATTTTTGTTTGTTTGAATTATTTTTCATTATTTTTATTGGATATTTAGATATATTTAAGTTTAGATAATAATTTTTTGTGTTTGAAATATATTTCATTAATTTTTATTGGATTATTTATTTTACATTTCTGGTTTAATTATTTCTCATTCATTAATTTTGGTTTAGATATTTGAATTATTTATTTTTATTTTACTTAGGGACTGCACTCGAAATATTCACTTGCAAAATTTTCCATTATGCCCAAAAATCGGAAACGGTTTCGAAAATTTTACTCACAGCCGGTCCGCATCTGATTTTCTCTATTGTTTCCACCTATGCTAAAAAACTAATATTCACCGAAACCGATGTTCGTCCAGCTCTGCTCGCTTTCGCCACATTACTTACCAATCCTTACTAGTCCTGAAGACAGGGTCACGTCTTTTGGGACCGGAGCACCTTCCGAACCATCAGTTTCGATGAATTCATTCTATCTATTTTAAATGGGCTCCGAAACAATATCGAAAATGTTTAGAGTGCAGATTTGTTTGAATTTTTTTTGTGTGTTTGATTTATTTTTGTTTAATTTTGTTGAATACTTATTTTATATTTTAGTTTAGATATTTAAGTTTAGAACATTATTTTGAACTAGAAAGTCTTTTCTCATTCCCCCATTCCCAACAACACGACACATTTCCCACAACACAATACAACACATTTCTCATTCCCCCATTCCCAACAACACGACACATTTTCTACAACACAACACATTTCTCATTCCCCCATTCCCAACAACACAATACATTTCCCACAACACAGCACATTTCCCTTTCCCCATTCCTAACAACACAACACAATTCTCATTCACACAACAACACAATTCTTATTCCTTATTCACACAACACAATTCTCATTCACACAACAACACAATTCTTATTCACACAACACAATTCTCATTCACACAACAACACAATACAATTCTCAAACACATTTATGCAATATATTTTCCAACATAATTTTAACATACAATTTTCAAACACACAACACAATACAATTTTCAAATACAATTTTTACCATACAATTTTCAAACACACAACACAATACAATTTTCAAATACACAATTTTTACCATACAATTTTCAAACACACAACACAATACAATTTTATACCATACAATTATACAAAACAATTTTCAAATACAGTTTTATACAAAATGCAATTTTTAAGCATATTTATACAATACAATTTTCAAACACTATTCTCATTTGTACACTCTTGTTTATACAACAGAATTCTCAAACATAATTCTCATTTGTACATTTTTATTTATACAACGCAATTCTTATTTATACAACACAATTTTCAAACACAATTCTTATACTTGCAAAAGGATTATGATTTGAAAAAATCTTTCCTTGGAAGAATACTCAAAGAAAAGGACTTAGGAAATCAATTTAACTCAGCTTATATAATATTGAGAAAGTTGGAAAAGTTGAAAAAGCTGAGAAAGCTAAAAAAAAAGTTTAAAAATAATAATAATAATAATAATTTAATTTATATATTTTTCTTAAAAGTATTATTATTATTATACAATTTTTGTTAAACTACAATATGTTTTTAGATATTATGTTTATTTCTACAATATTTTTTAGATATGTTTATTAAACTACAATACGTTTTTCATATACGATCTGTTTTCGGTTAATCTTGAAGAAAAGACCCGAATTTGAAACATTTTTTAGATAATATGGCTTCAGTGTACACTGGTGTGCAAAAATTAAGGACGAGACGGTTTTTTCAATATAACTTTGTACAAAAGCTTTCCAAATCAACACATTTAATACCGTAAGATCACCAATACGTAAGGACATGTGTAATATGTAAGCAACACTTACTAAATAAGAAATCAGAGGGATAAAAAGAAGCTTTATTGAAAAAGTAGCATGGAGCGCAATGCGACTGAAGGCCGAAACATCCTTGAAACATGGGTGTCCAGCAAGAAACATCCGGTCTTTAGTAGGGGATATGATCTCCCCTGACTGCTAGGCAGGTTTCACAGCGTCTGTCCATGCTGAGAATGAGGGTGTCAATGAGTTGTTGAGGAATTGCTGCCCATTCATCTTGCGGCGCCAATCGAAGCTCCCGAATCGTTACTTGTGGTAAGGTACGAGCTGCCAAGCGTCTGCCTAGAAAATCCCATACATGCTCGATGGGATTGAGATCCGGAGATCGTGCCGGCCAATCCATACGTTCAATATTCTCACTCTCTAAGAGCTGTTTGGCAGCTACTGTGCGATGACATGGTGCATTGTTGTCCATGAAAAGGAACTGCAGACCCATAGCGCCTCTAAAAAGACGCACATATGAAAGAAGAATCTCGTTACAATAACGGGTCCCGTTGACTGAACCTGCGTCGAAGATGTGAAGGTCTGTACGACTACCAAGCATGATGCTCCCAAAACGAGAACACCGCGACCTCCATACCTGTCCCTTTCAATGATGTTCGAGGGATGATTGCGGCTTCCCCGCTCTCTCCAGATGAGTATGCGATGAGAATCGCTACTCAAACTGAATCTGCTCTCATCTGTAAAGAATACTCATCCCCATTCATTGTCTCTCCAATTCCGGTGTTCCCGGCACCACAGAGAACGCCTTCTCCGATGGGCAGGTGTTAATTGATTGATTGATTGAATATTAACGTCGCACTGTTCAGCTACACGAGGGCTTTTAGTGACGGACCACGTAATTTTGAACCATGGTCAAGTGATGTGGATGACACCTGAGCTGGCACCCCCCCTTCTCCTAACTACCACACCACACCAACGGGAGGACGTTTCAGCTCTCGACAGATTTAATGTGCATCGCTGCCCTACACGGCGGGTCTTTAGTGGTACTGGGCTCGAACTCGTGACCAGGCAAGCCACGATCCGATACCTATACCACTCGGCACGGGCAGGCGTTAAAGGTACACACCGTACAGGGCGTCGTGCAAACCGACCACCAGCGTGCAGTCTTCTGGCCACGGTAAAACGCGATATCGGTCGTCCTGTCGCCTGTGTCGTGTGTCTAGCGATTTCTCCCGCTGTCTGCCGCCTGTTTCTTCTGGCCTGTAAGACAATGTACTGGTCATCTGCGGGTGTAGTTCCTCGTAGACGACCGCTACTGAACCCCCGGATAGCTGTTCCTGTAGTTTGAAATTGTCTCCAAAGTCGTGAAACGATGCTGTGAGCAATTCCGAACTCTGCAGCCACACTTGTCACACTGCGGCCTTCCTCTAACTTCCCAGTGATTCGACCTCGGGTAAAAGCATCCAGATGTCGTCTAACAGATTGATTATTCGCCATTTCTCGCTGCGGCAGCAACTCGGTGTGATTTTAACTGCTATACGGCGTGCAATCTCTTTGCCAGAAATACTGATCTTACACCCATAATATGCTTTATACTACTCAGATACTCCCCCCATTACGTCTACCTGCATATCTGCGCATGTGCTACCGTACATCACCTTACTTAATCTCCTGATTGGTCTTTCTGTCCGCTCTTCCTCTTCGTTCAGCTGATATGCTAATTTTTCGACTTCGTCCTGTATTTTTGCACACCATTGTATATATATATATATTATTATTATTATTATTATTATTATTTCATTTTAAAAAATTCTTTATTCCATGAATGTTTGTTAATATTTGTTATAGCTGTATAACATATCTCATTGTTGGAAACCCACTGTATCATTGATGTATTGTATAATTTCACATTGGGTGACGGAATGTTTCTGTTGATAATTCAATTGTCAAATGAAATAAAAATTTATATTGGTCCTTGGAAAAAAAAATTTGGTTCGACAGGAAATGTTTACTTTATCCCCTTTGGAATGGTACCATAGCATACACTGCTATAGCAATTGTCCAGCATACACTGCTGGACAATTGCTAAGGACGGATAACACTATCATCCATAGCAACCACAAAATGAAAGGAAGCAAAATGTGGAAAATTAGAATAAGTGCGGGATATTAGTAAGAAGAAGTATGAGTATGCAAATTTTTTTTTTCCACGTCTGTTCATCACATGATAGCGTTCATAAGAGCTTTAAAGGTTTTGACGCGTGTGGACAGTTGTTGTTTCCAGTCAAAGTTTTACAGGAAAGATTTAATAGACGAACTTAAAATTTTTGGCATGTCTTCCCGTCATCACATAGGTGATTTTATGTGTGGCCGAATTATTGGAAAGATCGAAGAAGGGCGAAAAATAACAGATGTTGCCAGGGAGTTCGACATCGCTTACAGCGTTGTTTCACGGCTGTGGAAGTCATTTAAAACTACTGGAATGTGTAGTAGACGGCACGGGGGAGGTCGTGTTAGAAGTACGACGCCTGCAGAAGACAGATATATCGTCCTATCAGCAAAAGGAACAGGCGCACCACAGCTCAGCAGGTGGCAAATCAGTTTCTTGCTGCCTCAGGAAAGCAGATCTCCCGAAAACTGTTGCCAGACGTTTGAGGGGAGGAGGACTATACGCACGCAGACCTGTTGTGTGTGTCCCATTGACCAGACAGCACCGTACTGCCCGTTTGCAATGGTGTCGTGAGCATCACAATTGGACTGAACAGGACTGGGCATGCGTACTATTCTCAGATGAGAGTAGGTTCAGTCTGTCATCGGATTGTAGACGCCAACTGATCTAGCGCGAGAGTGGTACTGCTTATCGTCCAGAAAATATCCAGGAAAAGGACCGATATCCGACATGCAGTATCATGGTGGGGGCCGGCATCATAATCAATGGCCGCACGCGCCTACATGTGGTTGAGAATGGGACTATGACGGGCCAACGATACATTGATGAAGTTCTACTTCCTCATGTTCGTCTTTTTCGTGGTGCTGTCGGTGATAAATTTGTTTTTATGGACGACAACGCAACATGTCATCGAACACTCGCTGCTCAGGATTGTCTAGACAGTGAGGGTATTCAACGTCTCGTATGGCCAGCGTGTTCTCCAGATCTAAACCCCATTGAAAATGTGTGGGATGCTTTGGGGAGGCAAGTTGCTGGTCGAAACTATCCTCCGACAAACAAGAACACCCTCATCCGTGCACTCACAGAGGAATGGGATAAGTTGCCTCAACAGCTGCTGGATAATGTTGTGCAAAGTATGGTACGGCGTGTGGAATGTTGCATCACACTCCACGGTGGACATATCCCGTACTGATACCTTTCTTTAAGGTGCCTGCTGACTTTTAGATGCATTGTTCCATTTCTCCGTACGCAGATCAAATGAACATTTTTTTTCTTTCAGATGTTTCACAGCTTTTGTACTTTCCAGATCAATAAATATTCTTTATTCTAATGTCTGAACAGTGTGGCAACTATATTTTATCCTACTAGGCCTCATGTCTCGCTTAATGTTATGCTACATAGCAATTTGTGATCCGTCCTTAGCAATTGTCCAGCAGTGTCACAGTTATCCCACCAATCGGAAACCGATCATTATCAATGATTCTGTCTCATGTTTAGTACTAACTCTGATGATGTCGTTTTACAAAAATACCGTAGAGACAGTAATTATGAGTGACACTTCCTCTTACCGGTATGTATTTTAAATTATATATATATATATATATATATATATATATATATATATATATATATATATATATATATATATATATGCAATGGGAAAATATATTTTATGAATCAAATACACTTACGGAATGTGTTTTGAAACACCTCTTTATAACTTTTACAAATACTCTGTGTTTGATGGTATCCGAAGAATATCAGACGGATCAAACTATCGAATCCAAACTCTTTACGAGTTTGAATGAAATGCTGTGTGAAGCATTGATCCTTTCGATAAAAGATCAATTTCAATATGACGGTTGCTTACATGCGTACGGTAATCAGGAAGCTCATCAATGTTTGTATTTCACTAGAGAGCAATTATTGGACCTGTACGGTGATGTTGCCTTTTGTGGCATAGATTACCAAAAAGTGGCTTGGGATTTTTTTTTCAAAAACTCATAATGGTCAAACTACATGAGAGCGTTTGTGTCGAATAAAGAAAAATTTAACGATTTAACCCTCTAACTGGATACCTTCCTCCTGAAAAGTTATTCCGAAAGCGTTTAACTCTTATTTTGCGATTCCCTTCAAAAATGCAACAGACTTCTTTCCTTTCCCCCTTTTAGAACTTGGGAGGTCGAACGGGAACAATTTTACGATCCAGTTCGGTCCCTTTGTAAAGTAAGAACCAAGAGATCAATCGTTTACAGCTAGCTGTTAAGTTGCCTTGGGCAATCTTCTTTGAAAGCGTAGTGGAATTCGGTGTTTCTCTCTCCTATATGTTCAGTCACAGCAAAATTAAAACGAAATGAAAAAAAAAGAGGAAAAAATGAAATAAATAGTATGTTAGAAGTTGAAAAATAATTATATTTTCTTCAAAGAAAATTTATTTTTCTGTCATTTTTTAAAAATTAAAATATATATAAATATATTTTTAGTATTGCGATTTGAACCAGAAAAAAGCATCCTTTATTCGTTTTTGAATATGAGAGTAAGAAAACGCGCTCACTTTCCTGTTTTATTAAAAAGTAATGAGGTAAAAAGAGCAAAGGCCCTATCTCATTTTTAAACAATAACACAATAAATATTACATACGATGATTATATTTATGAAATAAAACCGATCTTTCTCTATATTCAGTTATATTTTTAATTTAAAATAGCATAAAAAAGGATTTCAATACTTTTAATTTATTTTAATTAAAATCATATAAAAGATATTTTTATGTTAACTGAATATTTTTCGGAAAAAATTTTAATTTTCCTTCCTAGTGTTCTCTTTTTCGAACTTCTTGTATTAAATAAAAATTCCTTTTCTACATCGGCATTTGTGATGGACATAATACACATTCAGTCAATATTTTTTAATTTTAATGGGGGATATACTTTTTCAAATGCGCATGACAGTACTTCTAACCATTTTCTACTCAAGTTAAATTTCTTATCTTTCTGTTTCTTTTTATTACAAGGAAAATGTCACACATCGATAACTACATTTTCACACAATTCAGTCATTACAAATTCTATTGTGAGAAAAGTTCTCCCTAATTAATTTTGTCTTTCAAAACAGTACACTTAAAACAATTTTGTTCAGTGAAGTTAACCGACAGTTCCACAATGTATTCATACCAAATTTTAAAAACAAATTTAACACTTGAAAATGTATCCTGTATTAAATTTTTCAGTATACACAAATATTTCCTGCTGTAGGAAAGATATAGTATGAGATGTGTGTGGTGTGCGGTTGTGAAAGAATGTTTTCGTACGTGTAGACTATTTTTGTGAAAATTTAAATATCACTGAAGCTGATCATATAACTGCAAATGAGCCTTATTTTAGTGTGTTCTGGTATCAAAGTAAAACACTTTACAATATTAAACAGCCTATGGGTTTATACTCAACATCAAACTATTCGCAAAATGTGGCTTACAACTTCTATTCAAATTGTAAAGAAACTGAAATATAAATATATCTTACTGCAGTCAAAAATATTCATAATATGTAAATATCCTATTCCTCCACTTATTTCAGTACATTTTAAAAACTGTAGCTGAATGCAATTTTTTATATTTATAAACGAGGCATAAAAGCTCACACAGTCGTAAAAATGTCTTTATCATTTTTAAATACACTAGTATAAAACGTATATGGATTGTAAGATCAGTCGTAAAATCCTAAAAGCTTTTAGAGGAGCTAAAAACATGTAATTTTGGATTGATAAAATGTTTAATATAATACACAAATATACATGTTATTAAGCAAATACATTTGAAAATCAAACTTCCTTCTGAAATAAACGTAATTGAAAGAAAAATGTTTAATTGCAAATGAGTGGAAATACATGTTTATCTAAGGGGTATCCCCAAAGTGAGGTAATCCTCAAACTTAAGACTCAAACTCAGAAGCACAACAATCCATGAGGGCCAGGAACTACTGTGCCCATCATAATACACGTGACCATTGGACGCTGAGGTGCATGAACAGATGTCCCGATTTGGTGGTCTGTCTGAAGAGAGACCTTCAGTGTTTAAGACCCGAAGCAAGCTTGGTACTCATTTATCGACCCAATGTAGCGGGGATGAAAGGCAGAGTCGACCTTGCGCAGCCCGTTAATAGAACCCCAGACCTGTGGTGTGAAAGCACTATACTCTACCACTCAATCCTATTCGGTGAAAAATAAAATTTATAATGTTAGAATCTTATATAAATCCCTAGTGAATGAGGGAGTCCAAACTTTTTTTTTTCATGTAAACTGTTTAGACGGAAATGGTTATAATTATGAACATTTCACAAGTTGCATAAATTAAAATTAACCGTTATAGTTTACATAAATTTTTAAGGGTACAAAAAGTGTATTTCGGCTGCACGAATTAATTTTAAAAGGAATACGGTTACGAAAAAGTAGTACAAATCTATCTTAAGTTGGGTTGGTTACCTTAGATATTGTCAAACACAACAATGTATTGGAAGCCAATTCCATAATTCGTTGTTATAAAAATGTATGGAAAATTACAAGATTTATTTTTGCATTTGTAATTTATATATATATAATTTTTCCTGGGAGCTTTAAAAGCTAGAGCGGCATCCATCAAAACCGCGGTTCTCTCTCTGTTTTTCCAGATCGCCCCTGACTAAGCCGGCTCTGCCATAGTAAGTGAAAATGCCGGATTTTGTTTGTCAAGATCATTTTATAGCAGACTGCATTTTTCATGTATTTTAGATGGTCGTTTTATATTTTCTACATCAATATCTTAATGTCTGAATTTAAAATTACATAAAATTCTTGACATTCGCATCAATGACCATGATAATTTTTATTAGTATATGAATGTGTCATCAAACGATTACATGACTAATATTAACACATTATTTTAACCATTTAATTAATATTAAGTATAACATAACGCACACAAATTTTCTAAACTTTAAAATAAATATTTCGAAAACTACTTCAGATATACTCAAAATTTTTTATTCCTACGCTTTAGCTTCTCAGTTTTGCTTTTATGTAAGAATTTATTGTAATTGCATATTCATCAATTTTTATAGTATATTTTTTGCTCTTAGCATGCGGTTTTCAACTGAATTGTATGAAATCTTCGAAATATATTAAATGAATGATTGAATATTAACGTCGCACTGTTCAGCTACACGAGGGCTTTTGGCGACGGACCACGTAATTTTGAACCATGGTCAAGTGACGTGGACGACACCTGAGCAGGCACCCTCCTCTCCTAACTACCACACCAACGGGAGGACGTTTCAGCTCTCGACAGATTTAATGTGCATCGCTGCCCTACACGGCGGGTCTTTAGTGGTACTGGGCTCGAACTCGTGACAAAGCAAGCCACGTTCCGATACCTATACCACTCGGCTACCGCGGCCGAAATATATTAAAAGATACCAAAGAAGCTATATATAATAAAATTTGAAATTTTTATTATACTCAAACAATTGCTAAAACTTATGGTAAATAATTTTTAACTGCGCGATGCATTTTTTTTTTTTCGAAATTTCAAATGGAATTTCTAACATAAAATTTCTAGCTTTATAAGGTCGAGATTTCAAAAAATATCCAGATTTTAATTACTTATTCAGTTAGCCTTTAAAAAAGATAAATGTTGAGGTATTTTGTATAAATAGATATTTTTGAACAATATATAATTCGAATGTTTTTCAATAGCTTGAATTTAAAATTGATTTTTATGTTTATTTATATTCATAAATGTCTACTGTAAATGTTTCCGTATATTTTTTGATTACCATTTATTCAAACATTCAAGTTATAAAAAAAAATGTGTGAAAATCTTCATTCATGTTGTCTTTGATGTAAACTGAAGTTCAAGCACTTAAAATTCAAATATAATTTGGTGTATTTTAACAATATATAACCAGGCACACACACACACACACTGTACTTAAACTTCCCTGAACACTTAGGCTTTGAAATCTAAAAAAAAAAAAATAAATCTTAATTAGTTTTTTTTTTTTTCGTTATTATTTTTATCAAAGTGTAAGAAAATAATTCAAATGATTTGATGAAGTTTAAATTTATTCATTTTTAGTGGTTGGAAAATTGAAAAGGTTTCAAATTTTAAAGAGTTTGGTGTTTTATTAATTTTTTCGGTATCTTATAATAAAATAATCATGTTTCAAAAACTGAAAGCTTTGATTAAAATAAGAAAAATGAAGCGAAAGAATATACTTAAAAAAAGATAATTTGTCTAACTATATAAAATAGCAGATTGCACTGACACGCCCCAACTTGTTACAGTTTCAAATTAATATGAAACCAAAAGGGAATTATAACATATTTTACTTATGCGTTGGGACTTTACAAAACTTTAAAAAAACGAGGTAACAAATTAACACTTCCTGGGGTCTAAAGAAATTTCCCCTGGATTTTTTACGATTGCCCAAGGGTCAAAACACGGGGTTCCCTGCGAGCCATAAAACTCCTGCTGTGTTGCTTCCTCCGTCCCTCATTATCTTTCAAGATGTTAAACCTTAAAAGGGGGAAAGGATTTCAGAAAAGTGCGGCTAATCCGCTTTTGAAAACGTTACTTGAAGGCAGAAAAATCCGAGCAGTCCATTTTCGAAGCATTTTTACACTGACGGAATTTTCCGTGCTATCCGGTTAGAGGGTTAAGTGAGCATGTACGTGAAATGTACTTGCAAAATGACTGCATAATTTTGCAATAAATATTTTATTTCAATAGTTTATTACATCTACTACATTCAAAACCGCACAACATACAGAACACCTTGTACAGCTCAATAAACACTCCAAGTGTCCGGGACTTAAACAAGAGGCACAATAGCAAACTTCCTGCGTCATAGTATTAATCCGTCCTCGACAGCAAGGACATACAACCGGTAATTCTTCCGGAAACTTGTCCATTTGTTGAAACATTTTGTTCCACTGCACTTGATATTTTTCACGTTTTTCTTGTCGGCAGTAAGGACAATGAGCGTTCACAGCTAACCATTTTCGAATGCACTCGAGATGGAACACATGTCCACAGTCTAATGTTTTTGTTGGGTTCTCTTCCAAACAAGTACTACACGTCTCAGACATGAAATCTTTGTTGACACTTTTTTTGGAAACAAATAAAATATTTGTTGCTTCACAACTCGCGTAAATTCACTTTCGACCAAAGTAAAATAATTTATATATATACATATACATATATATATATATATATATATATATATATATATATATATATATATATATATATATATATATATATATATATATATATATATATATATACTGCTCAAAACAATTAAAGGATACTGTAGTTTTATATAAAATAAAGGTAAAGGTGAAATTTTTTTTTGCCGAAAACGGAAGAAGAGAATCACAAATGCAAATTTTTCTGATTTTCAAACTGTTGAGTATGCTAATTTCTAGTTCGACGTCAAAAACGGCGCTTAAGCGGCAGCGAATAAAATTTGACTTTCAACTGAAATGAAGACAAGGATGATCGGCATTCAGTGACTGCTTTGTTTCGATGAGTACGATGTCTCAGCGAAGTCATTTAACCGATTCAAAGGCTTGGAGAGTTGTTGGTAGGTTAGAAGAGGGCCAAACTCAAGCCGAAGCAGTGCAAGCCCTTGTAGTGTCACAAAGTGTGATTTCCAGGGTCTGGAACCGTTTTTTGGAGACTGGAAGTGTGGGCCGAAGACCAGGACAAGGTCGTAGACGAGCAACAACGCCCAATGAAGATCGTTATTTAGTGTTAACGGCTCGGAGACACCGAAATATGAACGCTACTCTTCTCCAACAACACCTTCGCTCGGCTACTGGCACCACGGTTTCAACTCAGACTGTCCGAAACCGGCTCGATGGTGTTGGTCTGTATGCTCTCCGATCGATGGTATGTGTTAGACTAACATCAAGGCATCGTCGCAACCGCAGGGAGTGGGCAACAGAGCATGTGAACTGGAGGAGAAATGAATGGAGCAATGTTCTTTTTTCTGACGAGTCCCCTTTTTCTGTTCATCCGGATAATAGGCGTATTTTCATCTGAAGAGTCCGTGGCAGTAGGAATAATCCTGCGTTCGTGCACGAAAGTGTCAGATTTGGTGGTGGGGGAGTTTTGGTGTCTGGTGGCTACTCCATTGACGGGCGCACAGACCTCTACACCATTCAAGATGGACCTCTGACTGCTCGCCGATATAGGGATGAGATCCTCAGACATATTGTAGTCCCTTACGCTGCAGCAATCGGAGATGACTTCATTTTAATGGACGATAACTGCAGGCCACATCGTGCCAACCTGGTGGAGGAGTTCCTTTTCGAGGAATGAGTCGTACGAATGGAATGGCCAGCGTGTTCTCCAGACATGAATCCAATAGAGCACGTTTGGGACGCTCTAGGAAGACGAGTTGCTGGCCACCAACCACCCCCACAAACTCTCCAAGAACTGCAAAGAGCTCTTCTGGAAGAGTGGGACAGAATACCCCAACTCGTGATTAATAGCCTCTTTGACTCTATGCCTCGAAAGTGCTCAACGTTGCTGGCCGTCCGTGGAAACCATACCCCCTACTAAAAATGATTTCCTTTGAAGAAAATACCTTTTCTTATTCTTTTTTTCTCATATGCACAAATTGTGTTTTTTTCCTTTTGTACACAAATGCGCAATTAAATGCATTTTTTTCTGCCAAACATGTGTAATTTATTCTCATATAACCTACTACGTCTGTCGACCATGTATCAATCAGCTAAAAATTTTCCCAGCCACAAGATCCACCTAAAACCGCAATATCCTTTAATTATTTTGAGCAGTGTATATATATATACTAGCCGTTATCCACCCACTTCACTGGGTATTTCACGATTTTGTACATATTTATACTGTTTACATATATATTAATTATTGATATCAAGCATTAAGAATTCGATTGTATTGAAAAATATATTTATAGCTGTTACACTCTCGTCCCTTGATATAAAAAGAACATAAATTATAATATCTAATTTCTATTTATATCTAAAATAGAAGTAGAAAGATTTTTGACGTGAAACGTCTTTAAAATCGCGCCGAAACATACGGGTACCAGGTTCAAAAAGTGGACCGTAACGAAAAGGTCTATATCATCGTACCTCAATAATTACATAACTATTAGTCCTAGAAACAAAAATGTGGTGTGAATTTTTCACTTATATTGTCAGCTCGCTGTTATGACCTTGAGTCCGGGTCTGGGTCGAGCGGGGCGGCGGGGGAGGGGTACTGCGTTAACTGTGCGAAACCGGCGCTCTCGCTCGTTTCTATTCAGTGTAACTCGTGACTCCGACTTGATAGCGCGGTGATTCTTTCGTGTGTTTATCCAGATTATTGAAACCGATTGATTCATACAAAAATAAGTGTAATTTGGATAGTATTTATATTAAAAATAACCAGAAAGATAAAAAATATATAAACATTTGCTATGTCGGCCTCAGCTCGTGCAAGAGCCAGCCAGAAATATAAATCACGGCTATCGTTGGAAAGAGGGGGCTATGGGCCACACACAGGTACCCCAATGTCTTGCGCCGAGCGAGCGAGACGGTTTCGGGAACGTCGCAAAGCCGACGCCGCGAGGAACTTTTCAGCTGCCGCCAACCTCGCGAGCACCTCTACCACTGGAATACCTGTACTTATGGACGTAACGAATGAACAGACAATCGATATATCTATTGGATCTGCCACGGAACTGAGAGATCTTAATATCAGTAGAAGTGAAGCAATGCAAAATCATTGGCGTTCAGCGGACAAACGCTTCAAAACGGTATTTGAAGCCAATCCGTTTGGTTTATCTTGCAGCGTTTGTGATTGACTTTGGTTCGAAAGAGACTTAAAGAAAATGAAACATCGCAACATTTCTTTCCTTCAAACAAAATCTTCAAAATTACAGAAGTACATTCATTGGTGTGAAATGCATCATAATCGACGAAGTGAGCATGATTGGATGCGATGTGCTACGAACTCCGATTATATGGTAATTAGCGAGACTTGGATGAATTGCGCGAACACTGTGATGATCAATGGCTTCGAGCTAAGAGCAAGTAATAACACCGCACTTGAACATCGTACACATTGTCCGTCTACCTAATCTGAATTGCCGGTGCGAGTTTTTGCAGCCGGAGGTTCTGCAATCTACAGAAACCTACAAAGCTCCACGAACTGTAGCGAAATCATAGTAAATGCCTACAAGTTATGCGGAAATTCAGTCTTGAGAAAACATAATGTCGGCGACATATGCTTGGTGGACGTTAAAGTCGAAGATCTTACGCTGTTTATCCTCGGGGCCGTATATATACATCCTAAGGCGTCGGCTGAAGCTGTTAAGCTATGTCTTTATCAATCACTCCTGCCATATTCAGCAAACTTAACAAAATTAATACCGAACTCTCAGCCGGACTTGGAGACTCCAATCGTTCTATGCGGCGATTTCAATTGCGATCCACAACAGAACAGCTATCTTGTTGAGTTCATGAGGAATGAATTCGGCCTTAACTACGTACAAACATCACCGACAACATTAGGCAATACCACTATAGACTGTACATTCACCAGAAATATTAATGTTGACATTTTGCTGTATGTTTCTTATTTCACATATCACAGACCTATGTTAAATAAAATCGTTGTCGAATATTAATTGTAATAATAATTTATGTTTCTATTATGTATCTGTTCTTTTTTATTAAAATACTTAAAACATCGTCAATCCTGTTTTTATTTATTTCAATCTTTTACTTTAAAAACGATTCGCTAACATAGACGTTTCACGTGAAAACCAACGGCTGTGTGCCCCAGCACAGACCTACCCGATTTTTTTCGCTCACTTAACCTAATAATCAAGTGGATTTCCACCAAAGCAACTTTCAGTGGATCTCTACTCCATAAAATAAACGTGCGTGCTAAATTTCAAGTTTAAATTTAACACAGCAAAAACGAAATTTTTATCATCAATACCTCGTTGACAGCATTCTTAGAGGATTCCAATTCAACAAAAGAAGCATGCAAACCAAATTTTATTATTATAGTCTTAGCAGTTCAAAAACGGGAATTTTGTCTATCAATACGCCCCATTACCTCTCCCGCTTCCCCCAGAAGTTTATTTCCGTAAAATTCATTCTTAGTGCAACTCTATTCAACTAAAGAAAAGTGCTCAACAAATTTCTAGTAAATGAGTTAAATTCAAAAAAAGGAATTTTTCTATAACACGCCTTAATCCCTCACAACCCCACTCCTTTGGGGGTCCGTTTTCGCAAAAATCTTTGTAAAAGGAACATTATTCCATGAACGGAACATACCTTCTAATTTTCAAGCAGGTGGTTCTATTAGTTCAAAAGCGGAAATATTTTTCTATTACGCCCCTTCAGTGAGCCTTGGGAATCAATTTTACCCAAAACTATTTTGTAGCGGATCTCTACACCATGAAAGGAATTCTCTTACCAAATTTTAAGACTGTACGTCTAATAGTTTAAAAATGGAAATAATTATCTATAACGCCCCTTAAGCCCCCACAACGCCACTTAGGAAACGATTTTCCCAAAACCCCTATTATGACAGATTAGTACTCAGTGAATGGTATCAGCTTACCAAATTTCATAGATTTCACGTCTAATAGTTTAAAAAAGAAGTTAATTGCCTATAACGCCACTTAATTCTCTACAACGCCACTTGGGGGTCGATTTTCACAAAACCCATTTTGCAGCGGATCTGTACTCTATGAAAGGAATCTGCTTACCAAATTCCAAGACTGTACGTCTAATAGGTTAAAAATGGAAATAATTATGTATAACGCCCCTTAAGCGCCCTCAACGCCCCTTGGAGGTCGATTTTCGTAAAAATCATTATGTAGGGAATCTCTACTTTATGAAAGAAATATGTGTACCAAGTTTCACGACTATACATCTAATTGTTTAGTAATGGAAATAATTACCTATAACGCCCCTTGGGGTTCGAACTTTGCAAAATCCGTTCTTAGCTGACGTCTACTCCATGAAGGGAACCTACCTACCAAATTTCAAGTCTGTAGGTTTAATAGTTCCGGAGATATCGTGATTAGTCAGTGAGTCAGTCAATGAGTGAGTGAGTCGCTTTTCTCCTTTATATATATTATTTATTATATATATATATATATATATATATATATATATATATATATATATATATATATATACTGCTGGACAATTGCTAAGGACGGATCACAAATTGCTATGTAGCATAACATTAAGCGAGACATGAGGCCTAGTAGGATAAAATATAGTTGCCACACTGTTCAGACATTAGAATAAAGAATATTTATTGTTCTGGAAAGTAGAAAATCTGTGAAACATCTGAAAGAAAAACAATGTTCATTTGATCTGCGTACGGAGAAATGGAACAATGCATCTAAAAGTCAGCAGGCACCTTAAAGAAAGGTATCAGTACGGGATATGTCCACCGTGGAGTGTGATGCAACATTCCACACGTCGTACCATACTTTGCACAACATTATCCAGCAGCTGTTGAGGCAACTTATCCCATTCCTCTGTGAGTGCACGGATGAGGGTGTTCTTGTTTGTCGGAGGATAGTTTCGACCAGCAACTTGCCTCCCAAAGCATCCCACACATTTTCAATGGGGTTTAGATCTGGAGAACGCGCTGGCCATACGAGACGTTGAATACCCTCGCTGTCTAGACAATCCTGAACAGCGAGTGTTCGATGACATGTTGCGTTGTCGTCCGTAAAAACAAATTCATCACCGACAGCACCACGAAAAAGACGAACATGAGGAAGTAGAACTTCATCAATGTATCGTTGGTCCGTCATAGTCCCATTCGCAACCACATGTAGGCGCGTGCGGCCATTGATCATGATGCCGGCACACACCATGATACTGCATGTCGGATATTGGTCCTTTTCCTGGATATTTTTTGGACGATAAGCAGTACCACTCTCGCGCCAGATCAGTTGGCGTCTACAATCCGATGACAGACTGAACCTACTCTCATCTGAGAATAGTACGCATGCCTAGTCCTGTTCAGTCCAATTGTGATGCTCACGACACCATTGCAAACGGGCAGTACGGTGCTGTCTGGTCAATGGGACACACACAACAGGTCTGCGTGCGTGTAGTCCTCCTCCCTTCAAACGTCTGGCAACAGTTTTTCGGAAGACCTGCTTTCCTGAGGCAGCAAGAAACTGATTTGCCACCTGCTGAGCTGTGGTGCGCCTGTTCCTTTTTGCTGATAGGACGATATATCTGTCTTCTGTAGGCGTCGTACTTCTAACACGACCTCCCCCGTGCCGTCTACTACACATTCCAGTAGTTTTAAATGACTTCCACAGCCGTGAAACAACGCTGTGAGCGAAGATGAACTCCCTGGCAACATCTGTTATTTTTCGCCCTTCTTCGATCTTTCCAATAATTCGGCCACGCATAAAATCATCTATGTGATGTCGGGAAGACATGCCAAAAATTTTAAGTTCGTCTATTAAATCTTTCCTGTAAAACTTTGACTTGAAACAACAACTGTCCACACGCGTTAAAACCTTTAAAGCTCTTATGAACGCTATCACGTGATAAACAAATGTGAAAAAAAAATTTGCATACTCATACTTCTTCTTACTAATATCCCTCGCTTATTTTAATTTTCCACATTTTCCTTTTTTTCATTTTGTGGTTGCTATGGATGATAGTGTTATCCGTCCTTAGCAATTGTCCAGCAGTGTATATATATATATATATATATATATATATATATATATATATATATATATATATATATATATTATAATACAGTCTAATTCTCTACAGACAAGAGATAAACATTCACCAATCACATTCGAAAAAAAAAACACAGAGACAGTAAAGAGAACATACAATGAAGGACACTAGATTAAAAATTATAAAATGGATGCTGCAGTATTATAAACATTGCTGACTTAGGACAGCTAATATATAAATTATATAAAAGTGCGGTTGAACATGTTTTTTGGCCAGTAAACCTTCCCTCTTTATGTAAATAATACTAAGCAAAAACCTATTGAAAGTAATATGGATAGGAATATCTAAATCCATTACAAAATAGAGGTAACTTACCTAAAAATTGCACTTGAAAATGCAGAGCCCACGCTAAATCTGAGTGCAATAAATAAGTTATTGCCAGATTCTGGACCCTAATGCAGATTCAAAGCATGTGAATGGATGAAATGTAGCACTTAACAAAATTATAAAAAGAATAGAAAACAAAAATTAGTAAAAGAGTTACGAAAAACCATAACTTTAGAGACACTACAGTATATATGAATTAAATAATAATAATTAATTTTAACTAATAATAGAATATGGAGGTAACTATAACTATGAAATGTGTAAATATATAGTATTAAACTATAATTATATATATATATATATATATATATATATATATATATATATATATATATTTAGAACACTTGGAACGAACCAATGGAGGGGAATATAAATTTTCAAAAAGCAATAAATACAAAGAGTCGTTTAAAAAATATCTGATCAATTTATTTGCACAAGTTAGTATACAAGAGTTTCTTTTACAATCCATGACTATACAAACTTGCTTAGCTTTCTTCAATAAATTCTATACACTCTGCCTCGCTTTGGTTTTTCCCAGAGCTCTGTAGAATCACCCTTCTCCAAGGGTGGCAAGTCCATCAAACTTCTAAAGATTTTCTTACCCTCGGATCGAGGGTTTCGTGTACGTTTCATTTCCATGTAGGCCACAGTTGAAAAAGTTCCGAATACCACATTCTGTTATAGAAGGCTCGAGTGACCCAAATGTGAATAATAGTCTGTTGGGGCGTTTGCATTTTCAACATGGGAAATTTAATAATAGATGATTGAATCACTATATCCTGCCAAGCCTCGGGAGTCACAGTCTATCTATTCTCTTCCGAGACATAATTCAACATTAAGGCATGTGCTATGTCTGCATTTTCATGCTGGAATTCCTTATTATACAGGAATCCTTTCTCGGCCCGTATAAACTCGACTTTTATAATACTATAGTCCTCATTACGACCCTGCATTTCGATTCGAGTGCCAATAGGACAATCGAGAACGTACTGGTAAAAAAATCAGCAAAGGTTTGGGAATAGACCAGAACCAAATAAAATGGATCATTCTATCTCCTGTGAATGGGAATCATCTCTCGGCACTATGTAGCACCAAATTATCAAGATTTGAAGCTGTAATGATAAACTCTGGGCTTCAACTAGCTTATATTCATTACTGGGAAAAAAGAAAAATTTTTAATGAATAACTGAAATGATTAAATAATGAAACTGAGAAAAATCTTCAAATAATAATAATAATATTAAAAAAAATTATTATTATTATTATATATATATATATATATCCTTCCTACTATATATATATATATATATATATATGCCTCCTTCCTACTTTAATTATCTTAGGTATATAACTATATGATTATTTTTATATTTTTGTTTATATGTATATGTATATGTGTGTATAAATTTATATATATGTGTATGTATATGTATATGATTATATATTGAAAAATTCTTTTATGTTGGATTATATATATATACATATATATATATATATATATATATATATATATATATATATATATATATATATATATATATATATATATATAAATATAAATTTTTATAAAGAAAAGTATATGTTTTTATTCTACATAGGTATTCAAACAAATGGTTTCTCCTTGGAGCATAGATTTTGACAAACTTCCTTCCCGAGAACCACGAGTAAATTACAAGTATTATAAACCACTACCTAGGAAAAAAAAGTGAAAGAAAGCAATTAAAAGCTAGAACATGTCCAGACTGCGAAAAATATTATGTTTCTAATCTGAATCATAAATTAGAAGAATCGTCGCGACATAGAGATTACGAAAGACCTAAAACCCTACCCTTTTTTGGGAATTGGATTTTCTAGAACAATTGGAACCCACCGATGGAGCAGAATATAAATTTTCAAAAAGCAATAAATACGAAGAAACGTTTAAGAAATATCAAAAATAAATAATCAATTTATTTACTCAAGCATACAAAAATTTCATTGCAGGAGAAGTTTGCGTAAAATGGAAACATCGTCATGTGTCGAGTCCGGAATATCATTCACTGGATACAATAGTTTGCAAATTTTTTGTAGTGATATCTCTGGCGTTTTAGGATTCACTGAAAACAAAGGCGTTTTCTTTGCTGAGGTCGTCATCTCCGGATGCTTTAAAACGTTCTCCAAATTCGATCGGGATTGTAATTGGCCAGCTTGCACTCTTTCAAATCAACCTTCAACCAATTGGGAGGGTCGAGTCATTCGATGTAACAAGGAGGGTACTTCTGAAAGTTCGACGATTCGGCTCCGTCTGGGTATGGGACACTTGAGTCGTGGGTTTTGCAGCACATGGTTTATAGCTTTTTTGGTTTCTTAATGACAATCCAACACGCTTGCCACATTTCGGTACCCTAACAAATGTCCAAAATCACACGCTTTAAAATAAATTTCACCGCATGCAATAAGTCCAAACACATACATTTCTTTTTCATTGGTCTTGTAGAGTATTTTAAAGTAAAACGGTGACATGGCTCGAATCACAGGCTGTGGCGTTTATACAGGTCCAACACACAGGCTGTGGCTTTTATACAGGTCCAACACACAGGCAGTGGCGTTTATAGGTTAGTCCAAACACATAGGCTGTCGTGTTTATAGAAGTCCAACACATAGGCTGTGGTGTTTATACAGGCCCAACACCCAGGTAGTGGCGTTTATATAGTTTAGTCCAACACATAGGCTGTGGTGTTTATATAGGTATTAGTCCAATACTCAGGTAGTGGCGTTTATATAGGTTAGTCCAACACATACATAGGTTGTGGTGTTTATATAGATTCAAAATTATTTTTATATTATCTAGTATAATTTTTTTCATTAATTTATTAATTCAGAAAATAATAATAATATAATATATATATATATAACACTTTATTGTAATGACAATTAATCTCGAAACACCTTTGTTTTTTCTGTCACTGGAATTCTACACAAAGGACAATCAAAAATTTTCGCTGCACATACGTGACAAGAAACGAGATGATTACATGGATGAAAAACCACATTCATTTCTTCATCCATGCATATCTTACAAACATCCCTATTTTCAGTCACACTTTGGGTTACTGGAGGGAGTTATTTCTCACATCTTATATAAAACGGCTTCACACACATCATTCAGTGATTTAAAATGTTGTCCCGTGCGTCTGAGATTTTCCACAGCAACTTTTTGTACCTTTGCTGTTGAAAATATTTCGCAAGCTTGTCGAAGTACGTCGTCCTCAACCTTGGGGGGTTCTTTCATTTTGATAAAATCTCTATATTCACAATTAGGACAATGTTTTTCATGCTCCGTCAGTGGGTCATCATTTATCTCCCAGTTTCCTAAAGATCCATTACAATGGAAACATTTAACAACATCCGATACACCTGTATAGTAAAATCCATATTCAGCTAGTCGTCTAGCACTGAGCATTATTAGCGGCCATCCTTTGTAGCTCAACAGACGACTCTTTAAATCTGACATTTTTGAATATATATTAAATAAAAAATTCTTTGGGGCGCAACAGACATTTCTAGTGAGTTAATTACATCAATCGCGTTCACTGAATAATATACCCAAATGATTTTTGGTATCTTTTATACTCTGGCAAACTCCAACAAACTTGAGGCAGTTTCTTGGAGCATACCTGGGATAATGTTTTTTTCCAATTCAGAGCTTAAACTTTTCAAGACCATAATTATGAGTGCTTTCAAAAACATCAAATGAAATTGCAAGGAAACTGAGAAATAAGTTTAGAGCTGCTAAATAATTATTCATAAAAATAAATAAATATATATTATTATTATTATTTATTTATTTTTAATTACTCTCTAAAAGACACTTTTTACTATTTTAATTTAGCCTTTTTTACTTTGCTGGCCTTCTAGATCCTGTTATCTTTTTTAACAAAGTTGCGTCATCCATATTTCGTAACGTCGTCTATCCAAGGTATGCGAGGTGTCGAGGTCGCATTCAAATTTGGTCATGATGCCGTTTCAATGGACCTCAAGAACCTCCACTTGTGAATAAATTTTTAACTTGGCTGGACTCACAAACGGACATGCCGACACAATGGTCAGCTTTCGAATAGAATCAGTTTCCTGATGTATAAATAAATAAAGAATTTTTTTGTAAATTATTTGATATTTCTAATAATAATTCTCACACAACTTTTTTATGCTACAATGTTTAGTAAGAATATCTCTATGTGCAACTATAAAGATAAGAATAACTATTTTTGGTAAAAATCTTAATTATTAGTAAGATGTGCAATAATTCCAACTATTTTTAGTTTTTTTGTAAACAATTCATTTTTTGTAAACACATAATAGTAAGAACTGTGCAATCCCATAATTTGGATTTGTGCAATGATTTTTGACAATTCACACAACTTTTTTACAAACTACGGGATGAGATTTCTGATAAAATGAAACAAACAATTTGTTTACACACAACTTTATAACAGAATTACAAAGGCCCGCCACGGGATGAGATTCTATAATATGATAAACAATCCTGTCGGGATAACAATTTTTTTTGAGGAAAAAACAGTACTACTTGATTATTACAAAAATAGGTATGATACTACCTATTCAAACATTAGTTATATTCCTGATCCATAAATGACCAAACCTTAAATAAAACATGATCATCCATATTCATTTCTTTTCTCATCTATTCGTCCATATATCCGGCATCTTCCAATTTTTTCTTGACCATCTCATCGGCCAATTGTTCAAAATCTAAACTGTGAATTCCCTTGGTCAAACGATGATGGTACTCCAAATTGTCCTCGGGAACACTTTTACTTTTCACCAACATTTCCCTCATTTCCTCTATGAGATCATATGCCCAGTCACAACGGGCTTCTAATCTTTCGGTTTCTTGAATTTTTTTCAGTTTTTCCAGTAACAAGTCATAAAAAATACTGTGCTGTTCCTCCCCTTGGAAGTACATCTCTCAAAGCATCAGCGTGAGCTAGAGGTGTAGGATTAGCGAAAGAACTAGGATCAAATTTATCTTAATATGACTTTATTAAGATATTCAACTTAAACCTTTAACAAATTCAATTATAATAATTAATATGAGAGAATCTACGATGACGCAATACGCAACACACACAATATATATATATATATATATATATTTATAATAAGACCTAATCCAATTCAGACCAATCTCAATAAGCGAACCGCCTAATCCTCGATTATAATATTAAGTAATCAATCCTATCTTATTATATCTCGTAGTAGTTCTTGCCTTTATCTGCAATGGAATGCAGCTGTACAGCTTCCTTCTAATCGAGCATCAATATATGTATCCACGTCACGCAGAACTTATTCAAACTTGAAACATGAACTGTAATAATCCTCAACAGCCACAACGCACATCAATTGTCTAACATTCCTTTACATTGCCATCACGCTTACTCTAAGGTCCGATATTTGCATCTTTATTTCACATCTCATTTCTTGGATTTGGTTGGAAAAGAGTTGCCATTAATTCTGGCCCAAAGAATCCAAAGGACTTGTAAAAGAAAAGACGCGTAAGACGTCACAATACATTCCATGTACAACATTGAAAAAAATGACGTGCATTATTTCTCTGTCCTATTCCAGAAGGAAATCCAATTCCTACCACCCCAACAGACAAATCTTGCCGTCTGTAGTTTGTACTTTTATGTTATCACTTTCGGTAGACACCATGAGAGAATCTTGCGTGGAAAGATTCGGGTCATGCCTAAATTTCAAAAACTCTCGTACCAGAGACTGGGTGTAAACTTTAACATGTCACCATCTTTTTCGCCAAGAAGAATTTCAACTGTTTTGGGTTCGGCAAGGCGAACCAAAGCATAAATTTTTCCTTTCCCCAATTAATATTCAGTATCCATAGTTGAAATGAAATGATCTGAAAGGAGCTTCCTTATATACTCAAATCTTTAGAGAGTGAAGAAAAAAATGTACAATAATAATTATACATAAAATTATAATTTTAATTCATAAAATATTTTTATAATTAAGATATATATATATATATATATATATATATATATATATATATATTATTTTTATTTTTTTATTATTAATCAATTATTACATTCTCTTCTTCACTCTCCGAAGAAGAATTTTCTTCATAGTCTTCAAATGCAGATATTCTTACTTTACACAGTTTGGAGTATCCATAGGCTTTGTTAAAACTGCAACCGAGTGGTTGTTTTTGATCGTGGAAATTTCGGTGTCCATTCAAAAAAAAATTACAATCCATGGGTTCTGGAATGTTCTTGAAACAAGGCGACTCCAACATATCCACCACAGGCAAAAAAGGAAAAATCTTTTAAACAAATCCTTTTCTTTAGAGCCGTAAACGTAAACAATGCTTGCTTTAGGATAGTAGACGGCCAAATTTTGAAAGATGTCGTTGTACATCCTTTACAAATGGCTGTTTGCTTGAAACCATGTTACGGTCCCTCTTGTGATTTGGGATAATCTAATATTGGTTTTAGTATCCGAATAATATTGGTTAAGAATCAAATCGGTGTGATTAAAGGTTAAATTTGACAAATTCACGGTAAAGGCTTTATATTGCTTGATATCCCTGATTGAGACAATGGCAACTTGTGCGGGAAATAGATATCCATTGGAATAAATGGGATTGCAAAGAGCAAAAAAACTAGCATGTTGTAGTTCGTCGAGAGGAAACATGGCGATCTGGTAATGTCTTGTAATGGCATTCAATCTTTATAAAGCAATGCTCGAAAAGAAAATTTTGAAATAATTTGAAAGAATATTGTTTCTCTAATATATATATATATATATATATATATATATATATATATATATTGATGGGAGGCGCGGATTCATTCAGGAATATTCAACAGAACTTCAAAATTGCGAACTCAGGTTGGTTCAATTTGTTCTCTTTCCCCAGCACTGAGGGGTGAATTCCTCAGCAAAGGGTGCCTACGTTCCCACGCCTGGAAGGGGCATTACACCCATAAATATTGGGGTGTGTCATTGATTTTACCGCGTTCCCAAAGTCAACGAACTTTGGGCGGTAACTCTGCGCTGGTTCCGGACCAATCAGAGGAAATTAAGTGGACAAGGTAAAGAGTCCGCTCTAGGATTTTCGCGTGAAGAGCACGTCAAATAAAACGGGATGCACCCCGATTTGGAGACACTCGGACACAGAGAGACAGAGACAAACTAATCAGATCCAGGCCTTGAACTAGACTCCGCGAGACTCCGGGCGGCGACCATGTTCCCTTCTCCATCCCACCTCCTATCTCTCTCAAAGCTAAGTTAAATTTCAATTTTGTTATGCAGTATAATTACAGTTACTTAAAAAATATGTTATTCAACAAAATTTATTATTATCTCTATTTTATCGGACTCTTAATTTAGAGTACTGTAATTTGTCTATAGAATATTAGTGTTTAATTTTAAACTAAGTTATGATGCGATGTTAACTTAAGAACCTGGAAAGTTAAGAAATTAATATTTTTGGATAAGAAAGAAAGTAATTAACTAAGTTATCATCAGCGTCGCATCATATTGGTGCCGTGACCAGTCGTCGGAAATTTTTTTCTTTTACATCATCTGATGTCGCGAATTTTTTTTCTTGATGGGTCACTGAAATAATAATCCTACTTCATCTGTTAAACATGTTAAAAATTGTTATAGTGTGCTACTGTGATTTGATTTTATCCATTATTCGATTTTTCTACTTGTGAAATTTTTTTCTTGTAGTTTTTCTTTCCGAAAAGAGAGAGAGGGAAAAAAAGGAAAGGTGCAAGATGTCACAGGTACTGGTGCTCTTTTTTTTTTTCTTTTACATTGATGTGAATATTTTTTTTCATACATATATTTACGCGAGAGTCGATTGGTTAAAAGTTTTATTTAATTTTCTGAATTTTCTCTTACCCTGCACGAGTGCTTGAATTCAGTTGTTTGAGTTAGAATTTAATCGTTTCCGTTGCAATTTAATCTCGTTAGAAATTTTGTTTTAATTTTTTTAAACATGCCGCATACATGACAATCAGACCCCCTTTTGACGCAAACGGCGTCTGAGAAATTTAATCTAATTGATTTGATCCCAATGTATGACGGAGTTGAATCGTTGGGAATACGTAGGTTCCTGGAAAAAATAAATGATGTTGCGAATTTAGGCAAGTAGTCAAACGACGAGAAAGTTACTATTCTGAAACTAAAATTAGCGGGAATAGCTGAGGAATTTTTTTTATCCGACCCAACCCACAGCCATTTAACTGAGTACAACGATATCGCTAGAATTCTTATTGCTAGATTCGAGAAGGCCGTCCATTATCCACACGTTTACAGTTATTTTCTTCATGCATTCAGGGTTCATCCGAAAGCGTACACGAATTTGCAGCACGCATTAATAAACTGGGAACACAGATATTCCAGTCAGGCAATTCGGCTCAAAACATCGCGGTGAGGAACGCTAACGATCAATTATTACAATCGCGTTTTATAAGTGGTTTGCGAAACGATATTCGTAGGTTCGTCTTGGCACGAGATCCCATAAATTTGGACGAGTCAATTAACGCGGTGTTGATTGAAGAACAGAATGTTAAATTAAATCAAATCGCGAATGACGAGAGATCTGGTTTGTCGCCCTCACAAACGGATACTTCGGTCATTTCGGCATTGACGAACAAACTACAGGAAATCAACTTAAGGGTCGAGCGTTTACAGGAAGCTAGCTCAGTTACGGTTCGCAAAACGGGTGGGGTTCCTTTTGGCAGAAAGGGGACTGTTTTTAGATGTTTTTATTGTGACTTCCAAGGACATAGGCAGGCGGACTGTCGGAAAAGGCGGATGGACGAGCGCAGGGCCAATTACCAGCCCCTCCCCCTCGGAGGGACGCCGCGGGCGAATTTTCTGTTTTTCGTCACCCAAGCACTCATTCTGTCAATCGGAGACATGTCCATTTCCAAGAATCGGCTTTTCGCGATAATTACGCAGCCCCCAGGCATTCGGCGGGCGGGTCACACATGACTTCTAGGAATAGAGGGTTCCAACGCAATACTAGAAACGACAATTTAAACTTCCGCGGAGAAAGCCGAATTTAGATGTTTTACAATTGGTAGAAGAACGGTTTTCTGCTATTAAATCTAGAGATAATATTTTTGATCTACCAATAATAAGCGCTAGTGTGAAAGATCACAAATTCAGAATTCTAATTGACACAGGTGCGTCCGTTTCTTTAATGTCAAATTCTTTTTTCACTCAAATAAAAAATGAAAACTTTAAGGAATTTAATGTTTCAATTCAAATTAAAGCAGTGAGTGGAGATACGGTAGAAATTATCGGTTGTTATGAAATACAATTGTCATTGGGGGAATTTCAATTTCAACATATTTTTTTTAATAACTAAGCAAGAGATTAACGAGAATTATTGCGCTATTTTGGGATACGATTTTCTGAAATTATGGAATGCAGTCTTAGATATGGGTAGAAACCGTTTATTAATTAATAAATTTTCCATTCCGCTTATCCATTATTCGCTCCCTCAGCGTGTCGTTCAGAGTAATTTTATCCATGGATTTTTAAAACACAAAACGTGTGTGGGTCCCCATTCGGTCACAAATGTTCGTATCCATATTTCAACATTACCTAATTCTATGTCTTCGGCTAATATTCAGAGTTCAGCAAAGTTAAAAACAAAAAACATTCATTTGACCACTTCGCAAATTAATATTGACCCACAAACAAATGAAACCATTCTAGAAATTAGAAACGATTCTGAGAACATAATCACCCTTAACAAAAACATGAAAATAATTACTGTCAATAATTACGAAGACTTTTCTTCCGATTTTCCCGTTTCTCAAGATATTTTACCCCCACTCACGGAGAAGGATTTTAACCTTTCAGGTTTGGACAGCAAAATAAAAAACAGATTATTTCAACTTTTAATTTCGCACAAAAGTGCTTTCGCTCGCTCTACGGTAGAATTATCTGCAGCCGCTACGGAGCATCATAGAATCAGTCTGCAACATGACTATCCCATTAAATGTCCGATTTACAAGATTCCATTTAATTTAAGAAACGAATTTAGACGTCAGATAGCAGATTTAGAGAAGGCAGGGATTATTTCGAAATCTAATTCTCAGTAAAATACTCCGGCCTTGTTTGTCAAGCAAACAGAAAAATGGCGCCTTGTTTTAGATTTTCGGAAACTTAACGAAATAACTTCGACTCAAGACTTCGTTATTCCAACATTGGTCGACATTTTGCATGAAATTTCAGGTTCAAACTATTTTTCGGCTGTAGACATGAAGTCAGCATTTAATCAAATTCCATTACACTTTGCAGACAGGCATAAGACGGCATTCTCTACTCCCGACGGTGACAAATATGAATTTAATAGACTATGTTTCGGTTTAAAAAACTCGCCTAAAGCTTTTCAATCAATCGCACAGGAGGTCTTGGGAGATTTATTACACAACGGAGCCTTGGTTTATATAGACGACATTATTTTATTTACTAAAACTATAGATGAACATTTTGAATTACTGGGTAAGGTTTTTGAACGCTTTGAAAGAATTCACTTAAAATTTAATCCGAGTAAATGTCAATTTTTAACAAAGAGTTGTAAATTTTTGGGGTTTGTAGTAACGCCGGAAGGTATCCTTATAGATAAAGATAAGTCCGTTTCAATTAACGAGTTTCCAGTTCCAACGGATCAAAAGCAAATTAAATCTTTCTTAGGGTGTTGTAATTTTTATAGGAGATATATTAAAAATTTCGCAAAACGAGCACTTCCATTAACGAATCTATTGAGAAAAGACACTCCATTTGAGTGGACATCTGAAACGAAAGGAGGCATTCGATGATATTAAGAAAGCCATATTAAACCCACCGGTCTTAGCATTACCCGATCCAGACGCAGAATTACAAATCACAACGGACGCTTCATCTCGCGGCATAGGGGCAGTTTTAGAACAAAAATATCCTAACTCTGAAGTCAAACCTTTATATTTTTTTTCAAAGAAATTAAATCCCTCGCAATCTAAATATAACGCAACGGTTTTGGAGTTCTTCGCGATATATACAGCATTAAATTTTTTAGACCTTTCTTGTTGGGTAGAAAATTCAAAGTTTTTACTGATCATAAGCCTCTTGCAGGATTTCTTTCTAATAAAAATCCCTCTTCCAAAATTTTGCGTTGGAAATTGGCTCTGGAAGAATTTAATTACGATATACACTACATCAGGGGTTCCTTAAATTCAGTCGCAGATCATCTTTCCCGTTGTGTTAACAACATCACAATAGCTTTACCTGACTCTAAAGATCTTATTAAAATGCAACATGAAGATCCTGTTTTAAGTCCTATTATACAAAAAATTGATCAAAATGACGTTAGCCCACAAGTCAGCAACTATTTTATTAATGGGGAAGGTTTGTTATGCCATTTGTCCAAGCGCCCCTCCAGATCACCCAGGTCTAACACCACTAGAAAACAAGTTTGCATTCCACATTGTCTTAAAGCTAGAATTCTCGAATCTGTCCATTCAGAATATGTAGGGCATCTTAAATTTTTTAAAACATATCATCGACTCAGCGAAAACTTCTTTTGGCAGAATATGTACAAAGATACTAAAAATTTTGTTCGTTCTTGCACTGTATGTTTATCTCGAAAAAACGCTTTCAAAATTCCACCAGCACCTCATCAGCCAGTAGAACAAAGTCAATAACCGGGAGAAACGTGTCATATTGATATTTTCGGTCCTTTAAAAACCACGCCTAAAGGTAATATATATATATATATATATATATATATATATATATATATATATATATATATATATATATATATATATATATATATATATATATATATATATATATATATATATATATATATATATATATATATAGCTATGTTTTATCTATGATAGACGCATTCACAAAATACATTCATATTGTTCCACTTCCTGATATTAAGTCGAGTACGATTTCTAAAGCTTTCTTCGATAATTACATTGTTCACAGGGGTTGCCCACATAAATTAGTTGTAGATAATGCTACATATTTCAAGAGTTCTGAGTTTGTTGAATTTTGCAGAGTTATGGGCATTCATAAAAAACACATATCAAGTTATTCCGCTCACGTCAACGGGAGGGTAGAGAAACCCAATCAATCGCTAGCCAATATCCTGGCATCAATTTCGCAAAACACAAATGACTGGGATGAGCAACTCCCGCACACCATGTTAGCATTAAATTCAGCGATTCATGAAGCTACATACACATCGCCCTTTTTCCTAGAACATGGCAGGGATATTCGATTATCTTACACTTACGAGAAAAACTCCGACACACCACAAAATAAGTATGAATATGTCGAGAAACTTTTACCGTCTTTGGAGCAAATTTTTAATAAAGTTTTAATTAATCTAAAAGATCAGGAGGCATCGCATGTCGATTTGAGTACGAGAGCGACAAAGCAACATGATTATGATTACAAAATCGGGTCCTTGTGTTTTATTAAGACGCCTAATATCAAATCTAATTTATCTCCAAAACTCAGACCTAAGTTTGAAGGTCCTTACAGAGTAATAGAGCGTTTTTCTAATGTCAATTATAGGGTTCAACATGTAGAACAATTGAGGAAGAGATTTAACACACATGTCAATCGAATGATTCCATTTATTAAAAGATTCTCATATTTGCACTTAAATAATTTAGATGATTTGCAACCAGACGAGACGGAAGTTAAGGGTATTGTTCAAAGTTCACGGTATAATTTAAGGGCCCGTGCAGGCAATTCGGCTCATTAATGCACTTACCGCGCTAAATTTTTTTTTGAAGGAAACTGAAATTTTTTTACAATTTTTACGCTTCATCACTTCGAGAGCACACATATGGAATGGTACCTGTCTCATTGTTGCACCTTGTTTTTATGTCATGTTTGATGTTTTAGTGAGATCAAATTTTGTACTCAGTTATTTAATGAATTCTAGCTCAAATTTTTTTTTTATGCCATTTGTTTCATGTCTTGATTTGATGCTTAAATGACATAATGTTGTATGTGGTTAATATCAATTTTTGCTCTAGATAAAATATTTTTTGATGCTATGTGTTTTATGCAATATATAAAATTTGTTGTTTGTAATAGGATTGTTATTTAATTTTGCTATGCAATTCATGTATGCACGTCAATTTTAATTTTATAAATTTTAAGCTTTAATACATGTTTGCAACAAAAATCAAATTTTGGGTCCTTGGACACCTGGGTTCAGGAGTGGAATTTTGGATGTCGGTTTTCTCGGTGCCTTAGGAGGAATTTTTCCCCTTCGCGCCCCCCTGCTGTCGCAAGCGAGATCAGAAATTTCGTTCTCCCCCTTGTTGCTTAGTGTTTGTTCCTTTCTCCGTTGGTGCTCGATGCTGGATTTTTTTAGACGCAATAGCCTTTCTTTCGTAATATTTAGTATTGTTGTTTTAGATTTTGAGTTGATATTTTTTTTTTTTTTTTGGTTTGAAAATGCTGAAGATCGGGTGTGAATTTTTTTTGTTTTACTAATTGTTGAATCAGTTGGATTAGTTGAGTTCGGGATTTTACGGTATATTTGAGAAAGTTTTTTTTGATGTAGAGAAGGTTATTTTGAGTTAAGGATTTTGGGCAATGGAAAATTGAGTTGTAATAATTATACGGTATAATTGAGATAGTTGTTTTGATGTAGAGAAGGTAATTTGAGTTAAGGAATTTGTACGATTTCGAGTGAATAAGTTGACGAACATAGATAAGTTGAATTAATGATTGTGTGGTATATTTAAGAATGTTTTGAGATGAATCTAGGAAAGTTCGAGTTGAGGATTATGTGAGATTTTGTGTAGATAAGTTGATGAGCAAAGATGGTTTTCAGTTAATGGTATTGTTGAGAAGTCGATTAATTATTTTGAAGTTGCAGATAAGTTTAGTTAGTGTTTTTGAGGTAGAGGATATTAATGATCTTTGAGGTAAAGGCATTTTGGAATGATTGAGGAATCATTTTAGGGCTACTGAGAATTTTGGGTTAAGGTTATGGAGTGATATTTGAGTAATTAATTCGCTGATTATCTATGGATTGAGTTAGCGGTATTGTTGAAAATTGAGGATCTTTGTTGTTCTTTTTGTATATATGTTGCGCGTATAGTAAAACGTTTTGAGTTTTTTTTTAATTATCTAGAATTGATACATTGTATGACATAGAATGTTAAAAAGTTATGTTGATTAGTTAAGTGATTTTTTGGGGGGAATTGTGTTTAATTACGTGTAGCACTTGCAATAATTTTTTTTTGTTTTAGTTAAATTACTTGACTCTGTATGTGTCGCCTCATATGTCATGGGTTGCATTATCAATTTTATGTTTATAATTTTTTTTCTGAAATTTTCAACTGCATTTGTGATTTCTGGAATTCATTTCTCAAATGGAAATTCTCATGAATTGAATGTAGAAGAATTTTTTTTTCTCTCTCAATTTTTTTATATAGTATTAATCGATATAGTAATATTTTTATATAATCAGATTTGCATTGTTTTTTTTTTGTCTTAATATTGTACATTCGGTTTCTTGTGTTGGCGGTTGCCGGCGATCGTCCTTTCGCAGGAAATGGGATGTTTTTTCCCCCCACCTTCGTAAACATTGGAGGTGCATCCTGATCAAATGCACACTCATCGTTTGCGATTCTAAATTTAATTACAGTAATTTCTTTTTTCCTTAATTTCAAATTTTAACCAATGCTTGTAGTGAATTTTTTAAATTCCTTAGGCTACTAAGCATTCTTAGAGGTTATATTTTTTTTCACCGTTTACACTATTCACTTCAATTTAAAGATTTTAATTTGCAAATCTGAATTAATTACATTTAATTTTTTTTAAAAAAACTTTCAATTGTAACCAATGCTTGTAGTGAATTTTTTAAATTTCTTAGGCTATTAAGCATTCTCGGAGGTTATACATTATTTAAATTTTTTTTCATCTATGCACACCCATCGTTTCAACTTCTAATTTTTCACTTTAAATTAATTAATTTTATGAAAGATTGTTATCAATGCTCCTAGTGAACCATTGCAATTTTTATGCTTTGAGTATGTTGAGGGTTAAGTTAGTAATTTTTTTTGGTGGTCGGGGACATGCACTTCACATTAGTCGTGTCAGGATTTCGATGTTAAACGATTATGAGGTGTCTGTTTCTGGGTGCCACGTTTGTACTGTATATACATGTTTTCCCTAGTATTTATTTCTTATCAAAGTATTTTGTTCGATACTCATATGTGTGGTTATTGTGAGTAGCGCAGTTGTTAGATATGCAATTTTTGAATTTACTACGTGTTACTCGTCTTAATTTTTATTATTTAGTGGCACACGATTCTTTGTGATTATTCAATTGTTTCTATTTGTCATTTTATGTATGATGTCCTTGTGAATTGTTTGGGTGACCCATTCAGCAAATTTTTTTTCTTCGTACATGAACTTAATCGTAGTTGTTAGTAGTTAATTTGTTTTTCCCTCTCACCGCTAACGGAATTGGGACTGAATTTTGGAAATTGCTTATAATTTTTTTTTACATTTTTTATTTTAAGTTATGAGGGGTGTTGGGAGTGGAAGGTTGGTGCTTGGAGTCTACGGCGGAGGTCAAATGGGGTCAAGTTTTTCTTTTTAAAATGATTTTGGTTTCATAACTAATATGGTTTCCCTGGGAGACAAATTTTTTTTCTATTGCAGTTTAGCAGACTTCTTTGGAGGTGTTGTACCGCCGGGGGAGCGCCTAGTATCCCTTGCAGTGTCGATGCATCAGCTACTTCTTCTGGTCGACACACACATATGATCACAGAACTCTCTTCTTGTGACGGAACAATTTTATTCCACATTTGCCGGAGTCTACAGGAACAAGGAAATATTCTCTCATCGCGGACGGGCTGCAAACTTCTTTGGATGTGTTGTCACACATATGATCACCGAACTCTCTTCTTGTTATGGAATAATATTTTTTGCTGGTTGTAATTTTTTTGTGTGTGCTGTGCATTTGACAGAGGGGAGGAGTGATGGGAGGCGCGGATTCATTCAGGAAAATTCAACAGAACTTCAAAATTGCGAACTCAGTTTGGTTCAATTTGTTCTCTTTCCCCAGCACTGAGGGGTGAATTCCTCAGCAAAGGGTGCCTACGTTCCCACGCCTGGAAGGGGCATTACACCCATAAATATTGGGGTGTGTCATTGATTTTACCGCGTTCCCAAAGTCAACGAACTTTGGGCGGTAACTCTGCGCTGGTTCCGGACCAATCAGAGGAAATTAAGTGGACAAGGTAAAGAGTCCGCTCTAGGATTTTCGCGTGAAGAGGACGTCAAATAAAACGGGATGCACCCCGATTTGGAGACACTCGGACACAGAGAGACAGAGACAAACTAATCAGATCCAGGCCTTGAACTAGACTCCGCGAGACTCCGGGCGGCGACCATGTTCCCTTCTCCATCCCACCTCCTATCTCTCTCAAAGCTAAGTTAAATTTCAATTTTGTTATGGAGTATAATTACAGTTACTTAAAAATATGTTATTCAACAAAATTTATTATTATCTCTATTTTATCGGACTCTTAATTTAGAGTACTGTAATTTGTCTATAGAATATTAGTGTTTAATTTTAAACTAAGTTATGATGCGATGTTAACTTAAGAACCTGGAAAGTTAAGAAATTAACATTTTTGGATAAGAAAGAAAGTAATTAACTAAGTTATCATCAGCGACGCATCAATATATATATATATATATATATATATATATATAAAGGGTGTTTTTTTAGAGGTATAGAACTTTAAATTGCAATAAAACAACGATGTATTATTCGATTGACATGAATTTTTTTTTTTATTCGAAAGATAATCTTGTGGCATTACATTTTAAATATGATTTCTGGCATATGACTGCCACGGTTGGCTCGGATGTAATCCAATCTGGACGTCCAATTTTCGATGACTTTTTCCAACATTTGTGGCCGTATATCAGCAATAACACGGCGAATATTGTCTTCCAAATGGTCAAGCGTTTGTGGCTTATCCGCATAGACCAATGACTTTACATAGCCCCTCAGAAAATAGTCTAGTGGTGTTAAATCACAAGATCTTGGAGGCCAATTCACAGGTCCAAAACGTGAAATTAGGCGGTCACCAAACGTGTCTTTCCATAAATCGATTGTGGCACGAGCTGTGTGACATGTTGTGCCGTCTTGTTGGAACCACAGCTCCTGGACATCATGATTGTTCAATTCAGGAATGAAAAAGTTAGTAATCATGGCTCTATACCGATCACCATTGAATGTAACGTTGTGGCCTTCATCGTTCTTGAAGAAGGAATCCACCAGCCCATAAAGCGCACCAAACAGTCAGTTTTTCTGGATGTAACGGTGTTTCAACGTACACTTGTGGATTAGCTGCACTCCAAATGCGGCAGTTTTGCTTGTTGACGTAGCCATTCAACCAGAAGTGCGCTTCATCGCTAAACAAAATTCGCTTATGAAAATCGGGAACAACGGCAATCTCGTTTTGGGCCCATTCGGCGAATCTACGCCTTGCTTGATGATCGTTTTGATGAATTGCAAACCAAACTGAGAATAAATCACTTGACAGCTGTTAAATCGGTCGCCATCTTGGAAAGTAATGCCAACTTAAACTTCTATACCTGAAAAAAAACACTCTTTATATATATTATCATTTTTCATATATTACTCGTTTTAGAATAAGTTGGATTAAAATTCTTTTTCATATATTGCTTGCTCTAGAATACATTAGATTTTTCATATAGCTCTAGAATACATTGGATTTTCTCATATCCATGGCCAGACTAAATTGTGATTATTTGGTTACGATCGAATGGATGCGGTATTCGAGCCATTGGATTCCTAATAGAATTGTATTTGTGAATCCTTACGATAACAGCCAAGTGGCAATTCGACCGAGTCTAGACAGTTTACAATCGTTCACGTACCAAGATGTTGTACAAAATTTAAAATGTACAGATTCCCTATACAACGAGGATGATGATTGGAAAAGAAACGACATTATTCGAGTTCCTGTACTGGAATTTGAAGATTTTTTAAACTTTAATTTATTAAAAGACTATTTGCAAAAGGACGACCAAGGATGGGACCTGATGATTGGAGCCACGGATCGAGCAACCTATATGTATTTAGACCGATTCCTTCCCAACGTGGTACAATATGTTGAAAGAGCAACCTTTCGATACATTAGTGATGGAAACGTTAAAATTTTGGACAATAGAAGTTTAGCTTCGAGATAAGGAACTTTTTTTGGAGAAAACCTTACAATTATTTAATTTAGTAAGATTAAGTTTGTAATATTTTGAAATGCACAAAAAAGATTTCAAAAAAAAATAAAAATAATAATAATAATAATAATAACACACACACACACACACATATATGTATATATATATATATATATATATATATAATAATTATTATTATTAATATTATTATTTTCTCTTTTTATTTACTTTGAAATCTTTTTGTTTTGAGACACGTTTTTTAAATACCAACTAAACTGTTCTACCACTGACCCACGATGACATTCAACATTTACAACTGTGACTACATTGTTTCGATCGAGTGAATGAGATATTCCTCTCAATGGATACCCTGTCGTATATTATTTGTAAATCCCTATACCCGTAGAGAGGTGGAAGTTCGGCTGAGTTTGAACAGTCTGCAATTCTTCACCCACGAAGATATCTTGAAAAACATGAAACATTCGCCTTCGATCCTAACGCCGATAGAGCAAGCTTATTTCGAGAACGTTGTAGGGTAACTCAGAATGATATGGAAACGTTTATGATGTGTGGTTTGATCAAAAACTACCTGAAAGTAGACGATCGTGTGAAAAACATTGTCATTGGAGCACTAGATCAGGCCACGTACATGTATTTGTATAAAATTATCCCCGATGCCATGCAATATTTAGAAAGAGATCACAATGTTGATCTACTAATGGAAAATGTGATGGACAAGCTAAATATTTGTGAGGAAGAAGAGAAAATGGTGAAACGGATTAGTATTTTACTTTAATGAATGCACTTTATCAAGAAATGTAGTTATTTAGCAACGATGTAAATGTAGTTACGCTATATCTAGAAATGTATTGTAGTAAAATTAAATGTATTGAAATGAAATGTAAAATGAAATGTATGTAAAATGAAATGTATTTAAAAAAAGTTTCGTCTATAAATGTATTGTAACTCATTGTATGTAGATAAGTAATATAGTTATAAAGAAAAAGCATTGTTGTCATCGTATCTAAAAAAATATTGCAGTTTAATAAACATTAAAAAATATTGCAATTTATTGAACATTAAAAAAGAATTGTAGTTCAATAAACATCATACCTAAAGAGTATTTAGTTTAATAATAAGTATTGGAAGTGTGTAGCTAAAAAGTATTGTAGTTACATCGTATCTAAAAAAGAATTGTAGTTCAATGATATCTGAAAAAAGTATTATATAACATCGTACCCATTTTCAAACAGTCCAAGGAAATTTGCAATACTCGTACCTTCATAGTGTTTTTAAAAATATTCCGTGTAATACGTGAAGGTGAGTCCCATTAAGGTATAGGATAAAACCCATTTTTTTACCAGAAAAATGAATAAACTTGGTTAAAAAAGGCAAGTAGGATGAGAAAGGCTGCTCTCTAAAGGATACTGAAGCCATATTATCTAAAAAATGTTTCAAATTCGAGTCCTATTCTTCAAGATTGACCGAAAACATATCGTATATAAAAACGTATTGTAGTTTAATAAACATATCTAAAAACAAATTGTAGTAATAAACATAATATCTAAAAACGTATTGTAGTTTAACAGAAATTGTATAATAATAAGAATAATTTTTAAAAAAATACATAAAATAAATTATTTTTATTATTATTATTTTTAAGCTTTTTTAACTTTCTCAGCTTTTTCAACTTTTCCAACTTTCTCAACATTATATAAGCTCAGTTAAATTGATTTCCTAAGTCCTTTGCTTTGAGTATTCTTCCAAGGTAAGATTTTTTCAAATCATAATCCTTTTGCAAGTATAAGAATTGTGTTTGAAAATTGTGTTGTATAAATAAGAATTCTGTTGTATAAACAAGATTGTACAAATGATAATTGTGTTTGAAAATTGTATTTTATAAATATGTTTGAAAATTGTACTTTGTATAAAACTGTATTTGAAAATTGTATTGTATTATTGTATGGTATAAAATTGTATTTCAAAATTGTATTGTGTGTTGTGTGTTTCAAAATTGTATGGTAAAATTATGCTGGAAAATATATTGTATAAATGTGTTTGAGAATTGTATTGTGTTGTTGTGTGAATGAGAATTGTATTGTGTTGTTGTGTGAATGAGAATTGTGTTGTGTGAATAAGAATTGTGTTGTTGTGTGAATGAGAATTGTGCTGTGTGAATAAGGAATAAGAATTGTGTTGTTGTGTGAATAGGAATTGTGTGTTATGTTGTTGGGAATGGGGAAAGGGAAATGTATTGTATTGTTGGGAATGGGGGAATGAGAAATGTGCTGTATTTTGGAAAATGTGTCGTGTTGTTGGGAATGGGGGAATGAGAAATGTGTTGTATTGTGTTGTGGGAAATGTGTCGTGTTGTTGGGAATGGGGGAATGAGAAAAGACTTTCTAGTTCAAAATAATGTTCTAAACTTAAATATCTAAACTAAAATATAAAATAAGTATTCAACAAAATTAAACAAAAATAAATCAAACACACAAAAAAAATTCAAACAAATCTGCACTCTAAACATTTTCGATATTGTTTCGAAGCCCATTTAAAATAGATAGAATGAATTCATCGAAACTGATGGTTCGGAAGGTGCTCCGGTCCCCAAAGACGTGACCCTGTCTTCAGGACTAGTAAGGATTGGTAAATAATGTGGCGAAAGCGAGCAGAGCTGGACGAACATCGGTTTCGGTGAATATTAGTTTTTTAGCATGAGTGGAAACAATAGAGAAAATCAGATGCGGACCGGCTGTGAGTAAAATTTTCGAAACCGTTTCCCATTTTCGGGCATAATGGAAAATTTTGCAAGTGAATATTTCGAGTGCAGTCCCTAAGTAAAATAAAAATAAATAATTGAAATATCTAAACCAAAATTAATGAATGCGAAATAATTAAACCAGATATGTAAAATAAATATCCAACAAAAATTAATCAAATATATTTCAAACACACAAAATTATTATCTAAACTTAGATATATCTAAATAATCAATAAAATTAATGAAAAGGTAATTCAAACACACAAAATTATTATCTAAACTTAAATATATCTAAATATCCAATAAAAATAATGAAAAATAATTCAAACACACAAAAATAAAGAAAAAAAATTGAATAAAAATTATTGAAAAATAAATAATACAAGCACACAAAATTAAAAGCTAAACTTACAATTTACATATCTAAAAAAACTAATTCTGTCCTTTAAAAAATAATAATAATAATAATATATATGTATATATATATATATTATTATTATTATTATTATTATTATTATTATTATTATTATTTTTTAAATTTAATAATGTTTCTTGTAAAAATTTTATAATGTTTCTTGTGTGAATTTTAATATGTTAACAATTTTTTTAAAACTCAATTATCTAAAGATGTTATAATATAATTATAAATATGTAAATATAAATTAGTTAAACTTTAATTCTTTCAAATTTAACAAGCTTGAAGGAGAAAACATGACCAAATATGGTTATTAAACTTGGAGGAGGTGAGGCACCATAACATGACCAAATAGGGTGACTAAACTTGGATGAGGTGGCGCCCCCAAAGTTGAATTTCCTACTTTCAGGGCGTCACCTCGTCCAAGTTTAGTCACCATATTTGCTTTTGTGGTTATTTTTTTGGTGGTTATAAATGCTCGGATGCGATCAGATGAATTCAGTTGCTTCCGAACTCTCGATTCTGACGGATGCTTCACTGCTGCTCTCCTGGAATAAGTTGTTTTCATTTTTATTGTAGTATGTGCTTATTTTTTAGGTGTTGTAACATTTGTTTTCCAATAATACTGTCAGTGTTTGTTTGCATTTACTATTACTTGCACCGATAGTCTTAACAGAAAAAAATTGTTTTGTTTATCTCTGTAATACATATTTTTTTAGATGTAACATTTGTTTTTCTTTAAGATTTTCAGCGTTTGGTTGTTTGTAATATTCCTGGTGCTGTCAGTCTTAACGAAAAAAATTGCTCCACTCATCTCTACATTTTATATTTCTAGCAATTGTTCAATTGTATGTTGCATGAATACTTTTTATTTCGATTCTTTTACTATACCGTTTGGATATTGCCTTTTCATATTTTAAATAATGCATTTAATTGTCTGATACCGTTTGAAAAATACATTGATACTTGAATATTCTATTGCCTTTTAAATAATGAATGTGATTCAATAATTGTGGATAATTAGAATACTCGATTGTTTTATGATTGCATACTACTTAGTGTTTGATATTTACTCGTTTAGTCAATTGTATGATCATGAGATTTTAAATAATGACTTTTTATTTTAAATAATTATCAGTTTTTACTCGTTCATTCGATTGTTGTTCAAATAATTGTCTGATACCGATTGGATGTTTCATACTTTTAATGTAACTTTAAATAATATGCAGTTTTTAATGCAACTTTAAATAATATACCGCTTTTAATGCCATTTGGATGTTTCATACTTTTAATGCAACTGTATACCGTTCATACTTTTAATGCAACTATATACCGCTTTTAATGCAACTATATACCACTTTTAATGCAACTAATATACCACTTTTAATGCAATAATATACCGTTAAATAATTTTCTGATACTCGTTTCTCACAACACTGTTTGAATTCAAATAATGTACCGACATTTTCGTATGTTAATGATTTTTTTTTGTTGCAGTGTGGATGACTCGTTTGAGCTAAATGTTTTTCGTTAAGACTGTCAGCATTTGCAGTTGTTTCTCAAATTCTGATAGTCTTGACAAAAAAGGTTTTGGCATTAATATTCATTATTTCTTTTAGACCATGGCACCACCCAATACGCCTGAGCATGATCTCGATTTAACGATGTACAGACCACCGAGCGAAGTATATCATCCACTGAATACGCCTGAGGAAGAAGTTCGCAGGCCTCCAAGTGAAGTGCACCGGCCTGAATCGGAGGAACTACCTTCACGACCTGAATCGGAGGACCTGCCAGTCCTACCTTTTCGACGAATGGGGGAACTACCAGTCCTGTCTTCACGACGAACGGGGGAACTACCAGACCTGCCTTCATGACCTGCGAACCAGCCACGACCTGAAACGGATGAACAACCTGTGCAACAACCAGTGCCACGACCTGCGACCCAAGCTGCAACCCAACCCCAGCACTGCGACTCATCCCCGGCCATCGGCAAGTCTAACAATACCAAAGGCTAGGTGGTACCCCCAGCGTCCGAGCCCATTTTCCAAGAGGGAAACGCAGGAACAAGCACCGCCACAGAACTTATCACAGAATTCATCACAGAATTTATCACAGAATTCACCACAGAATTCATCACAGAATTTATCACAGAATTCACCACAGAATTCATCACAGAATTCACTGAAAGGGCTGTGGGCCACAGCCCACAGCCCTTTCTCCTGCGACCGGTTTTTCCGGCGTTAAACATGATCAAAACTTATTTCGACAGTAACTTTGTACAACATATTCCGCAATCAAACTGTAATATGGGTTTCCCGTGGTACATAACGTACCGTTTGGGAAACCGAAAAGTATTATACACAGCTACACATGAATATTCTGTTATACTTTAAGTGTTTCAATAAGAATGAATTTCTCACTTTTTTTTTTGTTTTTTACTTTTGCATGGATTTTATTTCAATATTTTTAAATCACTTTAATAATTTTAAATGATTTTAACAGATATTTTAAATCATTTTAATACTATTAAATGATTTTAATAGATAATTATAAATGATTTCAATAAATGATTTCAATAAATGATTTCAATAAACGGTTTCAATCAATAACTTCAATAATTTTAACTGTAATTTTAAATGGTTTTTAATGTAATTTTAAATGATTTGAATAATTTTAAATGATTTCAATAATTTTAAATGTAATTTTAAATGATTTCAACAATTTTAAGAGTAATTTTAAATGATATCATGAAAATTTTTACTTGATTGATTTATAATTTACCGATTGAAAGGAATTTTTACAGATTTCAATAATTCTAAATATAATGATATCATGAAAATTTTTACTTGTTTGATTTGCAATTTACCGATTAAAGGGAATTTTTATAAACATGGTAAAAATCGATTGGGGTCCGGTGCTTATATTATTTTTTGACCGACTGTACAAATATCAAAATGAATCATACTATGTAAAAGTAATGTAAACATTTAATACTCTCAAGTTTTTTCATACTTTGATTGATTTCAAAACAGTATTAATTTTTTGAAGCTAAGGTTTAGGGATGGGTTCTATTTGTCGAAACTTTTTTTTCTTTTTATTTTCGTTCGAAATGATTCACCAGGTCTTTCACGTTGGGAAAGAGTATGCTTTGAGGTCAACAACCGTAGCATTATTTTTATGACATGGTCCTATAGCTTCCTCTTATATCAAGAAGAGAACTTCCTGTGGGTTATTAGGGTCTCCCACCTGCCATTTAGTGGTTCAAATACTTGAAAAGTTAGTTAGTTATTCTAAGAATTTCTTTTTTTTTTAATACTTCGCTACTAGGGTCCTCTTAAGTTGAGGACTCTTAGTTAAAACTTCGTTTTTTTAGTGAATCATATCATTATAAAAGATCTACAGTTTTTTAAAAATATTTTTATCAAGTACGTAATACGAAACATTACGAAAAGAGTACAGAGATAAATTATATAAAATGCTAGCCACGTTACCTGCCTTGAACTGATCAATTGCATTTTTTTTCTCTTGTTATATAAAAGTCCTTTGTGTATCATAAATGAAATCTGTATTTATCTCTATATTTATTACAATTGAAACGAAATGCTATAATATAAAAGGTTTCTGAAGTTAGTATTCCTTTTTTCGTATAACAATAAGTTATTTAGAAATAGCTACAACATTTTAATTCTTACCGACATCTACCAAATGGTTGCTTATATAGATTTATACTTAAAAGCAGGCATGTAGATAGAAAAAGTACATTTAATTACGGACACAAAACATTACAAGTTAGCGCTAATGTTTTTCATGCAAGATTAAATACAAGGAAGTAAAAATGGAAACATAACTTGAATTTATTGGAGCAACGATACTATTTCATTGTTGCTGCCTGCCTAATCAATCAATCAAATAAGCATTAATTAGATGGTTTGATCGGAAGTCGTTAAATAAAGAGCACTTTTTTAGAAGAGGAGAGGGGAAGGAAACAGGGGGGTGACAGTCTGCAGGGTTACAGAGCTTAGCAAATTTCTCGCCAATATCGGCGCTTGCTTTGAATACGATGCCAATCATTCATTTTCGCATTGGACGTGGACCTGTTCACACGGTGAAAGCCGTATTCTTATCGAAAGCATAAAAAAATATATATAACCATCTTTCGAAATAGCAAGTTTAAATACATGGAACAAATTTATTTTAAATGAAATTAAATAATTTATTTCTTCATTATTTTTTGAATAAAAAGTTGAATTATGTAATTGCGGTGGTAAGTAATACGAGCAGAAAGCGCTTACATTATTGTTTGATTGTTTTTTGAAGCTCCGGGTTTTTAACAAAACGATAATACGATTACTCATGGCACGGAAATTCAAAAAAGAAGCAGCTCCTCTGTTGTACATTTTGTAGATGTTACGAATAAGTATTTTAAATATAACCAATAAGTGATTTAGTCGGATTTTTTACAAATGTTATTACTATAAATCGAAAGGGTAAGTTTTTTGATACAGAATAAAAAGCGTTTACTAAAGTGATTTGAAAAACTTATTTTAGTATTTAATTTTCTATTCTACAAAATATGTTTATTTATAATTTTAGATAGCTTGTGCACTGAATATTCATTGATAGATTTTTATTAAATCGGTTATTTGTTTCGCTCATTCTGTGGGTCATCAAATTACATTTTAATCGTTACGTAATCGTAAATACTTGTTTTACTAATAACAATTCAATATGTATATATATTCATAATGATACAAGTCGAATGACGGATTGACCGGAAGCTATGGTTTTCACTCTGACAATGAATCGAGTTTCTCTGATATTTTTGTTTAATATAAACGAAAAATTTTTAAAAGCTTAATATTTTATCACTTTATAACAAACTCTCCCTCTGTAAAAATAAAAAAGCAGACTTTCAAAATTAACTAGAAACAATTTTTTTCTCATACTTGAAAGCTAGATCAGATTATAAATTAAACTCATTTTCAAACGGAAATTAGTATATATGCTTCCATAGTACACTGCTGGACAATTGCTAAGGACGGATCACAAATTGCTATGTGGCATAACATTAAGCGAGAGATGAGACCTAGTAGGATAAAATATAGTTACCACACTGTTCAGACATTAGAATAAAGAATATTTATTGTTCTGGAAAGTAGAAAATCTGTGAAACATCTGAATCTACAATCCGATGACAGACTGAACCTACTCTCATCTGAGAATAGTACGCATGCCCAGTCCTGTTCAGTCCAATTGTGATGCTCACGACACCATTGCAAACGGGCAGTACGGTGCTGTCTGGTCAATGGGACACACACAACAGGTCTGCGTGCATATAGTCCTCCTCCCCTCAAACGTCTGGCAACAGTTTTTCGGGAGATCTGCTTTCCTGAGGCAGCAAGAAACTGATTTGCCACCTGCTGAGCTGTGGTGCACCTGTTCCTTTTTGCTGATAGGACGATATATCTGTCTTCTGCAGGCGTCGTACTTCTAACACGACCTCCCCCGTGCCGTCTACTACACATTCCAGTAGTTTTAAATGACTTCCACAGCCGTGAAACAACGCTGTGAGCGAAGATGAACTCCCTGGCAACATCTGTTATTTTTCGCCCTTCTTCGATCTTTCCAATAATTCGGCCATGCATAAAATCATCTATGTGATGTCGGGAAGACATGCCAAAAATTTTAAGTTCGTCTATTAAATCTTTCCTGTAAAACTTTGACTTGAAACAACAACTGTCCACACGCGTCAAAACCTTTAAAGTTCTTATGAACGCTATCACGTGATGAACAGACGTGGAAAAAAATTTGCATACTCATACTTCTTCTTACTAATATCCCTCACTTATTCTAATTTTCCACATTTTGTTTCCTTTCATTTTGTGGTTGCTATGGATGATAGTGTTATCCGTCCTTAGCAATTGTCCAGCAGTGTATAATCATATATCTACACATATAATGTATGAACTCGACTCAATTTGTTACTAAATTTATGCCAAATAAAATAATGAAAAAGTGTATTTCAATTACATGTTTTTGCTAAATATAATTATTCATATATAAATACATATTTGTGCAAGCAATTCTTTTTTTTGTACCTAATGAAATTCGAGTTCGAACAAGACAAAAATTGAATTACATACTTCCTTTTTAATTAAATGGAATGAAAAGTCGAATTTATACATGGTATGCGTAATTTACACGCAATAAGTTGTCGTATAAAGAGAAAGTTAAAAATTCGCAGATGTAAAATGCAAGAATTCTCGTTCCATAAGAAAACGTAGGATACTCTCTCTTATGGTTTCCTCTTCTAAAATAACTATATTAAACGCCGAATTAAAAATAAATTCCCTTATTTAAATGCCTACAAAATGAACGAAAAGGTTTATTGAAATATTTTTACCTTAGCAACAACAGAAACCACAATTTCACACAATTGTTTCTTTACAGTAAATTATTTTAAACAAGGGATGCATTTCTCTACTATGTTAAAAATCATACGGTCAATTATTTACAAATTACTAAGAGCACTTCTAAATTTATATTAATTTAAGTCTACAAAGCATGATTTAATATTTTTTAAGAAAAAGTGATAAGAATTTTTTACGAGATTTTCTGGCCGTAATTTTATATCCTTGCTAATTTTAAATAATTTAAACAGAGTTTATCCATAAAAATGTACCTAATTATAAAAGTAAAATTTTATTTCTAAGAATGTCCCTAAAATTTTAAGACACGTTTACATATATAATGGACATCATACTTAAATTCCTGTTTAATTTTTAATTATTGAGTTCCAACCCTCCTCCCAAACTTTTTAGACAGTTATAAAAGCGTGATTCTTACTGATTAGTGTGTGTGGGGGGATAAAGGTGATAATCTTATTTTTTCTGCTTCTTAAATCTTCAAAACATGCATATACTCTGAAAATAGTTTATTTATTCAACCATATAATAGTATTACTTCTATTTGTTATTCTCTCTTCCGTGTTCTTTTTAATAAATTCTGAAGTTGGAAAAAAATTACTTTTGAGTCAAAGATAATATTCACAGTCCTCTAGTGTAAATCAATTACTTTTCATTTAATGTTAAATACCGTAAATTGTGCCAATCTTAGCTCATGACGCATGAATATTTAATCACGCAAAGTGAGTGAGATTATGGTGAAACATTGAATATCGCGCAAAATGAGTGATGACACAGATAATTTTTATCAAATTCCAACTGTAGCACTTTTTGCTGAAATAAAAGGCCATTTGATTTCATAAATAATTGCATTACATATATGTATATAAACTTTTTAAAGAAGCGTGTAAATAACCAAATATACAAAAAGAGGATAACCTAAATGAAATTGGGACTGGTAAAACACATGACATTTAACAAATTTGGTAAATTCAATGCAAAAACTACATTATTTTTTTAAAACACTTTTAATACAACTCATCACATACACGAGTACATTTGTTATTTTGATAAATAGTTTTGAAATGAGACAATCTAAAACATAGTTTAAAATTAGAATATAATACATTGTTGACTAATTGTGATATTGGTTGCTAAATAACACGGAAACATTAGATTTGTGGTGCCTCAATTTCAATAGTATGCGTCTGCATTAAATCTGGTAAAACACCATCCTCACTCCCTCTGATTTTTCATAGAAATTTAGGGGCCATAAAAGAAGAGACATCTGTTTCACTTTGCTTCTTCCCCACTCAGTTCAAGGTCATTCGTTTGAAACGTGATCGAAAACGAGTTCAAGCATCTCCCTCTTCAGAGGGTGGCTCTCTCTTCAGAGGGCCTGTGGGGGCAATTAACCGCGGCTCTTTTACAGAGCTGCACTTGTATTTTTCTCTTTTCAGATAATTTCCTTGCTCAAACGTGAATGGGATTTTAAGCGCTATTTTTTAAAAATTAGCTTATTTTTATATACATAAGGAACTGAGGAAAAATATTTGAAATTATAGTATGATCATGGAATGTACATTAAGTTTTATTATTAACTGTAGTAATAAATTTTTTTTGGAGGGCGGGTGAGTTTGTACGGAATTAATGATTTCTAATATGCAATAACGCCTGCTTTTTTGCTTGGATTATTTCAAATGCGAAAGTTATTCCTTGGCATTAAGTCATCTTAATACAACCTAATTGGAAAACAAAAGAGATGCTGACATTGAGTTTCATGCTTTTAAAAATTAAAATTTGTTTAAAGATGCGAAAATTTCTTTATATGACAAAAAAAAAGAAATTATAACTGATAATAAACACTTTACTTATTCTCAAGATTTTAAAGACTTTGTAATAGAAAAAGGTAATATTAAGAGAAATTTTTTATATAAGTATTAACATTGATTTTGATGCTATAAAATGTAGCCAAAACTTTATAAATTTTATAGATGACATACAGATATTGAATAAAATGTTAGTTTTCAAACTCGTTGAATCTCACTCAAAGTAAAACATTTTAAAGATGTTAAATGTTGATAAAAAGAATAAGCTGATCACACATACACACAGAAAAAATATTATTTTAGGAACAATATTGAAGCTGAGTAGTAGTGCATCACGCTTCCACACCACAGGTGCGAGTTTCAAACCCGGGCTGGGCATGGTTGACTCATCCTTTCTGTGGGTCGATAAATAAGTGCCATGCTTGCTTGGGAACTAAACACTGGGAGTTTCGCGTCATATTGACCACATGACCGAAGCATCTGCTCACGCAACTCAGCGCCCAAGGTCACGTATACTGAGATGGGCACAGCAGGTCTTGCCTCTCATGGGCTGTTACGCAACTGAGTTAAGGAATGATATTTGATTACAAAATATAAATGATCAAATTAGAAAAAGCAGTTGAAAGTACAGAATTTAATGTACAAAGAACACATATTAAGGAATAAACATTTTTCCCCTTTAATATGAGCAAATGATTATAATGCAAACAGATACCATTATTATATAATAAATTATTAGCTTTACATAGAGATATTCTAAAATCGTTTATAGAATTGCAAATCGATGAAAATCTCAATAACCGGAGAGAGAGAGTGACAAGTAATGTCGCTCTGTTCAGCTACACGAGGACTTTTGGCGACGGACCTCGTAATTTTGAACCATGATCAAGTGACGAAGACGACACCTGAGCTGGCACCCCTGTCTTAACTTCCACACCACACCAATGAGAAGACGTTTGAGCCTCAATAGATTTAACGTGTATCAATACTTCTACATAACGGCTAATAACTAGATGATAAATATCGAATATTCTTTTACTTTTGGAATCTATTTCCAACTATAATCACATTTAGTTTCTATACCGGTTGAAAAAACTCTCTACCGAATTTTCAATAAATATAGTTCCATCTTTACAATTAGATTCAGTAATTAATTTTTAAATTTTTTCATAATTACACGATAAATCTTTGTTTTAAATATTTTCTGACACAAATACAAAATTATTCATTATTTAAGAAAAAAAGGTTTTCAAAAAAAATGTAATAGTCTTTGAGTATTCTGTTGTATACATTTCTTTAACCAGCCTATCCATATAAATTCTAAAAAAAATTGGTGTAATTGGGGAAAAAAAAGAAGCACTTATTTCATTTTAATTAAAGGTACAATAAACTTAGATAAAATTAATTAAATTTTGTTAATTAAAACTTATTTATATTTTGATTTTCAGTAAATGCATTAAAATATGTAAATTATTATAAATTCATTTTTCATTCTATTAAATGCAGGAATTTGTTACACAAACTTGATTTACGTAGGTGTCAAAAATAATATAATTTTTAATTAATTATAATAATGTATAATCAATAATATAAAAGAAAAGAAAATGGAGAATATGTGCTTGCTTTATGTCATAATGTAAAATTTAGATTTTCTTAGATCGTTAAAGAATTATTCTAAAATAGTTTAAAACTTTGAAGCTCTATCTTTTTTTAAATGAAAATATCTACTTTGAGACACTTTCATACGGCTTTTTTTTTCAATCAAAAAAAAAATTACGTGAAATATGTGTTTTGTTTAAAAGTTGTTGTACGTATTTGCAACATATGTATTCCAATGGACATCGTCAAAAATCTCTACTATGATTCTTAGGAAACTGCACAGTTAATGATTTTATAATTGTTTTTCTCTTTTAGAATATATTTGCAGAATACATGGTACTCTTAATCCATTCTGCTTTGATATATTAGAATTCATAATACTTAACGAATTCTTACAATAAGTCTAAATTTTATTTACAAGTATTTTTCAAAAATTAAAATTATATTTTCCTTTGACCTACTTCTTCCTATATATACTGAAAATTATGATAAAATATGTACTGTGGCAAATTAATGAAATGAACAGCAGGTAGGTGTTTCGCATTATGCTATAAAATGTGAATATTCTAAGGCTATAAATGTTGGCACATGTTAAATAGTGCCACATTGTAGTCCCTTCGTGTTTTTTTATTGAAAAATAATCACGATTAGGGGTTCCATCATGTAACAGAGCTGATACGCATTAAGTCAAAATCCTTACGTTGTCGTGGTGGGGAAAATAGAAGTGGGGCTCTAGCTCGGCTACCATTCTCGTTACTTGATCGTCATTTAAATTACGAGGTCCGTCTTATTACTTTGTTCCTAATGGAACTTGTAAATGAAATATTAATAATTTATCAATTTACCTACGTGTTCCTAAAAATAAATTCTTTAAATACACATAAGAAGTTTAAGATTATATTTTTTTCCAACAGTAATAAATTGTTTTCATTTGTAAAAAAGAGGAAATGCTTTTGAATTTTAGAATACTTGATAGTAAAGTACAAACAATAAGCTGGTATCAAAGACAAAATATTATGACTACAAACATTTTTAATTTGCCGAGGAGCTTCATGTATCTCGGTAAACTTGTTTACATAAAAGGATTATATTCTTCTTCTTTGTAATGAATTGTTTCTTTTGCGAGTAATGACAACATACTGGGCTTCTTAATTTTTTTCGACTTTTGTACAAAAAAAGTTATATTCTTAGCCTTTGGATAATCCTTACTTTTTATTTAAAATTTCAAAAGAATTGCATAATGCCTAAATTCTAAGATTACTGCTCTGATTTTTGTGCGATGATGAACTGATTTTGTGCGTAAGGTAGAGCCAAAACATTCCTACGAAGACAACTCCTTCGATCAACATTCAAAACAATTACAAAAACATTTCCTTCTCAACGCACTGACTCCTCAATCGAGTTGCAGATAACTGTGACAACAATTTTTCTTTACTTTTTTTCAAAACGAAGAAAGACTTTAGCTTCAAATATCACCCCCCCTCCTCTTCGTTTGAACAGTCCCCAAATTGACCGGGTAAGAAGAAGAGGGCTTTGTCGGCATAGTTTCTATTTATCCTATGTCCGACAATTTAACAGAAAAGGAAATGCCCTTTCCAAAGATTTATTACGGCAATAAGAGGAAGAATAGTTTTCCGGCTACTTGAAAGTAACCTTAGAAGATTTACAAGAAGGCAGATGTGCATTTCTAGGTTTTCTTACACCAAATAGGCATAGGCATATGATAATCACCAATGACCAAAAACTGAAGAATCAACAATAATCAACAGGGAGAAGCATTTTTTTGATTGATATGATATAAAAGATTTTTTATTTTACGACTTGCTTTCCATATTCATTTACAAGAACCATCTTATTCTGTATTCAGAGTTTCAAACGTTCAATAGCCTTAGAGCGCCCCCGAACACTCCTTTCTTTATACTATTGTACATAAAATGCGTGACTCACGAATAAATAGGCGAAAAAAAAAAAGAGAACGAACATATTATTTTAATTTAGATGTAACTATATCTGTTAGACTACGTTCTGATTATATTTATTTTTTCAGATATTTTGGATTGGATAATTTTTTTATAAAAAAAATTATCGAATACTGTAGAACTTTCTAAGTTTGAAAGTCCCCATTTTCCTTTTTTTAGAGAAACTTGTGTTTGGAAATCGCGTGTGATAATTACTACTGATTTCAGTTCAAACAATTTCTTTTCCTTTTAAAGGAGACATTTCCTACGAATTTAAACCACATTCCACCAAGATTTCTTTTTCAGTATTATTAAAAGGCATTGGATGAAATAGTATAAAACATTGATTATTATATAAAAAACACTAATCACAATGTAAACTATTGCACAAAAAAGGAAACGCTTATTTCATTTCAGTCAAAGGTATAATAACCTAAATCAAATTTAAATTAATTTATCAGGGTAAAATTTATTTATATTTTGATTTTCAGTAAATGTTTTAAAATGTTGAAAATGTTATAGATTTATTTTTATTCTGTTAAACGCAGTAATTTCGTACATACAAACTCAAATTATCGTGTTAACTCTTAAATTAATTAATTTTGAAAAACAAATAATAATATAATTATTTGAACATTTAGATACATACAATGAATTTAAAAAATGGAAAGAAAAAGCAAAATTTTGCCTGTCTCTCTATGTCATAATGTAAAATCTCAAATCGATAATGGGCTATTTTATAATCATATAGTACTCTGAAGCTCTCTATCTTTTTATAATGGAAAATATTTGCTTTTAAGACACATGCATAATTCTTTAACAAATAACAAAATTACATTAACTATATGTGAGTTTAAAAAATCTTATAACTATTGAACATCTGTGTACCAATAGACATGCAAATATTCAACTAAGCTATATTGTGGTTAATCAATTTATAATTGCTTCTCTGAGAATTAATTAGTTATTTATACAACACACTCTGTTAAGAATTTTTGTATACTTTCTTTCTTAAAAGAATAAAACATTGATAAACGTCATTTTTTTATTGCCTCGATAATTCATTCTGTTTTGATGCATTAGATTTCATAATAATTATTGAATCTTAAGATTAAGTTTAGATTTTTACACCAAGCATTTTTCAAGGATTAAAATTATATGATAATGTTCATCTTTGATCTAATTGTTCCTATGTATGCTGAAAATTATGACAATCGATTAACAATGACAGTTAAATGTGATAAATGGCAGGAATGTGGCATTAACTTAATACTATATCTCAAAATCATAAATAAATGTCACTTGTTAAACAGTATCACATTGTAGATTTTACATGTTTTTACAGCTGTGGTAGCCGAGTGATCACAATTGAGGATTCCATCATCTAGCATCATCTAATACACGTTAACTTTCTAAAGGCTTAAAGTACTTTCATTGCCATCATAACATAATCGACTGGGTTCCAGGTAGGATATCATCCTCGTTACTTGATTGTTATTCAAATAATGAGGTCCGTCTCATTGCGACGTCCCTCATGTTTCCTCTGAATGAGATATTAATAAACTATCGAATTACTTGCATGTTCTTAAAAATAAATCCTTTAAATACACAAATGATTAAATGTAAAATTTATATATTTTTCCAACTGTAATATACTGCTTTTGTTAGCATAAAATATCAAATCCTTTGAATTTTTAGAAAAATTCTTGATTAGTAATACGCAAACAATTGGTTGACATAAGACAAAATTATGACTACACATATCTTTAAGTCAGCAAGGAGCAAATCATTCATGTATCTTGGTAAACTTATTTATATAAGGAAAAAGCTATTCTTATTCGTATTTAATTGTTCTTTTATGACTAATTACAATACATTTATTTCTTGCTTTTTCATCTTTCATATAAAAAGGTTATTTTATTAGTTTTATGGATAGAAGTTAAACTTTAGCTTCTTATTTTTTAAGATAAATTATAATTTTTTTGATGTATCAGTTAATAACATTGCAAATTCTAAGATAAATGCAATCTCTGTGTGATAAAAATAAATAAACTTCAAAATATTTTAAGAAATATAATGCACGCGTGATTCTAATTCTAAAACACAATCTTCCCTTTTAGGACGTATGGTAATACAATAGTTTCCAAATGTGCAGCTCAGAAAAAAACTTCTTTATTAACATAGCAATAAAAACCATTACATTAGAAAATCAATGTAAGATCTGAAGGGTATGTTGCGTTAATGTTCAATCAGGATGCAATCGGATAAAACTTAACAACTTGAACTTTATTGTAGACACATGTTCTAAATCATCTGCGAGTGTTGAGAGAGAGATTACCCATGAGCACAACGTATATATACTGCAACCCTAGCGGAGAAAACTAGTACTATTCTAGATGTACACTTCATTGTAAGGTGCTACCATCTAGTGAGTTAAAATATAGGATATGCTACAATAGTATCCCCCCAGTGATGGAGAGAATCGAAAGAACGATATATGACATGCTCATGAGCAAAATCTCAAATACAATTATTTGAAATATGCTTACATTGAAAATTACATTGAAAAGAAAAAATATAATATGCATACAGATATTTGAAATTACATTACATAAATATACATAATATGAAAAGGTATGAAAATCATAAGATATGTGTGTGAAAAGTCAAACAAATTTCCCTAGAAAAAATATACATGTCCATCTGGTGCTTGAATAGTTTATTTAATTTCAGTTATTAGTCTCTGAGGAAATCTTACCCGTCTACCTGATTTGGTAGTTTGCATGTTTGTTGTCACTGGATGTTGATGTGATGATTCTGCACTAATGATAGGATCAGGAATGGTATCGGGCAAATCCTTGAACACAAATGCTGGTTTAACTCTATCAAGTGACACACAACTTTTCTTTCCATTTATATTAATGGTTATGTGTTTGTCATTCCTTGATAGAACTTCGTGTGGCCCTGTGTAAGGCTGAGACAATGATGGGGAAACTTTGTCAACACGGAGGAACACATGAGAACAGTCATCCAATTTAGGGTGCACAAAATTTTTGAAAATCCATGAATGGATGTTGACAAGGGTTTTAAATGATTCATGTGGTTTTCAACTGTTGCACAAATCCGTAGTCTAGTGGCATTGAAGATGTGTCAGTGCATATCTCGGCTGGTAATCTGAGGGAAACACCATACACTAATTCTGCACTTGAAGCATTGATGTCGGGTTTCACAGCTACTCGCAAGCCAAGAAGAACTGCAGGTAGGGTCTCAGTCCACTTGATATTCTCATGAGCCATTAAGGCGCTCTTTAGCACTCTATGTAAACGTTCCACTAAACCGTTTGCTTGTGGGTGGTATGATGTGGTCCTGATGCGGTTTGTGCCCAGGAATTTCGTTAATTCTTTGAAAAGAGCAGCTTCAAATTGTCGGCCTTGGTCAGTCGTTAAGTAAACTGGGCAACCAAATCTAGAGATCCAAGTGTCAAAAATGGCACGAGAAACTGTTTCTGCAGTAATGTTCTCTATGGCTACTGCTTCTGGCCACCTAGTGAATCGATCGACAATTGTTAAGCAAAAATATTTTCCTTCTGATGATGGTAAAGGACCTATCAAATCCACATGAATGTGTGAAAATCTTGCATCAGGTAAGGCGAAAGTGCCCAGAGGTGTCTTCGTGTGTCTGTGCACTTTTGAACGTTGACAAGCAATACAATTCTGGACCCAATCTTTCACTGTTTTCCGCATGTTTGGCCAAACATATCTGGATGCGATGAGTTGGAAAGATGCTGCAACACCAGGGTGAGCTAAGTTGTGAAAATGCTCAAATATGGTTCCTACGAAAATTATGTGGTACAAATGGTCTGGGAGAGCCAGTGGAAGTATCACAGATAAGTTCAGTGGCTGATACTGGAGATGGCACACGTTTAAAGACAAGGGAAGATTTCTCGTCATTTTGGAAACTTTGTAATTCGTTGTCTTCTAGTTGAGCCTTTGAAAGTGCCTCGAAATCTAAAAATGAATTGGATATTTGATTCACTTCAATTCTTGAAAGTGCATCAGCGACTGCGTTGCGGGTACCATTTATGTGACGAACATCGGTACTGAATTGAGATATGAAATCTAGATGTCGCCATTGCCGTGGACTGCACTTGTCAGGATTTTGCATAAAGGCATACATGAGAGGCTTCTGGTCTGTGTAGATTATGAAGTCTCTTCCTTCGAGCATGTGACGAAAACGTTTGACTGAAATATATATTGCCAGGAGTTCTCTGTCATATGTGGACCATTTCTGCTGACTTTTCGAGAGTTTCACTGACAAAAGGCAACAGGTTCCCAATTGTTTTGGCAAAGTTGCATAAGAGAACCACCTACGGCTTTTTCACTCGCATCAGTCCAAAGGCTTAATTTTGCACCTGGAATGGGATGTCGAAGAAGAGTTGCGTCAGCTAAAGCGTTTTTGGCATCATTAAATGCCTGCTCTGCCTCCTCAGTCCATTGAATTGAGTCACGCAAATTTTTACAGGAAACTTTTTTAGACTTTTTAAAATTTTTAATTCCTTCCAAAATTTATTTAGTGGGGCTAATAAATGAGCAGCTTTGGGAACAAAACGTCGATAAAAATTAAATAACCCGAGGAAACGTCTTAATTGCGTGAGTGTAGTAGGTTGAGGAAATTTTAAAATGCAATCGACGCGATCCGACAAGGGTTCTATTCCTGATTCAGATACTTTAAAGCCTAAGAATTTTATTGAAGTTACACCGAAAATGCATTTAGAGGGCTTTAAAGATAGTCCATATTGTTGTAAGCGTGTGAATAAAATTTGTAAATGTTGTAAATGTTCTTCGGGTGAAGAAGACGCGACCAGAATGTCATCTACAAAAGCGAACACAAATGGAAGATTTCGCAAGACTTCATCTATGAATCGTTGAAATGTAGCAGCGGCATTGCAAAGACCAAACTGCATCCGAGTGCTTTCAAATAACCCAAAAGGTGTGATGATTGCACTTTTATGTACATCATCTGGGTTAATTGGAATTTGATGATATGCCTTCACGAGATCAATGTGAGAATAAATTTTTGTACCGTGAAGATTAGAAGTAAAATCTAAAATATTGGGAACGCTATAATTATCTTTAATAGTTTGAGCATTGAGTGCACGGTAATCGCCGACTGGTCGCCACTCTGTGCTGTCTTTTTAGGAACCATATGTAAAGGTGAGGCATAATTACTTTTGGAAGGTCGCATATGACCTAGAGTAATCATGTTCTCAAATTCCGCTTTTGCGATGCGGAGACGATCGGGAGCGAGGCGGCGAGCTTTAGCTGTTACAGGTCGACTATTTGTTTCGATGTAATGGACTACGGAATGTTTAATTTCTTGATCAGGCCGGGGAGGTTTTGTGATGTCAGGAAATTTTCTTAAAAGTTCATGATAAACACTATCACCTGACACAGTTTTTAATTGAATGAATTCTACTATTGCCTAAAATACAATGACATTTAATATTTGTCTCCGAGTCTAACAATGCTTGCTTACTTATATCCGGTACTAAACGGAAGTTGTACAAGAAATCAGCACCGATAATTGGGGTTGAAACGTTACCAACTAAAAATGTCCATTGGAAAATTCTCCTTAAGCCTAAATCCAAAGAAAGTGTTTGAGTTGTGTATACGTGTATGGGTGATGTATTGGCGGCAGAAAGTGTCATTTGTGAATTATTTAGCCTTTGTGTTTTTGTTGCTGGAATTATGGACACATCAGATCCCGTGTCAATTAAAAATGTGACATTAGTACGTCTATCTCGAATAAAAAGGCGACGAGAATTTCTTGGCAAGGCAGTAGTCGCCATTATACCTAACCGGACTCGTTTTTTGAGAATTTACATGGAGGGTGACATTTTTGAGCTGCTGAGCCAAATTTGTAATGGTACCAGCACTGCTCGTATGTTTTTGATTTAGAGCGATTACGTTTATGAAATGGGAGATTACGATTACGACTACGACTTCTGCTACGCGAAATTTCATCAATGCGCAAATTTAATTTTTTTATTTCTTCAAGGACATGGCTTTCAATGGAATTTTTGTCTGAGGAAACGGAACAGGCACTTACTGTAATTGGCGTCACCTCCATGACTCGATCGGCTACTTCGGCAGCTTTCTCCAATGTCAGCGGGCTTATAGCTGCAAGAATGGATTGTACACGAGTGGGCAGATGCTGCTGAAAAAGTTCAAGCATGAGGTCATCCGGAACGCTATGAGATTCCGCGCGCCTCCTCATTGCGCGCAATAGTTCGCTGGGGCGTCTATCTCCGAGTTCTTCTCCGATGAGTAATTTCCTGATTTCTTGATGGGATGATTCACCGCTTCTTTTATTAGCTCTGTTCTCGCTTTTTCGTAAGGCTCCACAGGGTCGGGATTCATAATGACGTCACGAATGATGGTTGCTGCTTCCGGTGGTAAATGTGCGATGATGTAATTAAATTTTGTTTTGCTGTCTGTTATTGCCTTGGGACAGCCAAGTTGGAATGTGCTATCGCACATTGTGAACCAGAGAGCAGGATCGTGAAAGTTATATGCCGGTATCTTGACGGCGCCTACGTCATTCATTTTGAAGCTTACACGTGGTTACCAGTTCTTACGCAATATTTAGCTATTTCGTGAAAATTTTAAAAATAAAGCATTATTTTAATGCCATAATATCTTATTCATGCAGGTCACCATTGAAGGGTATGTTGCGTTAATGTTCAATCAGGATGCAATCGGATAAAACTTAACAACTTGAACTTTATTGTAGACACATGTTCTAAATCATCTGCGAGTGTTGAGAGGTGTTGAACGATGATAGCGGAGCACCTGATCTCCGAAGAGGTCTTTATCTCCTGTCGAACACTTGGGGAGAGAAAAATCTAACTTGCCCTTGTTAAAAATTAAGTATAAAAAGATAGTACTGGATTGCTGAACTGGCTCAGGGTCGCAATTGCGCCCGAGAATCTGAAAGGGTGTCTCGCTTCGACCAATGGTCGGGGGTTACCCGACCGGTGGGCGGAGCGAGCTTTTGAAGGCGGGTTTGAAAAATTGTGAATCATTGAGTTAGTAATTCTTTGAAATTAAAAGAGCTAGAAAATTAAGTCTTTCGACTTTTAACTAGGTTTTGGTAGAAGATATCTAATCGTTCCTCGTCTTTAGCATAAACAAATTGCCTACCCATTTCTAAGAGAAAGGGGTAGTCGAGAAAAATCTTCTCAGTTCGCGAATCGCGTCTTTGAAGCCAAAATCATTATCGTTATTATTTTCTTTAAGTGAAGGGGTTTCTTCATTGGCGGCCGGGGTTCCGGGGGTAGAATTTTCTTTCGCAGTGCCCGTGAGGGCAGCTGCGAAGGAAAGAGTTGGGGTGACCTTTTGAAAAATTCAGTGGAGGTGTTACGATTTCGGGTCGTTTCACCTTTTTTGGGTTTTTTTGAAATTCCTCACATTGGCTCCAATTTGCCATGTGTCCCGTCTTGTTGCAATTTATGCATACTGGGTTTTGAATCTTTTCTTTTATGGGGCAATCGTTTGTGCGGTGTGATTCACCGCACTTTAGGCATCTGGTGTGCATGAAGCAGTTTTTAGATGAGTGGTTAAACAGGTTACAGTTGTAACACTGTGAAACCCCCGGTCTTCTGTTGAACGCGTCTACCTGCACCGCGAGGTAGCAGCACTTTTTGAGTTTAAAAATGTCTGGAGAGTTTGGTTTCTTTGGTAGCTCGACCATGAAAATGGGGAGCGGGGCTTTAGTTTTAGATCGGGTGAGCTGGGCCACCTTTTCAACGTTGAATCCTTGAGAAGTTAGATCATCTTGGATCTCGTTGATTTCAGTCGAAATCGGGAGACCTTTGATGACAACTTTTAGGGGGCGGGAGTCCGGCGGGTCGATGACGTAAAATTGTTCATTTATTTCCCTGAGGTGATCAGTCACGACGCGGTGTTCGTCGGAAGTTTTGCAAAAATTTTTAAATACTTCCCTGCTAGCTTGGCTGCAGTCAGGGAAATCTTCATTTAAGTTTTTAATAATTTCTCTATAATTCGCCTTTTTGTATTTGAACATAATTGGCGGTATTCTGGGACAAAAAATTGGAGCCGTAGTTTGGGCTGAGGTCGTTTACTTTCAGTTTCCTTTTACAGAAAGGCTGCTGAATTTATTCTGGACTGTTACAGGCTGACTGGTCCCGGGAATGGGAGCAGAAAATTTTAACTTTTTTGCAGTCTTTTTGGGGGAGACGAAACCCCTATCATCTTTTTTAGTTTTGAATTTTTCGCGGTTTTCAGGGCGCGAGTGCTTTTTCGCACTTGACTCTGGGGGATCATTTTGCTTACTAGTGAATTTAGTATTTTCCGGGCAATCCAGTACAGGGCAAGGAAGACACAAAGCTAACTCACCCAAATTTTGCTCCTTCTGGGAAGAGAGTTCATCATGCTCGTTTTGGAATTTGACGAGGGCGTCAGCGTCGGTAAGGTCAGGAAATTCTTTCTCACTTCTAATACAGTGTTCGAGGTAGGAGAGTCTGCCGTTCGCCATCTTAATGCGCTTTTGCATCTCTTGGTGGCGATGGCATTTGTCAGTATCGGTTTCTATTGGCGGAGGCTCGACGGCTATCCTTTTGGGTTCCGGCTGTTTGCGGCGCAAACTCGTGCGCGTTATGAAGTCACAGTAATCGGCCACTGAATCGTGGACCTTCTGGTCTGTCTCCATAGCAGACATTGTTATGAATGCGAGTGAGAGAGATTACCCATGAGCACAACGTATATATACTGCAACCCTAGCGGAGAAAACTAGTACTATTCTAGATGTACACTTCATTGTAAGGTGCTACCATCTAGTGAGTTAAAATATAGGATATGCTACAGATCAATCCCCTCTCCCAATAATTTACACTCAAAACGTGTAAAAGGCCTCCACAGGTATCTGCCGTATGCAAAATCTAAATAACTTTTTTTAAATTATAATTTAATGGCTAAGTTTTATTTTTGCTCGAAAACGTATAATTTTATGTCATATTTTCGTATAAATTTTCGAGCAGTAGCTTTACAGGAGGAAACATACTTTAGGAAAGGAGAAAATTGATGTGCTTCGAGTGACACAACACCGATCAGCAGTGGTGCACACAAGGGGGGGTCCGGAACCCCCCAAAGCCCTTGATATTTTTTCCGATTGATTATAATTATAAGTATATCGTAAGTAAAATTTAATTAATTACTTGTTATTAATGATTAATTTTATTAGTTAATGCTATTTATTTATTCAAAAATTAGTTTTTTTACTATGTTTTGTTCCCGAAAATCGACAAAATCAAAAGGAGCATGATACAAGAATGGTGAACTTTCGACCCCGGACCCCCCTTGAAAAATTCCTGTGTGCGCTACTGCAGATCAGTAAATACTTCTTAAGATGAATCCAAATTCCAATAATGACCATTTCTTCATCATACTTGCCTGTTATAAAAACAAACTATTCTCTATAATAAACCACTGATGAAGGGATTCAAGTGGTACTCTATTTCAGGACTTTTGATTTAAACCCTGAATGAAGATTTATATGTGTGAGCATGTTAGAAGAGAAAACCTATAAAATAGTTGCAAAAATTGAGAATTATGTGAATAAATGTGTCGATGATAACTTGAACGAATAATATGGATGTGCTGTGGAAGTTAGAACAATGAGGTGTTTCTTATACAATAGCCAGGAATCTCTTTATTTATAGTATTTTACTAAAGATAGAAAATAAAAATTTAGTATGAGTTTATTTATATAGTTAAGTTTATAATAGCTAAAACTTTGCAGTAAATTTAATTCTAAAATTTAAAAGGAAACAGAGTATTAGACGAATTTTTTATAAATGTGAATAAATGAGTCTTTCACATATATATATATATATATATATATATATATATATATATATATATATATATATATATATATATACACACACAAAAAAAACAAATCACTAATTACAAAAATGAAATTAAGCTAATAATTTAAAATATCACTTGCCTGTACAAATTCATTCTGATATAAGAACGAATTCATTTACCTTTAAAATGTACATTAATATTAACAATAAATATACATTATAAAAAAAAAACATACATTTTCTTTATTTATAAGGGACTTCTTTTTTCTTACATAAGAATAAAACTCGAAACATGTAATTCATTTTCAAAGTATTATTAATCACTGTAAATGGATTATTAAAAATTTATATAACAATTTTTTTATTTGTAATTGAGTTCCTTATTTACTAAGCTCAAATATATATTTCTTCTACAAAATTGAATCCATTAAAAATATATTTTGATTTACGTGAATGAAAAAAAAAGAACAGATTGTTATTTTTACAGTGAAAATTTCATACGCAAGGGAATTTAACTATTATACTCAAGACACGGAAGAAAAAACTGCTTGTGAAAAACGATCTCCCAAATGGGGACAAAACTTTTATGTTTCAATGAACCACTAGGGCATAGAAAAATGCTATAACGCCAAACCAGGCAACCCAGAATAATGACATCATTGCACATCTACCAATGACAAGCAACCTCTTTTTCTTTGACCGTGCCGAAGAGGAATGCCCGAGGTGTGAGGAACTCCAAAAAGTGCTCTTTATTTAACGTTACGCGTTTGATCATTACAAAAAAAGTCTTCTCAATACTTTATATTTGATTTTTTTCCTTCTCAGACCTTCCTTTTTTCCTGAGAAAAATGACACTTTTTCTGGATTTCCAACGATGTCCTAGTTGTTTCAATGTTTCATTTATTTATTCAATCGATTAGTGGCTTGTTGAAATTCGCTTTGAGACTTTTATGAACTGTATTACCTAACAGTATACACAATGCAATTTGAATGAAGTCCTTTATTTGTTATTACGGGAGATTTTTGCTGCTGAAATTTCTCATTTAGTAAAGGCCATTAGATGATATCCATTCGTTGATATTGGAGCCGTACTTTTTTTAAGCATAGAAGTTATGCATAAAAATTTGTGATAAAGCAGCTTTATAACTCGCATACATCAAGTTTATTAACCAATAGAACAAAAATTAAACAGTGCTTAGGACAAAAACTAAATTTATGTTTTTTAAGAAACTCTGCAAGCAAAGCAATTTTTACGCGTGTGTTAGTACTGTAAAACTTTTCAACATTTATTAAAAAAATAATCTTCAAGAAATGGCTATATATTTATTGCTTTGTATCGCTGAATATTCCTCATTTCAAGACAGGCAACCAAAAGCATTTTTAAATAGCAATTTGTATGAGTGAGTATTAAAATAAAAATGGTAATAAAGTGCAACTACAATAGAGAAGAGAAGCTACAGTACTGAAGCTACACATTGTTTCTTTAAAAAAATTACTGTAAGTTTTTCTAATGGCTGATTGGAGTCTCACGTTTACTGCATTAATGTATAAAATGTTTTTTTTACGAGCTAGACGACATCATTATCCAAGGCAGTTATACTTGAATTATAGATTACAATTTGAAAAGATAGCTGAGCTTCAGAGATTAAAGTCTTGTTTAAATGTTGAACGATTTTTCTTTGTAAAAACATTTCTTCAGTCATGTCTGCTTAGAAAACGTCGAAGATCTCCAATGTGGTGGGAACATGCAAAAAACAAATTTTCGCACAACCAGTGGTTAAAATATCTAAGAATGGGGAAGGAAAATTTTTTGATGTTAGTTGAAAGAATAACTCCATTCATCACAATGCACAGTATCCAAAATGTATCAATAGAAAAACAAATTGCAATTGCTCTTGTATCAATGGCATCTGGTAAAAGTAATGCACATATTGGACGCATATTTCATGTATCCAAGTCTGATGTAGGTATTATTATAGAAGAAGTTTGTGAAACAATTAAAGCTGTTATGCCTCAATATTTAAAAGTGCCAGGACAATGTGACTTGGAAAAAAATATAAAAGCTTTTGAAAAGAAATGGGGATTTCCACAATGTGCAGGTGTTCTTGGAACAATACATGTACCTGTTCAATCATCAAATTTACCTGAAAATGCAAGTGATTATCTTAATAACAACAATGAATATTCAATGTTGCTGCAAGGTGTTGTTGATGCATCTTATAAATTTTGGGACATTAATATTGGATGGCCTGGGATTGTACCAGAATCTAAAGTTTTTACTAGCTCTATGCTTTGGCTAAAAGGTCAAGACAGAAATCTTTTTCCTAACATGTATAGAGAAATTTGTAACTCTATGATTCCTATTTATATTTTAGCTGGTACATCTTATCCATTATCCCATTGGGTATTGGGTCCTTTTTTGGGTGAATCTATATCAGCGAAGGAAAAGTTATTTAATGAAAAATTTACTTTTGCATATAATGCTATTGAAATTGCTTTTAAACGTCTAAAAGCTAGATGGAATTGCTTAAGCCATGGAAGTATTTGTAGTATAGAAGTTTTACCTTCTGTCATTTCAGCCTGTTGTATTCTACATAATATATGTGAAGTGAATAATGAAATAGTGTTAGATGATTGGATTATAAAATCTGAAAATAATTTTAAGCAACCAATTCCATCTCCATGTAATACAGTTATAGGACCACAAGCTGAAAATACTCGAATGGTCATCACAGAATACTTTGTAAATCTCCACCATTGAAATTGTAAATGGTTTATAACATTTTATTATAGTATGTATTATATCATTTAATTTATTTATCAGTAATTATTGTGGTAATGTTCAGGATATATTTTCACTTTCAATCTTTTATTTTAATAATTTAATGAATTTATGGTTTGTATATAATTGATCTATAATTATTTTTAATTTTATTTATACATTTTAAGTATCAATTAAAGTATGTCTGCTCAAAATTAAATATTTTAAACATATAGTAATATATTTTCTAAAGAGAAAACTGCTAAAAAAACAATGCTAAACAACTCCTTCCTTATGAAACTAACAACTGCTAATTTTTTTTTTGTAATTTAATTAACATTTTCATAATTGTTCTCATATTTAACTGTGGTCATAGAAATACTTTTGAAATATTTTGGCTTATTAAATAATATAAAGTCGATAAGACAGGATCCTGTGGAATCAAAAGAAATTGTAAAAGAAAAAAAAAATCATTGATCTCTGAAATATTTCTTTTGTAGCTTTGTTTATAAACCAAATCTTGTAGCATATTATTTATTAGCTCGTCATCCTTTGCATTTTGAAGCATTCTGCATTTATTCATTGTTGATAGCTTAATGTTAGAGGTATCTAAATGAATAAGCCTTATTGTATGTTTCTTATATAAATATTGAAATTTTAATCACACTTAAAGAAATATTTTTATGACATGGAGCATTGGTATTTTGAAACTTTTCAGTTAAAATCCTACTTTATATTTTTATAACCCAAAAGGTATATTTGTCATACTTCTCTCTTTGTCTTTGGCTCAATTTTTAAATATTATTTTAAAGCCAAATCAAATTTGTTTTGATTTCAAGGAAATGGGCCGAAATAAAATAGTGTTATGTGGTTGAACAGAAAAATGTGTATTACTATGGCATATAATTATACAAACTATTTATAAAATAAGTAACATGTATTAAAAGGCTTTCGGTGAAGTTTATGCCTAAAGTAAGTTATTACATCTGTCTCTTTGGGTTAAGGGTGGCTGTGGTAGCCGAGTGGTCATGGTAACAGACTTACCAATGTGTCACAAGTTCAAGCTCTGGTACCACTGAAGACCCATTATGTAGAAGAGCTGATGTTTGTTAAATCTGTCATAATTCAAAGTCCTCACGTTGGTGTGGTGTAGTAGTTAGGAGAGTGGGATGTTAGCTCAAGCATTGTCCTCATCGCTTGACTGGGGTTCAAAATTATGAGGTCAGTCGTCAGTAGCCCTTGTAGTATTTCACAGTGTTGTTGCTAATGCCACTTGTCTGACATAGTCAGATCGAGGCCCATGAAATTCATCATGTCAAGGGGCTAGATGTACACCTGTCGTTGGCTGTAGCCTTGAGCACCATACAGGTGATAGTACGATTTAGCTTTGTTCCACCCTAATTTTGAAATAGAACACCCTGGGGGAGGATCAGGGGTCTCCCACCTCTCATCCCCTGCTGCTAACCTCATGAGAAGATTTGCGGCTTGATGGCTGTTTAAGAGTACCCCCATGCCACAAAGGCACTATACATTTACAAACATCCATGTCTTCACCTGGATTCAAACACGGGCCCTGCGACACAGCAGTCAGCATCGCTAACCACTATACTGGTGATAAACAATCATTCACTGTTATGGAATTCTCCCTGTTAAGCATTTCTATACTCTTGATCAAGAGTTTTCTAGTATGATAGAAATGATAATTGAATTAAAAGTTTAAGAGTTGGAAAACATTTTTTACATTTTTATTTTGTTGATACTATACTGAAGCAACTTACTATTGTTGTTATTAATGCCACCTGATTAGCAGTGCTAGATCGAGACCTACGAAATTCATCATGTCAAAGGGCTCGATTGTATGCCTGTCATTAGCCGTAGCTTTCAGCACAGGTGACTGTATGATTTGGCTTGTCTTCACCTCAATTTTTAGGGAGAACACCCTGGGGGTGGTAAGGAGTTCTGCCTCTCTTCCACCAAACTCATGAGAAGACTTGGGACTTGACTGCTATTTAGAGTACTCCCATAATGCAAAGGCTCTATACATTTACAAACATCCATACCTTCTCCAAGGACTCGAACCCTGGTCCTACAGCACAGCAGTCAGTGTCATTAACCACTATACCGGATTGGCTGCTGAAGCAACTTACTGTACTGTGGATTTAAGTCAAAACTCATTATGATTGAAATTGTCCAAGGATACATGCAAGATTTTGAATAACTTTCGTTTGAATCTGTACGACAAACTATTAGTCATTGAATGCATAATTTTAAGTTACATTCATTAACAAAGAGTGTACTTCACTTTTTAAATATCTATGTCAGTCATGCGAAGATTTTTTTTCTGATTCAATGTGTTGCAACTTCTGTTTTTCTAAATTTGATCAGTAGTGTGTGGCATTGAATTATTAACTCTGAATTTTATACTATCACTTATAGCATTAATCTATTTTGTTTAATGTATGTACAGAGATTATAAACATGAATTCTGATTTAGCTAAAGACTATTATGCAAAACAATGGGAGCTATTGCATTTTAACCCCTTTTCTGTCTGATCCTTTTTAGAATTTCTGACCAAAAAAGGCATTTTTTTTATACCAGAACTTTAACATATATTCTATTCTAAATTCAAAATATTTTTATCAGTAAGCAGCTTTTTTGCTTGGCCTACTGGTGGTAAAATATGTGATGTCTTTTTCATTGATCTCCAGTGTTTCCAGCAATGCACCTAAGTTTTAAAAATACAGTGTGATAATATGTATATTAATTCTACTGCTTTGAGGTGTTTAAGATAAATACACCCAAATATTTTTTTACAGGATTTTGAAATAAAACTGTACATGAATTGAATGATTTTTACACAAATTTTTTGTTTTAGCACGAATCTCCCCAAAATTTAAGGGTTCAGGTCCTTTGGATGAGGACGATTTGATCGAATTTATGACAGCTTATGATAATAAAGTCAGAGGTTAAGTTCTGCTATTAACAGTGGATTTTTAATTCACGAGGGCTTGAAGTTTGTTACAAGTATGGAACAATATTTTCGTACTCATGATCCTGACATAGAGCGTGTAATCTTGTGTAGCACAGTATCAAGAATTATATAAGCAACTTGAGTAACCAAAAAAAGAAAAATCAACTGCTAATAATAAACTTTGTAACAGTAACAAGAAAAACAACTGGGACCATTAGTAACAAATTAAATTCTTCATTTGGATAAAAACTGACAGTTGTGCTACACATATCAAACACATCTACTGATTATAGCATTTTTGATCCAGTTCGTAATAGATGTGCACACTTGTTATCAAGTAGTGATGAACAGTTGTTAGTAAAGTAATTCTTAATTTCAATTTGCATTTTTATATGTTGTATGTACTTATAAGACTAAATTTCCACTGTGTGCTATTTTTAATTTTTTGTAATGAAAATGAATTGTTTTATAAATATGTAATGTAGATTTTATTACTTTTTTTGTACAGTTTCTTGGGAAAATTATAGATTTTTCATCTTGCACAATTTTTTTAAGTTGTGGAACATATCCCCAAACTTACCATAAATCACATGCATTTTTTAAAAAGTTTTCTAAGGAACGTGTCTACCATGTAAAAAAGAATTGGGTGTATCTACAAAAAAAAAAAATCATTAGTAAAATTATTTGCTTAAAAATGTTTTGGAAAATGGTACCTTACAGTTAAAACATCTGCTTTGAATCTGCTTTGAAAATTAGGGTGCAAAAATGTCATTTATTACACATTATTATTTTGTCAAAAAAAATTGCAATAAATATAAAAAATATCTTGAATTGTTTTTTAGTTGAAATTTTAACAGATATATGCTGTGTATGGAAAAAATTTAAAAACATGGAACATCTTAAGATTTTGATTTCAATTCATAAAAGGTGGGAAATTTCTCTCTGATAATTGTGAAGTAAAATTATATATATAACTGTGCCAACTCATAGAAATACAAAAAAATCTCAGAATATAAATGGATAAATTCAGTTTCAAGGATGAAATTTTTCTCTTTGTCACATGACATCCAACACTGACTATATGCAATGCTGACCAAGGGGCTGAATCAAACCAGATTTCATAGTTCTTTTGTGGTATAATATATTTTGACTTGTGAAATAGAGGTATTATTGTTCAAACAGAGCTGTTAATTTAACTAAGTTGTCAGATCGCTAAACTACAACTTGAGGTTAGAGTTTCAAATGGTTGACTGAAAGAATATATTCTCAATATAAATTTTTTAAAAAGTATTGTCATGATTTTAATTTTAAATTGTAGTTTTTCTTATATTTTTTTTGACATTTTCATATAATATTGATATTGACCTAAGTTGTCATTCTTAATCTAGGACTGGGTTGTCGTACTCTTAGGCTACATATGGTGTAGAATGGTTATAAAAGCAGTTTGGGGTTAAATGTTACAAGTTGACAAAAATATTAGTGATATTACTAATATAGCTTTGACATGCTTTTTATTTAAGACATTTTTAGCAATGGATAATTTTTGAAATTATCTCAGTTGTACTTAATTCTTCCTTTTGATGTATAATGGATATGTTGGTATTAAAATTTCTGTTCATGCTAGTAATTGTTTCTCTTCATAATAAATAATTTTCTAATGTGCTTTTGCTTCCCACTCTTATAAAGCAATAAATAATTATCTATATGTATAATGGGCCCCATTGGTATAGCTTTCAATGTACAAATCTGTAATCGAAAAGTTCTTTTTATTTAAAAAAACATGAACAGATTTTATGCTAAGAGATAAACTTCTAAAATTAATAGGGATCAATGCATTTCCTTCATAAAATTTATATATGATCAGATAACTCTTCACGTGGAACACTAAGAAAATTTACATACCTAATCTTAAAAGATGTTTTCCTAAAGTTTTAAATTTCATTAGGCCAACGGAATGAATCATTGTCAATTCCAGGAATTCCTTAAATTTATGGTTACCGTCTGTGGGAGATGTTGTTTACTTTTTGGAAGCAAGATCATTTAGTTGAGATAAAACATGATTTACTAAATGAAATAAAACGATTCATGAATAAAATTTTGTGACTCTATTTTTCGATGAAAACTAGCTGTCAGATTTATCATTTTTAGTAGATTTGATCATTCATTTAAATATATTATGGACTCTCAAAGTGAAAACTTAATAATTAATAAATTTAAAAAAATAACTTGATGAAGTTGATCAGTTAATTAATGATATATTTTCCTTTTTAGCTGTTCATCTATTTAAAATGTAGCTATAAATGACTTTTCTTTCACTAATTTGGCTCAGGAAAACCAGCAATTTAGACTCACCTCTGCTCTATAATTTCTTTAGAAGCCTACCAGTGGAAAATGAGAATTACTTCATGAAGTTCTTTTCATTTCAAACTACTCCATATTCAACGAACATGAGGAAAAAGGCATCTTAAATTTAGAAAAGCTAACTTTCATTGATATGTCTGTTATTTTAAAGTGTTAAATGGGAATTGTCAAATTTATGACTTTTCCTTTTGCAAATCACTTTTGTTTGGGATTGGTATAACCTAAGCCTTACTATTTATTTGAATTTTAAGAAAATTTTATCAAATAATGAAGATAATGCAATATTCCCTTGTTGAAAAAGAAATTTTAAATATTTTTTAACCACTTAGATTATTCACTATAAAAGCTATATTGTATTGTCAACATTTTTCCATGTGAGCTATGCACTAGACAAGTTGTCCCCAAATATTGAAATAAAAAATAGGCTCATGATCATTTGGCAAATGTTTGCATTTTGTCAATCCAAGAATTTATCCAAAACATGACAGTGTTTGAACACGCCCCATCAAAAGGACTGCTTCAAAAAATCAATGCGCAACATAACAATTTGTTAGTGGCAATTTGTACACCCCTCTACAAATCGGAAGTCAATTATTGAAAAAAGATAATTTTCAAAACTTCACTGAAAATCAACATTCAAGAATATTGGTGAGGAAGAAAATTTATGGAATTAAAAAACCATTGAAGAGATAACTCAACGATAAATCGAAAGTCTATTTTAAATTAAAAGTGTGCAGTGAGAAAAGAAAGGAAAACTTTTATAAACGCTTCCTTTTGAATTCAAAATCAGCACTTCTAATACTCATTTTCAAAATGACTTCCCCCCTACTGCTTTCTCTTTTCCTCATGACACCAGCATTTAGTTATTTTAAGTTCGCAAAATAATTACTTAGTGATTCTAAATTATCAAAATTTATTATTCGAAATTGTGTTCCATTGCATTTATTTTTGATTTAATGCATTTGGTTTTTATTTGATTTCTGTATTTTGAACATGTTTTTTTTTTTTATAAAATTAATGTTCATCTTCCCTCCTCGCAGATAAGAATAATTATATTTTGTCACTAAATTGTGAATTTGTCATGATATATAAACATAAATGAAATTTTCAAACTTACCTTAAAAATTTTAATTTCATTTATTCAGATTAAAAGTAAACCATCGATTTTCGATGCAGTTACGCCCTCCGTAAAAAACCCTCAGATGTTATTTGGAAAAATGTGTGCGTTTATCAAAAGCTCAAAAAATTTGAAAACTTCAATTTGAATTAATGCTTACAAACTTCAATATCGATTGATCCAAAGTAATTTTTATTCAAAAAACTTTAAAAAAGTAGTGTGCAATGATAAATGTCAAAAAATTGAACCTACATTTTTCTTAAAAACCAATATATCTTTTTAAATATTTTATCAATCTTTAACGGATTACATTAATTTTTCTTAAAATTAAAAATTTCGTGAGAATTCATTTTTATAAATAAAAATATTATGTACTTAAATAAAATTTTAAATGATTTTGAAAAATCGCAAAAAACACTTTTTGACGTTAAATTGCTTAAATGACTGATTTTAAAAGAGAAAAGCATGAGCTTTTTTACCTAAAAATATTTTTTTTCATTAGAAAGAAAAGATGGCGGAAAATTAATTTATTCATGAAATACATCATTATAACTCCTTTGAAAAACCGTAACAGAATAGAAAATATAATTATTTTAAAAATTCAAAACAGTGAACAGAACAAAATTGAAAATCATAGTAATCTGTAGAACCCCATTTTAATGTTCCTAGGGTAAAAAAAATTAGAAACCTAGACATTTTGGGCGTCAAAAAGTTCTGAATTTTCAAAGCGGTGAAAAATTCCTAACCAAACTTTTAGAAAGTTTTTAAAATATCTTTTAAAATTGGAATATCGGAATATAAATGGTGAAAATGGATTCCTCTGATTTGCAGCGACCTTACAGCTCAACAAAACGACTCCAAAACTGAACTGAATTGATCTGTTATTCTTGTAACGTGCCTGTTTTTACCATGTGTTGTAGTTTTTAGAAGTTTACCTCTTAATTGCTCATTTAATCTTTTAAAAGTTAATAAAATGTTTATTGTTATTTAATTCAACCGTGTTGTAGTGAAGAATGCCTAACCACGCAACGCGGCAGTGGTGACCCCTTTGGACCTAAAAACACGTAAGCTATTCTGTTCTACTGGCGAATGCAATACAAATTCTTCTACTACGGATGATCAGTACGTAGCGAAAGATTTTTTTTTTCTCCTTCTCCTCAAGGCCACTTGAAGCATCTGCTCGGAGATTCGTTTCGCTTCCTGCTTATTCAACAATATGACTAGTGAAACCGTTGAAGTCGCTCGTATTGCGTTGCGGCTGCCGCCGTTTTGGAAATCGAACGTTCGTCTATGGATTGCGCAATGCGACCATGCATTCACATTCAATGGTATCTCCAGTGATATTACTAAGTATTCTGCTTTGGTTGCGAACCTGGATGCTGAAACTCTCTTCTACGTGTCGGACATTGTGTTAAGCCCTCCGAACAGTGACAAATATCACACTCTCTCAGCGGCTCATCACCCAATTCAGCGACTCGGAGACTCAAAAATTAAGAAACTGCTTACTGACCTTCAGCTAGAGATGAGAAGCCCAGCCACCTGTTGCGAAAAATGAAAGAGCTGTCTAATGGCCAACTCCAGGATGACTTTCTGCAAAGTTTGTGGCTTCAAAGAATGCCACCACATATCCAGACTGTTTTGTTGCATCCTCAGAGCCTTTGGATAAACTGGCTATCATCGCTGATAAGGTTTCTGAGGTTGTTGGTGCGTCCTCGACTATCTGTGCTGCCACAACTGTTCCTCCACCATCCCAGTCATCTTCATGCAGTGTTCAGCCAACCATGGATTCTCTCGCCAGGCAGATCCAAGAGCTGTCTCTACAAGTTGCTGAACTGACAAGAGAGCGCAATTCTTCTCGCCATCAACGATATAGTTCTGACCGCCGGAGATAACATTCACGCTCTAGGAGTGTCAATAGAGGAAGTGGCATCTGCTACTATCATCGCCGTTATAAAGAGCAGGCCCGCAAGTGTGTTTCACCTTGTGCATTTGTGCAAAAAACGAGTAAGCTCTGTCATAGCTGGAATGGCAGAGCCCTCGCAACATACCAGCCGGTTATTTTTATTAGACCGCAAGTCTGGCCAGAAATTTCTCATAGACTCTGGAAGTGAAATCTGTGTCATCCCACCTTCTCCAACTATGAATAAACCACCTCAGTCTAACTTCTCCTTATTTGCTGCCAATAATACCCAAATTCCAGCCTATGGTATGGTCCGTAAAGAACTGAACCTGGGTCTGAGGCGACCTTTTATCTGGACTTTCATAATTGCTGATGTATCATCTCCTATAATTGGTGCTGATTTTCTAAAGCACTTCAACCTTTTAATCGACCTTAAGAAAAAAAGGTTGGTGGATGTGGAAACTTCTCTTTTCACTTCTTGTGTTTTTTCAAATATTGTACAGCCCTCAATCCTCACTGTAGATGCAAACATCAGTTTTAAAAACATCTTATCGGAATATCCAGACCTCAGCAACCCTTCTTTAATTTCCAAATCAGCATCACATGGCACAGTCCACCATATTATTACTACTGGCCCACCAGTCACTGCCAGGCCTAGAACACTACACCCTAAACTGTATGATGCAGTGAAGGTAGAATTTGAATTTCTTCTTGCTCAAGGCATTATTAGACCTTCCAAAAGTCCCTGGAGTTCTCCTCTTCATGTTGTGCCCAAATCTGACTCTACAGTTAGACCTGTTGGGGATTACAGGCAGCTGAATTCTGTTACTGAGTTCGACAGCTACCCCATGCCTTATTTGAATGACTTTGCTCATGCACTACATGGCAAGAAGATATTTTCCAAAATAGACATTTTTAAGGCATTCCACCAAATCCCTATAGCTGAGTGTGATATTCCTAAGACAGCTGTAACAACTCCATGGGGTCTTTACGAATATACCCATTTGTGTTTTGGCCTTGTGAATGCACCACAAACCTTTATGCGATTCATGCATGAAGTACTAAGAGGACTTCCTTTTTGTTTTGTCTACTTGGATGATATTTTGTGTTACTCAGAAAATGCTGAGGAGCATCGTTCTCACTTAAGAACTACACTGCTCAAAACAATTAGGGGAGCACATGATTTTAACAAAAGTAAGCAAAGATGTATACCAATAAGTAACATAAAATGAATCATCCATAATTTAAAGCCTACCAGGAAACGGAAGAAGAAAACTTTATATGCAAATCAAAGTTCATGACGTCAAAAACGAGAAAAAGGAGATAAGGGCAGAAATCGGGATGTTGCAAAAACGTCTGTTTTATTGCCGTAACTGTGAAATTCGATTGCGCAGTATTTTTTTGAGGCAAGGTTACTTGAGAATGTCTGAACAACGTGATTTACCGGAATCCATGGCATGGCGTGTTATAGGCAGACTGTAATCCGGGCAAACACAACGTAGTGTCGTGGACACTGTTGGAGTCGCCAGAAGTGTTGTTGCAAGGATGTGGAATCGATTCAAAGAAACAGGAAATGTTAGACGTCCACCAGGGGCAGGTCGGCCACGTGCCACTACATCAAGTTATGACCGGTATATACAGTTAACAGCCCGTCGAAACAGAACAGAGAATGCTACGCAGCTGCAAAGACAGTTGCTCTTGGCAACAGGACGAAAGGTGTCGAGCCAAACAGCACGTAATCGGCTTCATGAGGGAGGGCTCTATGCACGTAGGCCAATGGTCTGCATTCCGTTGACCCCACACCACCGTGCGGCCCGAAGAAGATGGGCTGCTGAACATCGAGATTGGGAGCAACATGATTGGAGCCAAGTGCTGTTTACAGACGAGTCCCAATTCAGTCTAGAGAGTGACACCCGACGTGTTCTTGTATGGAGGGACAGGGGCACTCGAAATAACCCCGCATTCGTGAACAGAAGAGCTGGTTGGATGGTATGGGGTGGAATCAGCATAGGCGGACGTACGGACCTGCATATCATTCGGAATGGCACTTTGACGGGCCGAAGGTATGCAGACGAGATACTTCGACCTTATGTCATCCCTTACGCTGTAGCCACTGGAGATTCCTTTGTTTTCCAGGATGATAATGCCCGACCGCATAGAGCTCGTGTGGTGGAGAACATGCTTGAAGCTGAAACAATACAGCGTATGGAATGGCCAGCGTGCTCTCCTGACCTGAATCCAATCGAGCCTGTTTGGGATATGCTCGGACGACGCATTGCTGCGAGACCAAGGCCGCCTGCGACTGTTCGAGATTTGGAGATTGCACTTCTTGAGGAGTGGAACAGTATTCCCCAAAGTCTGATCGATAACCTCATCGCATCCATGGCAAACAGGTGTGCAGCAGTCTTAGCTGTTTGAGGAGACCACACGCCCTATTAAAATTCATGCATCATGTCTAAACAGTACCTTTTTTTATCGTTTACATGTAACCAAATTGTTGCCCTAAATCATCTTTTTTCCGGTTTTTTCCATATTTTCAAAGAATTAAAGCTTAATTCCAAATTTTTTACACCTTTTTTCTGTATTGCGCATTGATACGCGTGTACTATGCATTGTATGCCAATACGTGGCTGTCTCACACGGTTTTCTTCACTTTTTTGCTTGCTCCCCTAATTGTTTTGAGCAGTGTATATTCCAAAGACTGAGCTCATATGGTTTAAAACTAAATATCTCTAAATGTGTATTTGGTGTGACTGAACTCATTTTCCTTGGCCACCTTATCACTCCTGATGGCATTAAGCCATTGCCTGACAAAGTTCAAGCAGTTCTTGATTACAAACAACCAGAGACTGTTGGCTCTCTGAGAAAATTTTTAGGACTGTTAAATTTTTATAGACGTTTCTTGCCCAAAGCAGCTGAACAACAGTATCTTTTAAGTGAATTTTTAAAAGGTTCTAAAGGTAAGAAGGACTCAAAGCCTTTAAACTGGTCTTCTGAGGCAATTACAGCATTTCAGAGGTGTAAACAAGCTCTTGCTGATGCTGCACTTCTTGCTCATCCTTCACCTTCTGCCCCGCTTGCTCTTCATGTGGACGCCTCTGATTATGCCATAGGAGGTGCACTTCACCAAGTTGTGGACTCTGAGCTACAGCCATTGGCTTTCTTTTCCAGAAAACTTACTTCATCTGAAAAGTTTTACAGTGCCTACGACCGTGAACTCCTTGCTATCTACTCGGCTATCCTACACTTTCGGTATATGCTGGAAGCTAGATATTTCACAGTGTTTACTGACCACAAGCCCCTCACTTATGCTTTTAGGCAAAAAACACAAGTGTTCTCCACGACAGATCCGTCAGCTGGATTTCATCTCTCAGTTCACCACAAATATTGTACACATTCCAGGATCTGACAATATTGCTGCTGATGTTCTCTCTCGTGTTTCTTCAATCACCTTCCCAAGTCAAATTGACTATGACTGTATTGCTGAGACACAACAGACTGATCAGGAGCTTCACACCCTAATAGCATCTGGAACTTCCTTGGAACTCAAAAAGGTAACTTTTCCCAATTCGTCTACTGAAATTATGTGTGATCTATCAACGGGCACAGCCAGACCCTACATCCCAAAACAGCATCGCCAAGATGTTTTCTCTGCTATGCATAATTTATCCCATCCTGGCATACGTCGATCAGTGCATTTGATGAAGCAGCATTTTGTTTGGCCATCAATCTCATCAGATGTAGCTAAGTGGGCAAGACACTGCCTAGCTTGCCAAAAATCCAAAATTCATCGTCATACTAGATCACCTCTTTCATCATTTCAAGAACCTTCCCAACGTTTTGATCATGTTCATCTGGATCTCATTGGACCTCTACCTCCATCAAATGGCTACACCTATTGCCTGACAATGATTGACCGTTTTTCGAAATGGCCCAAGGCTCAACCTCTCAAAGACACAACTGCTGAGACTGTGGCTGAGGCCTTCTTTTCCTCTTGGGTGTCTCGCTTTGGAACTCCTGCAATTCTCACAACCGACAGGGGCAGGCAGTTTGAGTCCTCGCTCTTCAAAGCTCTTAGCAATCTACTTGGTGTTCAGAAGTGTCGTACAACTGGATACCACCCTCAAGCTAATGGGATGATCGAAGAATTGCACCGCCCATTGAAAAGTGCAATCAAATGCCATGCTACTGAGCGTTGGACAGAAGTACTCCCTATCATCTTACTAGGTCTACGAGCTTCTCTTTAAGAAGATATTCTGTGTACCCCAGCTGAATTAGTTTTTGGGACCACTATTCGACTGCCAGGGGAGATGTTTGACTCTTCCAAGCCAGACGATGATGTTGTGAATTTTGTTTCGAAACTTAAGTCTCACATGCAATCACTCCACCCTAAACCACCAAAACACCATGGCAAACGTCCAGTTTTTATCCATCCAGGACTGTTGGAAGCAACACATGTTTTTCTTCGCCGAGACATGTTACGTCGTCCACTTCAACAACCCTATGATGGCCCTTTCAAAGTCTTACAAAGGAAGGATAAAGTGTTTTTCCTTGACATCAATGGTTAACGGGTACCTGTATCTATTGATAGATGCAAACCTGCCTTCTTTCTTAACACTGAGGACTTGCAACTACCTCAAACCAAGAATGAAACACCTGCTACTGTGGAACCTAATGCAACAGCTTCAACACCTGCTACTGTGGAATCTGATCCAACAGCTTCAACGCCTACACAGCCATCTACACGTTCTGGTTGCAAAGTTCATCTTCCAACTAGGTATCGTTGACACTGGAAGGGGAGTATGCAGCGACCTTACAGCTCAACATAACGACTCCAAAACTGAACTGAATTGATCTGTTATTATTGTAGCGTGCCTGGTTCCATGTGTTGTAGTTTTTAGAAGTTTACCTCTTAATTGCTCATTTAATCTTTAAAGTTAATAAATGTTATTGTTATTTAATTCAACCGTGTTGTAGTGAAGAATGCCTAACCACGCAACGCGGCAGATCTTTCCCGAAATTTTGGTACCTTCGACGAGTTACTGCGTCGAGTGGTTCGTGAGAAAATATGGAAGCATAGATTCATACATAAATACGTTTGTTTACCTACGAATTTTAATAGTGTAAATAAAGAATTTTATAAATTATACGACTTGTGAGAGGTAACCACATTTATCGCAAGACAAAATTTCAAAAACATCCCAAATAAAATGTCAAGTGTTGCCACAGCTACAATTGAATATTTTAATTGCAAGTAATTAATTGCTAATCATCCAGACACTAAACATAATTACTTAATAAATGTGAATAAACAAAGATTGTAATCAAAAAGTATGAAAAAAATAAAGAATGTAATTAGAATTAATTACTGACATTTTAGGCAATTTTTTTCGTTTAATTTTGCAGCCTCCGGAAACGCAAAAGTACATTTTTTTTCAAAAAGAATAGTTTATGTATGGAAATAAACAGAAAAATAGAAATTTTCAAAATCACCCGAAAATTTTTTAAGGAATTAGCTACAGATTAAAAGTCAACCCATTGATACGATTCAATAAGTATCGATTCGTCCTCCGCACATGAGCAAAGCACTCTGATGTTATTTGGAGGTTAAATGCTTAACAGTCGTTTCGGAGCGTGCGTTTATTAAAATAAAAAAAAAAAACATTGCGTTAGGATTCAAGAATTATTAATGTGAGCAATAAAAAGAAAACGATTCTGATACTAAGAGTAAAACAAAAAACGTTCAACATTTTTTAATAATAGTCAGTTTCTAAGAATGTAAAATAATAAAAAATGGATTTCAGATTTTCATGAATCAATCAATCGTTACATATACACTCATGTCCATAAATCAAGAATAATGAGGTTCAGGCAAAGAAAGAGACAGAAGCAAAACAAATTTGATTTATTTGTAAAGTCTATTTATTAAACAAAAGGTAAAGAGCAAAAAAGATGCTGTATGTTTGACATAATTAATAAAAATTGCGATTTTTACACTCCCTGGAGTAAATTTCAAAAAAGAACCTATTTACAAAAAAAGTATAACATGGTTAGTATGATGGTTAATGCGGAGTATGTCTCCCGGACGATGCAATACATGCATTACAACGCCTAGGCATGCTGAGTATCAAATTATCAATCTGATCTTCGGGAATATTGCACCACTCATCAAGCAATGCCCTCCGAAGTTCCGGTAGACAGGTGGGAGGGGGTAGACGGGTTGCAATTCGTCGGCCAAGCATATCCCACACATGCTCTATTGGATTCAGGTCCGAAGAGTATGCTGGCCAATCCATACGGGTGATATCCTCCGACTGAAGGCATTCGTCTACAATGTTTGCACGGTGAGGACGGGCGTTGTCATCCATAAACAGAAATTCAGCACCCATGGCAACCGGAAACAAACGTACATGTTGTTCCAGAATGACATCCCGATAGATGTGGTCTGTCATCGTTACACTCTGAACATGCAGGTCAGTTCTGGAACCAAGAATAATTCCTTCCCAAACGAGCCATCCTACACCACAGTAACGGTGTCGTTCAAGGGTGTTCTCTTGGTGGTAACGGGTACCTGGTGCTCTCCATATTAAAGTCCGGCGAGAATCAGACTGCAAAGTAAACCTGGACTCGTCGGAAAACATCACACTAGACCACTGTTGTGGTGTCCACAATCCATGCTCTCTACTCAAGGTTAATCGCAGGCGGCAATGAGTTGCGGTAAGTGGAACACATCTGACAGGTCTACGAGCATATAGACCAATGTGTCCTAAGCGTCTGTACACGGTCTGCCTTGAAACTGTCGTACCGGTAGCTTAAATAAGCTGACCAGACAGGTCTGATGCTGTGCTCCGTCGGTTTCTTTTGGCAGTAACTGCCAAATAATACCGGTCCTCATTCGGAGTTGTAACTCGGGTGCGACCTGTGCTGTAACATCTACTCGCATTACTATCATCTTGGAATCGTTGCCAAAGACTGGAGATGACACTCTGGGTGATTCCAAGTTCTTCGGATACTTCCAGCTGGGTACGTCCACACTCCAGTCGTCCAATAATTCTACCACGTAAAAAATCATCCAAATGCTTCCTTTGTGCCATAACTATGCGGTTATTGCACTGAAATTCTTTTAAAGCGCTTGTGAACAATTTTACTTCTTTGCCACCATTCATTATATACGTCTCTCTTACACTCTCGTCATTGTGACGTACCATCCACGCCATCTGGTGGCTTCCTGTAATTTGCATATTTTCTTGAAGATGTGTGTGATAATTCTACATGTGGAATTTTTATTTTAGAGTTCAATTTCTGTGTGATTCTGAATTATCCTTAATTTATGGATGTGAGTGTAGTTAGCTTATCATTTCGTAATGAAACAATAAAAATAATCCTTTTAAAAAATATATATATATTTATTAAAATCAAATTTCTATAAGTAATAAATGAAAGAAAAATTAACAGATAGCTATTGAAACGATTGCTTTTTTCTGAACGTTTGATTAAATATATAAGTTAAAAAACAGTATGGGGAAAGCCTACATATATATATATATTTTGATACATGTTCGGAAAAAACAATAAAAAATAACTGATCTGATAAAAACATTTTGATATCTCATTTTAATTTTAACCTTTTTCATTCCACTAAAAAAATTTTAAAATTTAAGAAGTAGTGTAACGCGAAAATCAAAGTTTCTTCCTCTTCAGTTTCGAACCTGGAAACTGACGTTTTATAAAACAGCGCTTTGACCAGCCATGCTGCGCCCTCCTTCAGGTAGAACATTAAAAATACTTTTAAAATATCGGAAGATTTTTGTCAATTTCTACTTTCTTTTTTTGTTAAAGTTTAAAAAAAAATTTTCAGGCTTCATTTTTAAGTTAATGCTTTTAATCTTCATATATAGATTGGAAACAACGGTAATTTTTAATCGCAAAAGGGAAAAAAGTTGAAAAACACATTTTTTTAACCGTAATTTTTAAGATATTTTATCAATCTTTGTACAGATTACGTATAAAATTTTTCTACACACGGAAAAAAGTTTCGTGAGAAATAAATAAAATAGATTTAAGATTTGCATCAATCAATCAATCGTTATTTCATTTTAATTTTAACCTTTTTCATTCCACTAAAAAATTTTTTTAAATAACCTTTCCGATTCTTTGCAAATGGCACCACATGTATAACTACGCGTTTAAAGGTTTTTAATTAATATCTTTTTAACTAATTGAAATTTCGCAAAATAAATGGTCAAAACGGATTCCTTGGAGCATTCCCGAAATTTTGGTACCTTCGAGGAGTTACTGCGTCTTGTGTTCCGTGAGAAAATCGGACTACATTCCTACATCCGTACACACCTACATACCTACATAGAAACGTCTCATTTACCTACAAATTTTAATAGAGTAGACTAGCTGCATGGCCCGGCGTTGCACGGGCTATCTCTACTTTTTTAATTTTCTGCCTCTTTCACAAAATCAGAACTTCTAATACTCATTTTCAAAATGACTTCCCCCTCTATCGCTTAACCTGGCGTTGTTCGGGCTTTCTCTTTTCCTCATGACACCAGCATTTCTGATGTGTGTGTGTTTGTATGCGCGCAATGTGAGTGATTTCTAAAATTGTGTCAAAAAATTTCCCTATTTCGAAATAGCTGCATGGCCCGGCGTTGCACAAGCTATCACTACTGTTATAAATTTTCCCTTTCTTTCACAAATTCAGAACTTCTAATACTCATTTTCCAAATGACTTCCCCCCCCCTCCACCGCTTAGCCCAGTGTTGCTCGCACTTTCTATTTTCCTCGTTACACCAGCATTTCTGTGTGTGTGATTTCTAAAATTATGTCAAAAAATTTCGTTTTTTCGAAATTTGCTCCATTCCACTTATTTTTGATTCAAGACAGGTTTTTTTCCCCTCTCTATAACCCGACCACGGTTCTTTTTAGTGTAAAATTATTGTTCTATCTTACCCTCCTTCTATCAGATAAGATATAGCTTCAAATTTCGATGTATGACTTATAAAAAAAAATATTGCGTTAGAATTAAAAAAATTATTAATGTTAAGCAATAATAAAAAGAAACCGATTCTGATGCTAAGAGTAAATCTTTAAAAAGTAGCCTAATGCGTAATTGAAAGTTTCTGCCGTTTCATAAAGCGCAGCTGATTTAACAATCGCGACGACGGTTCCTTCGGGAAAAAGCTTTGAATTGACTTTTAAAATAAAGGTAGATTTTTCGTTAAAGTAAAAGATTTTTTTTCGGGCTTCATTTTTATGTTAATGCTTTCAAACTTCATATAAATAATAGACGATGTACTTTTTAATTAACAAAGAATTCCTTCAGTAATGCAATAATAGAAATAATCCTTTTAAAAAAACATATATATATTTATTAAAATCAAATTTCTATAAGTAATTAATAAAAGAAAATTTTGCAGATAGCTATTGAAACTAATGCTGTTGTAATCAAAAAGTATGAAACAAAAAAAAGAAGGTAATTATAATAAATTAATTATTACTGACATTTTAGTCAATTTTTTTCGTTTAATTTTGCAGCCACCGGAAACCCAAAAGTACATTTTTTTTAAAAAGAATACTTTATGTATGGAACAGAAATTTTCAAAATTACAAAATTATTAGAACGTGTTTTAAAACCTCTGAAAAAAAAAAGAAGTTCCGAAAATATTTAAAAACAATTGTAATATAATTAAATGGAAAGAAGGATATTGTTTTTTTAACAGTAATTTTTAAGATATTTTATCAATCTTTGTACAGATTACGTATAATTTTGTTCTACACGCTAAAAAAAAGCATGCACTTTTTTTTAGTGTAAAATATTTTTTCAAGCGGAACAACTTTACTTGAAAATTTTTAAAGGAATTAGCTTCAGATTAAAAGTCAACTCATCGATACGATTCAATAAGTATCGATTCTTCTAAAAAAATTTAAATTTAAAATGAAGTAAATGATCCTTCCGATTCTCTGCAGATGGCGCCATGTGCGTAATAAAATACTAACTATGTGGTTTAAGGTTTCTAATTAATATCATTTACCTAATTGGAATATCGGAATATAAATGGTCAAAACGGATTCCTCGGATCATTCCCGAAATTTTGGTGATTAATAACTGTAAAATAAAACAATATTTTTCAAAATCCCGTTTCGTTATTCTTCTTCAGGCTTGAAACTGGGAACTTCCGTTTTATAAAGCAGCGCCTTAATTAACCATCTTACGATCTCCGTTGTGTAGAACGGTAAAATAATCTTTAAAATATCGGAATTTTTACATATTTATCGCAAAAGAGAAAAAAGTTGATATACACATTTTTTTAAACGTAATTTTTAAGATATTTTATCAATCTTTGTACAGATTACGTATAAAAAAATTAGTTAATGGAAACCATTTACAGTGTAATTAGTTTGAATTGTTAGGAACGTGTTATTCAAGGAGAGAGAAATTCTGCCTGAATGTTTTTTATTTAAAAAAAAAATAGCAAACCATTCCATAAATTAAAAAAAAAAGAAGGTAATATCTAAATTTATTTTGAAATAGTTTTAAACATTTCTTTACGTAAGTATTTTTTAAAGAAACATTTCGTTTGTTTTATCCGCAATATTTATAATATAGATAAAACTTCAAGTTTCAGAACGTGATTAATACCTTTAAAATAAAATTTTTTTTTCGGACTTCATGTTTACATATTTATCGCAAAAGAGAAAAAAGTTGAAAAACACATTTTTTTTAACCGTAAATTTTAAGATATTTTATCAATCTTTGTACAGATTACGTATAAAAAAATTAGTTAATGAAAACCATTTACAGAGTAATTAGTTTGAATTGTTAAGAATGTGTTATTCACACAAAGAGAGAGAAATTCTGCCTGAATGTTTTTTATTTAAAAAAAAAATAGCAAACCATTCCATAAATTAAAAAAAAAGAAGGTAATATCTAAATTTATTTTGAAATAGTTTTAAACATTTCTTTACGTAAGAATTTTTTAAAAACATATTTCATTTGTTTTATCTACAATATTTATAATATAGATAAAACTTCAAATTTCAGAACGTGATTAATACCTTTAAAATAATTTTTTTTTCGGACTTTATTTGGTAGACAGATAACATATATATATATATATATATATATATATATATATATATATATATATATATATATATATATATATATATATATATATATATATATAATTTTATAATATTAATAATTTTAAATATTAATTTTTAAATATTTTTAAAACCTCTGAAAAAGAGAGTTCCGAATTTTCCCCTGGAAATAAATTATCTTTCCGATTCTCCGCAGATGGCGCCAAGTACATAATAAATGCGTTTTAAGGTTTTTAATTAATATCTTTTTAACTAATTGGAATATCGGAATATAAATGGTCAAAATGGATTCCTCGGATCATTCCCGAAATTTTGATAAATTCTGCTAGTGTCTGCGTCTTGTGGTTCGTGAGAAAATTGGGCTATACCCCTACATAGATACGTTGTTTACCTACGAATTTTAATAGAGTAGACTAGCTGCATGGTCCAGCGTTGCACGGGTTACCTCTACTTTTATAAATATCTCTCTTTCACAAAATCAAAACTTCTATTACTCATTTTCAAAATGACTTCCCCCTCTACCGCTTAACCTGGCGCTGTTCGGGCTTTCTCGTTTCCTCATGACACCAGTATTTCTGTGTGTGTGTGTTTGTACGCGCACAATGTGAGTAATTTCTAAAATTGTGTCAAAAATTTCCCTTTTTCGAAATAGCTGCATGGCCAGGCGTTGCACAAGCTATCACTACTGTTATAAATTTTCCCTTTCTTTCACAAAATCAGAACTTCTAATACTCATTTTAAATATAACTTCCCCCCTCCTAGGCCTAGTCCAGCGTTGCTCGGTCTTTCTTTTTTCTTCGTGACACCAGCATTTCTATGTGTTTGTACGCACACGCAATGTGAGTGATTTCTAAAATTATGTCAAAAAATTTCGCTCTTTTGATATTTGCTCCATTCCACTTATTTTTGATTTAAGACAGGTTTCTTTCCCCTCTCTATAACCCGAACACGGTTCTTTTAAGTTTAAAATTATTGTTCTATCTTCCCCTTCTTCTAACAGATAAGATATAGCTTCAAATTTCGATGTATGACTTATAAACAAAATATTGCTTTAGAATTAAAAAAAAATATTAATGTAAAGCAATAATAAAAAGAAAATGATTCATATGCTAAGAGTAAATCTTTAAAAAGTAGCGTAATGCGTAATTGAAAGTTTCTACCTCCTCAGTTTCGAACCTGGGAACTGCCGTTCCATAAAGCGCAGCCGATTTAACAATCGCGCCGTCGGTTCCTTCTAGGGGAAGTATTGAATTGAGCTTTAAAATAAAGATAGATTGTTTGGAATATATCATTTCGCGTTATTCATTAAAGTAAATGATTTTTTTTCTGGCTTCATTTTTATGTTAATGCTTTCAAACTTCATATAAATAATAGACGATGTACTTTTTAATTAACAAAGAATTCCTTCAGTAATGCAATAATAGAAATAATCCTTTTAAAAAAAACATATATATATTTATTAAAATTAAATTTCTATAAGTAATTAATAAAAGAAAATTTTGCAGATAGCTATTGAAACTAATGCTTTTGTAATCAAAAAGTATGAAACAAAAAAAGAAGGTAATTATAATAAATTAATTATTACTGACATTTTAGGCAATTTTTTGCGTTTAATTTTGCAGCCACGGGAAAATCAAAAGTAAATTTTTTTTAAAAAAAAGAATAGTTTATGTATGGAACAGAAATTTTCAAAATTACAAAATTATTAGATCGTGTTTTAAAAACCTCTGAAAAAAAGGAGTTCCAAAAATATTTTTAAAAAATTGTAAAATAATTAAATTGAATTCTGAAATTGCTTTTTAACCGTAATTTTAAAGATATTTATCAATCTTTGTACAGATTACGTATAATATTGTTCTACACGCGGGTAAAAAGGAATAGCATAAACTTTTTTTTAGTGTAAAATATTTTTTCAAGCAGAGCAACTTATAATTCGTATTCAAAAAATGAACCGATTTCGACTCATTTTTTATTTTGAAAAAATTGTAAAATAATTAAATTGAAAGAAAGGTATATATATTGTAAACTTGTGGTTTCTTTTCGGATCGTGTTCGAATTGTGAGAAGAAAATAATTGCAATCAGGATTTTGTCCGTTTTATTGCACATCTTCCATGGGACATTTCATAAGAAAATAATATATTCAGATGATCCAAGATTACAAACCATCGTCCCACCATCTTTCCTTTATCCCACCACATTTTTTCCGCCACCACTCTCCTTTTTTCCTCGTTCGGACCTTTCCCCCCCTCTCTGTCGTTGCCAGGTCCTCCTCTCTATTTCGTGTGTCTCGTTCGACCTGTTGCCAGGTGCAGGCAGTAGATCCTTACACGCCCCACCTAAGAGTAAAATTTGCCCCTTGTGGCTGATTTTACCTGTAAAGAACAATTTCCAATTACAAAATTCTGCGAGCTGCATCTACCCGATGCTCGGCGTTGGAGGAAGAAATTCAGACTCGAGCCAGTCAATTCAAATAACTGAGTTTATTCAGAACTACCGAGTGAGAGTGAGCACTTGTGGCTCCACCCCTTTTATACACAGAACATAATGACGTCACACAAACTGTTCACAGTTACAAAAACGTGGCGCCATGCTGCCACTCATTCACACAAATCATTTCCATTCACAACATACTCCCCCCTTTGAGACTTGGGGAGAGTCTCAAACCTATAACAGTTATAATTCAAAAGATCAAGTCTCTTCGGTTCTTTAACCAATCTTCCAGAAGAAGTATATTTTTTTACAATTGCATCATTAGTATTCAAGACCTTTTCAGGTTTAGTACTTTAACAGAAATTGATTTTCCAAGAGAACGTCTCAATAGTTCCTTGATAATGCGAACCAACCTTTCCCCACCAGCCTCCCCACCATGCGGCGGTGGGTGGTATAAATTTCAAACTATTTTTTGAGTTGATGTTTCTCTCGATATTTTATGCCAATCCAATTTCGCAAGGTCATTGAAAGCACCTCGAAATTAGTACCGTTATCACAGTAAATTATCCTGGGCCTCCCGCGCCTGGCAATGAAATGCCTAAGGGCTAGCAAAAAGGCATCAGAAGATAAAGCGTTTACTAATTCAAGATGTAGAGCGCGATAGACTGCGCAAGTAAACAATGTAATCCATACCTTTTCGCCAGTTTTTAAAAACAGAGGTCCAGCTAAGTCAATTCCTACAACTTCAAATATCGCGCAATCATTCACGCGGTCTGGTGGTAAAGGGTGATGGTCCGCTTGACAATGATTTCACTTTAAAACGAGCACAAATAAAACATTCATTCAAAATACTCTTAATAGTTTTTCTAGCTCTGATAATCCAGAACCTTTCTCTAATTAATGATTGCATTATTTGTATTCCTGCATGACAGTTCTTTTTGTGTATAGATCTAATCAAAAGTTTTGTAAATTCACATTTATCAGGTAACAATATAGGATACAAAAAAGAACTTTCATCATTTCGTTCAGTTATTTTAGATTTTACTCTTAAAATATTATCATTATCAATAAAAGTAACAAATTTTAAAGATTCAACATCAGGTAAATAATATGTCTGAGTTAAACGAATCAATTGTTTCTCAGAATTTTCAATTTCAGCAACAGAAAGTTCATGTTCCTTACATTTGTTATAGTCTTTGCGACAATTATTTACAAATCTTAAAATCCATGCAAATACTCTTATCATTTTATCATAATCAGACACATTACATATAAGCAAGGAGGGTGCATCGTTTGCTAGATCAACATTCGCATTTTTAGTTTTCTTTCTCTCTACGTTAACCTCTTGAGGCTCGCAACTGATTTCACCATCTGACCAATATTCCGAATTTTGTTTCAACCAGGAAGGCCCCTCCCACCATCTAGAATTAAGCATTTGTCGTGGAGAACAACCACGAGATAGTAAATCCGCGATATTCATGTTTCCTGGAACATACTTCCATGACTGAATTTGAGTTAATTGTCTAATTTCCTTTACCCTATTAGCTACAAAAACTGACCAATTTCCATATTCTTTAATCCACCAAAGTGCTGTTGTGGAATCGGACCAAAGAGTAACTTTCAAGTCCGGCATATTAAGTGCTTTCAAAATAGAATTTACAAGTCGAGCACCAACACAACAAGCCATTAGTTCTAGACGCGGTATACTCAAAAGTTTGAGAGGAGCTACTCTAGCCTTCGCTCTAACAAGAATTACGCTAACTCTTGAATCAACTATTGATCGAGCAAAGACGCATCCCGCATATGACCCCTTGCTTGCATCAACAAATGCATGTAATTCAGTAAAAATATCAATTTTCATACAACGTGGTACAGTTACACCTTTCAAAATTTGAATTTCATTAAACCATTTCATAAATTTGTTTACAATATTCTGAGGTAGTTCCTGATCCCATGCTATTTTCATCTTCCATATTTCCTGCAATAGTAATTTTGGGAGCAATGTAGACGGCGCCAACATTCCAATGGGATCGAAAACTTTTTGCACCGTAGACAAAACTAATCGTTTCGTTATTTTCACTTCGCACGTTAATGAGTCGAAATTCGTGCAACATTTCAAAACATCATTATCCAAGTCCCAGATGATACCCAAAATAAAAGTTTCGCCTGAGTGTTTATCAACACTTTTACTCGCCACATTGCTCCCAAAAATACGTAAATTAAAACATCCTTCCGACATAATTAATTTAGTCTTCTCAATAAATAATTCTATTTCATTAGCACTGAAAACACCAGTTACACAATTATCAACATAAAAGGAAGATTTTAACTTTAGTGCAACTTCCTTACATTCGGAATTACAGTTTTCCAAAAGATGCATAATAGATGCATTCAATAAGTAAGGGCTTGAAGACACCCCAAACACAACTCGACAATGCCTGTACACTAATTGTTTTTTTTCATTGCATGGGAAAAAAAAATCTGAGATAATCTCTATCTTTCGGTGCAACAGATAGCATCAAAAACGCCTTTTCCATATCGGCTACAATTCCGAATGGATAAATTCTAAAACGATCTAAAATGTCAGATATCAGTTCAATAAGGTTTACGCCTTTATATAAACAGTCGTTCAAAGATGGTTTCCCTTTTTCTCGGGCCGAAGCATCGAATACGGGTCGGATTTTTGTAGTCACACTATCTACGGGTATCTATCACGGGTCTATGCGGTAAATAATGGCATTCATTGTTCAATTCTACTTCCGGCACACGTTCAATGATATTTAAATCTTCCCATTGCCTATAAACACACTTTTAAAATCATCAAAAAATTTACAGTTTCTTAATTTATTCATCATCCGTAGATGTCTTTTCCATGTTAGTTCTTTGTTACTGGGCAAATTTTCAGAGTTACATTTCCATGGGAGTTTAACTTCATATCTTCCATCGGGAAGAATTTTCATTTTATTCATAAAAAAAATCGGTTAATTCAAAATTTTCTTTCGTATTCTCATTAAGTGAGGGATCAATTATTCCTAAAACATCAAGTTCCCATAATTCTTTAATGCTAACATTCCGAATATGCAAAGACGATGTCGTTAACATAACGTTTTTATCGTTCGAACATACTTTTCAAATTACCGTCCATCCTAGTTTAGTTTCAATAGCTGTTAAACCCGAATCAAATTCAATTAAATTCCCAGTCAATAATTTTCCTATATTATCAGCCCCAATCAAAAGCCCAATTTCAGTTTCTTTACAATTTAAATCCGATAAAATAATTTCTTTATTTTTTAACTCATTTAAAATACGCTTATCCTCAATCTTAGAAATAAATCCACATATTTTCTTTTCGGATAGCACTTCAAAACAACATGCATAAGAGTGTTTCAAATCACTGACCTCAATAGAATACACGCTGTGATGTTTCGGTTTAGTTTCATTGCCCCCGAATAGAGAATGAATTATAGTTTCCTCTCTAAGTGGAGTGGCCTTCAAAATACTAGTAACACTTTCACTAATGTAACTATTTTCACAAGCGGTATCAATCAGAACTCTAATTTTCCTTTCCTGATCTTTAATGCGAATGAAAACGCAGAGAGTTTGAAAGTAAATACTTTGGTTTCTGTTGCAGTTACTTGATAGAGAGTTCTCAGTTTTTATGGAACACAATTTTTGATCATAATTCTTATTTAATTTTGGACACATAATTTCAAAATGAGAATAATTACATTTAGAACAATTAATATCATTTTTAATATCACAATTTTTACTCAAATGGCCAGATCTATTTAAACAAATAAAACAAGCACCTTTTTTAATAACAATTGTCTCTTAGCATTTAAAGACATTTTTCTAGCATTAAAGCAATTTTCACTGGGATGATATTTCTCACAAAATACACAGTTATTGATTTTCTTACCTGAGGACTTTACGGAACTCGCCAGAGCTGATGCAGTCGTTAATTCGGTCGGCTTAACACTTTCAGTTGGGGAATCTTTTTTTCGGATAGGAGTTCCAAAACCGGATTTTGCCAGCTGCACCATCTCTTCCCCTTGGACTTCCAGGCGAAGGAAAGTCATTAAGTGTTCTAGAGTTCGCGATCCTTTAGCGTCTGTTTCAGTATTCCGTTTTCTTTCCCAGGCCATCAGGATTTTCTCGGGTAAGCAGGACTCTACCAATGGTGTAAGGAAATCTCCATATTTTTCTTGTGTTCGTCCAAGGCTCTCCAACGACCGTAATTTCCCTTCAAGTTCATCGTACAAGGCCGATAAATCAGTTTTCGTTCTTCCAGAAACAGCGTTCTTCATTACTAAATTTAAAAGTTCACGTACGTAAATTTGTACTAACAAATCTTCACGACCGAATCTCTTTTTAATTGATCAATGGCTTTAGGATAATTTTCCGCCGTTGCAGGGAAACTCAACACTAATCGTTCTGCTTTCGATTTCGGTTCCACGGATTGCAATAAATATTGCATTTTGTCTTCTTCCGCAATGCTTTTATCATTGTGAATTTTCTGAAACTGACTCCAGAAGGCCAAAAAGTCTTTAGCTTCACCGCTGAACTTCTTCAGTTCGATTTTCGGCAATTTAAAGCTTCTCTTTTCAGTTTCGGTAGGAACAACGGTTTCTCGTATTTTCAAATCTACTCGAGTACACATTTCGATGTAGCGGTCACGGTAATTTTCTGCATCTTCCATATAATCTAAATATTCTTGCACGGCATCTTCTGTACCCAAGAGTTGTTCAGAAATTTGATTCTGACAAGTGTCGAGTCTCTGAAATTTATCGATAAATTGAGTTTTCAGAATCGAAAGTTGATTCATATCGATGTTTCTTTTATGAGTTCGGTTTCAATCTTTTTCAGACTGAGAGAAAATGCTATTCTCAGGCCTTTTCTTGCCGCTTTCAAAGCATTCACTTCCATTTTATAGTTCAAAAGTTAAGTTCAAAGTTCAATAATTTAAATTCGGTTTCAGTTTCGCTTCCAACCAACAACCAGTCCCGCCGAGGGTACCAAAAACTTATGTAAAGAACAATTTCAATTACAAAATTCTGTGAGCTGCATCTACCCGATGCTCGGTGTTGGAGGAAGAAATTCAGACTCGAGCCAGTCAATTCAAATAACTGAGTTTATTCAGAACTACCGAGTGAGTGTGAGCACGTGTGGCTCCACCCCTTTTATACACAGAACATAATGACGTCACACAACCTTTTCACAGTTACAAAAACGTGGCGCCATGCCGCCACTCATTCACACAAATCATTCCCATTCACAACATCGATGATGCGGTATGGATGTGAAGAAAGTGAGCTTCTAGTTTTGAAGTATTGTTTTCTCTCATCTGTTCAGCAGTGGTTCCAAATCAAGAAGTCACATGGATGCATTACATGGGGGCTATTGGCGACTAAGACAACCTAAGTATTAAAAATTACTCATGAAATGACCTCAATGCTTTTCCAGCCAATTAAGAACAAATAAGTAAATGTTGGAAATACCCAATTTTCACAAAAATGTAAATTTTTTTCTAAGAAAATGTCCTTTTTACGAGTGATTTGTTTCTTTAAGTTCCATTCTTATAATAAATAAATAACGAAATAACTGCAATGAGACAAAGATTCGAAGATAAAAAAGATCTTTAGTTTCTATTGAACTTAATCGGTACGGAAAATCTGGAATGCAGAAAACCTTCAAGACAGCGGAAAAATTTTTATACATATCTGTTTATCTGTCTATTTATATATACATCGAAGAATTTTCCATCCTAAAACCAATTATCCAGCTAAATTTTTAAAACAAGAAAAAGAAAGAAATAAGAATAGTCGGTAGGCCCTATATCGACAATGTTAAATTTAGCCATTTTAGGAACCTGTTTCTCAGAAATTGTTAAATATAAAAACTTCAAATTTTGGCTGTATAATAATTAGGCTTTTTTATTTAAATAATGGTAAAATGTTTCAAATATATTGTTTACTTTTTTCAAAAAAATTCATCGTAAAAGTATCGCTTTGAAATTTGTGCAAATTGTCATTTTTTTTACGATAACTGCTTCTGAGCAAAATATTTTGGGAAAATCTCCAAGAAAGTAGCTCTATTATGTATAGTTACATATTATTTATGTGCAGTAAAAATTGCAAGTATATTAATTTTTTAGATTCTTTGAAAAAGGTACACGCAGTTTGAAAACAATCATTTTGAGATAATTGCATTTTAAATGTAAAAAGGCACTTAATCACAAAAATAATGAATTACAGCATGTATTTGCCCTATTTTATTAAGCATTAGTATCTTCTTAATTTTTTAAGCATAAAATAGGAAACAAAAAAGCCTTAAAATGTTCAGAAAATACACATATATAGTAATTTTCAGTTTTTGTTCAACGAGATTTTTTTAGCATTTTGCATCATGTTTCACAAATTATGTAACAATCTGTGAAAATTTTTTAGCTTCAATGCATTACAAATGTAAATTTGACCTTATAACATCATAAATATAATGTAAACATTTATCAATATGTAAAAGTCATGATTTCGGAATATGGGATTTTACGACGATAGAAAAATTTAATTATGGATTTGTATGTTTCCATGCAAACACAATTTCTAAAAGTTTCAAAATTCAAAATTTTCTCTAAACTGTACAAAGGATTTCTAAAAAAGTCAAAAATAAAACTGTTTTTATGTTTTTAAACATGAAATTTGTGTATTTTTATGCATGCAACAAGCTTCTCGCAACGACAAAAAGCATTACACATCTGAGTTATAATTAGTTAGTTATTATTGAAAAACCTTTAAATATTAAAGCTTAAAAGCTTGTCTAAACAATAAATAAACAATAATATTTGCAATGAAGTAAAATATTTAAAATATATTGTTTAGTTTTCTCAAAAACATGTAACAAAAAAATATCATTATGAATTTTTAAAAAAATTGTCATTTTTTGTCACGATATATGGACTCCAGTCAAATATTTTGGAAAAATCCTCAAAAAACTCACAGGAATATATATAGTTACATATCAGTTACATGAGGGAAAAAATTTTATGTACATTTATACCTTATATTCTGAGAAAAAGATGAATACAGTTTTAAAAACATCATTTTTGAAAAAATTGAATTTTCCCTAGAAAGTGCCACTTTATCACAAAAATAATGAATTACAGCATGTATTTGTCCCATTTTATTAAGCATTAGCATCTTTGCAATTTATTTTGCATAAAATAGTAAACAAAATAGTCTTAAATTGCCCAGAACAGCATTTTTCAGTTTTTTAACGAGAAAACATCAAAATTTTCTCAAATTCTGAATCAATTTTTAAACAATTTGTAGCTTTCGTACATTACAGATATCAAATTTGAACAGAAAGCATCATAAATATAATGTGAAAATGTATCAATATGGTTTTGGTGTGAATTTGAGATGGTATTTAAAAATACCTGATTATATATATATACGATGTTTCTTAAGTTTTCGTTAGGTTTTCGTAATATTATCATTAGGTCTTGTTGTTACAGACAGTTTCTAAGTTTAAAACTTCAAAAGTTATTCTAAACTGGACAAATGATTTCTAAAACAGATAGAATAAAACTGTTTCTATGTTCTTAAACATGAAATTTATGTATTTTTATGTATGTAACAAGCTTCTCGCAAATACAACAAACATCACATTTAATGTATCATCTCATACCTTTTTCTCAGAAACTATTAAACATAAAGACTCAAATTTTTATTTATATTAATTAGACATTATATTTATACTGAAGTGAATTTTTTTAAATATAATAATTAGTTTTTTCAAAGACAAACTTTTAGTTCACCGAACAATTATTATTATGAATATATTAAAAATTGTAATTTTTTTGTTATGATAACTGCTTTATATTAAAATGTTTTAAGAATATTTCAAAAATGTCACTTCAGTATACACAATTGCATTTAAGAAACATACACACAGTAAATTTACACAATTTTAAAAATATAAATTTTAAACATGCATACAGTAAATTTACACAAATTTAAAAAAATAACTTTTTGAAAACAGAAATTTTTATAAAAAAATCTTACCTTTGTATTAAATTTAATCCAAATTTTTCTTAAATATCACATAATTGTAACTTCAAGTTGAAAAATGTTCTTGTCAGGAATGATGGGCATATCCATTTGGGTGGTATTAAATCAACCATCGAAAGATCGGACTGAATCTGACTTCCTTTGCTGTTGAAGCATTCTGAAGGGCATGGACTGGATTCCATAGAAACCATTCGGAGTCATAAAATGAAGGGGGAAAAGATGACTTCGTGAAGGGCTTTGGAAGACAACAATATCAATTGCTGGGAATAACAATCACGTTACTTAAAAATCCCATTTTGATTGATAGTTACAAATAAAATTGTTGCGATTTATTAGAGATGGGGAATCGATTCAGCTCATCGTTATGTAGGTATGAAATGTCACTAATATTAGAAAATATGTTAATATTCCCATCATCGATTCACGACTTCATACAAATGAGAAGGGAAAGTCAAGCAGTTGTATTAGTAGTATAGCGACAGAGCGATTGGTTTCACAGTACATCTACATAAAGCATTGAGTAAGAACATGATCATTTGATTATTGTCTACAATAATTTTAATGAGTTCTACTATAGAACTTTATCTAATAGTAATTTGAGATGGATTTAATTACGATTATTTTACCATCATAAACTGGAATTTAATGTTTAAAAACGTCATGCTGAATTTAGTTTGGTTAGTAATTGCGCTTTTTTATATGCAATTCCTAAAATATTCTTATATGATAAAAATCCTTAGCGTATTTTTAAAGTGTCGGCGATGCGTTTAAGTAAACAAAATTGCAGATTAATTATTTATACGTGCTTCTAATTTCCTTATAAATGGAATTTTAATAAATAAGCCAAAGAAAATAAAGTTTGATATTCATTCTTTTAATTTTTTTAAATTTTGAAATACTTTGTTGTTGCTAATGCCACCTGATCGGCAAAGGCCAGATCGAGGCCCACGAAATTCATCATGGCAAAGTGTTAAGTGACGTCTGAGTGACGTAGCTTTGAGTACCAGTCAGGTGACAAAAGGATTTAGCTCGGTTTCACCCCAATTTTGAGGGAGGTTATAGTGCTTTCGCGGTAGGGGGGTGGTCAAGGGCTTCCCGCATCTCTTCCCCTTCCATCAACCTCACTAGAAGACTTGCGGCTCGACGGCTATTTAAGGGGTCATATACCTTTTAAAATTTCCTGAAAATCGATTTTTTTATTATTATTTTATTTTATAGAGTAAACCTTTCTGAGTGTTCTAAAAGAAACCGCATGCAGATATTCCCAATAGAACGGACGTTATTAAAAAATAAAAAGAGTAGAAAAGGCGATTTACATATTGTTTACATTTTGGCTCCAGGGTGACAGCTGTCATGTCGCTGGTGACAGCTGCGTTTCTCTGTTTCTAATATTTTCATTCTAATTATTATCAAATGCTTGAATCTAAGCCTCAAATATTATTATTGTTGTTCTGAATATTAACTACAACTTCTACTAACTTTATAAACTTCTACTTCTACTTTGTTTTGATAAAGTGAATCTTGAATTTATACTCGCTCGTTTTTGATTTTAATACCGTATCTTATTCTAAGAAAAGTTTTAGGAAAAGTATTATTTTTTTATAAACTTTTGAAGGATGAATTCGACTGAATCTGCTAAAAGACCATCTGGTAAACGTCCTAAGAAAAGGAAGTTTACTGGTAATATGCATACGAGATGCAAAGCTGTACACAGTGTGGATGAATCACTAAACAACAGTGCATCTGGAAAAAAGATTCGGCTGCAAGATGTTGATTCATCTTTTATTGAACATGATGACTGTTTTGATGGCTATATCACCACCACATTTTTTGCAAGAAGCAAAGTTTTGAATGTTTGTAAACATGATAGTTTTATCAAACTATCAGAAAATGTGTTAGAGGTTTGTCTAGTGTTTTTTCGATTGAATGCAAGAACTGTAAAGACTTGTGTTCGTTTAGAAATTCAAAAATGCTGGGTAAAAGAAAAATATTCCAGAAATAAACAGACGTTTTGTATACGCAATGAGGACAATTGGACAGGGTCATGCAGCAATGACAACTTTCTGTGGTGTCATGGACTTTCCTCCTCCGGTTGCTGAAAAATCCTATAATAACATAAACAAACTACAATTGTGTAGTAAAGAAGTCACAGAAGCTTCAATGCAAAGTGCAGCTTTGGAAGAGGTAACTTTGACAAATTCTTCCGATATAATAATTAGTGGAGATGGAACATGGAAAACCCGTGACTATTCTTCTCGTGTTGGTGTGTGTGCTGTTATAGGAGACAAAACAGGAAAGTGTATTGATGCAGAAGTGATGTCTTCTTTCTGTAAAGGATGTGATTCTTGGAAACGAAGAAAGGGGTCACCTGCTTACAAAAAGTGGAAAATTCTTCACGTTAAAGAATGTTTGAAGGACCACAATGGTTCAGCTGGCATGATGGAGACTGTGGGAATGGTTCGTATATTTCAGCGTTCATTAAGTCATCGTTCTGTGAGATATACATCTTACATCGGGGATGGCGATTCCAAAACATTCTCATCTATTACTGCATCCAATCCGTATGGAGAAATCACAGTTTCAAAAATTGAATGTGTTGGACATGTTCAAAGAAGAATGGGAACTCGTTTACGAAAATTAAAACAAATGAGCTCCAAACTCAGTGATGGGAAGTCGATTGGGGGAAAGGGAAGGTTGACCGACAGAATGATCGACTTAATTACAACGTACTATGGAAATGCAATCCGACAAAATAAAACATGCCTGTCAGATATGCGAAAAGCTGTTTGGGCTGTATATTTCCATATACGTTCAAGCGACGAAGAACCATTGCACAGTTTTTGTCCCGTAGGTCCTAATTCTTGGTGTAAATATCAAAATCAAGTAGTAGAGGGCAGTGTGGAAACTTTTAGACACAGTAACAAATTGCCAGTGGCAGTAATGGATGCCATAAAACCTGTGTTTAATGATCTATCACAACCTAAACTTCTACAAAAATGTCTAGGGGGTAAAACCCAAAATAATAATGAATCCATTAACTCATTAATATGGAAATTATGCCCAAAAACTTTAGGTTGTGGTAGAAAGATTGTTGATTATCTACAAATGAGGCAATTGTCATTTTTAATGATGGCAATCAAGGCAGACTAAAAATTATGCAATCGCTTGGTCTGACTGTTGGTCAATTTGCACATAAATTTGTTACACTTGTAGATATAAAAAGAATTCAGACTGCAGAGAAGTACATTTTAATCTCCGCACAAAAGAAGTACGACAGGCTAAAAGAATGCAATTTAAAACTACTTGTAAGAAATTAACTGAAAAAGAGGGAACATCATATGCATGTGGCGAATTTTAGCATTTTAGAATCATAGTAATACACTGCATTCATATCACAAATTTTGTTTAATATTTATAATAAGTAGTTGTTAATTAAGGTATTGATTGTTTTTAAGTAATATTTATAAATTTTTAACTTTATTTTGGAGAAATGAATCACTTTGTTGCATTTTGATTATTTTGTAGCTTTTGATATCGTTTCGATGCTTGTACTGCATTGGTATAATATATGTTTTTAGTTATAATAATTTTAATAAATTGAAGTTTATTGACTAAAAAAACTTCACATTAGTTTTAATTTAAATTTAGTTGTTGTTTGAGTAACCAGAATAATATATATATAAAACTGTGGTAAATTTTACGTTTGATGTCAATTTTCTCAGAACGTCATTTTTACTCATTACGCGCATGATATTTTCAAAACCGTGCCATGGAAAATGATAAAATTTTTACTGTAGATTCTGATCATATCTGTACTTAAAATAACGAACCAGTTTGAATTTTTAATGAAAAAATTTAAAATTACAAATATAAAATAGCAAAAATTTTTTAAAAATTTTATAGTTAAATTTTAAATTGTTATAGTTTACTAAAAATTTTAAATCTGTGTTTCATGCTTCGTCATTTTAAAGATAACACAATTTCCAACACTGAGCAAAAATTTCATCAAAAAATATTGGTAACTTTTTTTTTATAAAGCTGCGCGTAATGCATATCACTTGCGAAAAGAAAACAAAAATTTCTTTTTGTAATTATCTAATTAAAAATTTATCCTAATTAGCACTGTGTTTGTTGGTTATGTTTTAAGTAAAGTAATATCTATTTGTTTATTCCTCCAAAATTTACATTCCAGGAAACAATAATAAAAAAATTATAGAGCTTTAAAGAGCTCACTATTTTTAACCATTTTCAACGGTATGTGACCCCTTAAAGTAGCCCCATGCCGCGAAGGCGCTATACATTTACAAACATCCATGTCTTCTCCGGGATTCGAACCCAGGTCCAACGGCACAGCAGTTAGCGTCGCTAACCACTATACCGGAAGGGCGACTGAAGTACCTTTGTTTACTTAATGTACAATAGAAGATGCATATAAGTTTTTCTACTTTCTTATGTTATTTTATTATTTAATCAAATATACTATCGAAGGACTTGGTATTAATTAATAGTTTTAAAATGTACACAAATATATGCATAGCATCGCCACTGTAATACCATTACTAGTCACGATATATAAAGATTACACAAGGTGTGAGCCTAAATAAGCAGGAGCATACACATTACTTTTATGAAAGGGGCTGTATGTGAAGAAAGGACGGGAAAAAACATTTGAAAGCCACTAAACGGAATTTTTATGTAAAAAATTAAACATCTGTTGGTCTATGGGAGGGGTTTAAGCCCCCAAACGCTACCCACGGTTGTGCATGCCACTGCTAATGAAGTAACTAAAAAAAAGGGGGGGACAAAATTGTCTAATGAGCAAAAAATACATTAACTAGAAGCATTTTGGTATTTAAAAACTAATTATTACGGTACCGAAGATGGAAAAAACGCCAAGAAATTTTCAATGGAATTTTTCTCGAAACCTTTACTTCTAAGTTAGGTCAAAATTGTGTAATGAGATCCTATAACTTTAACTTCAAATGGTTCTAACCAAAAATATACCTTTAGTAATTATCAAGGTATATATTAACAGGTAGCTAATATATTTAAAGATCACTAATTAAAAGATATTCCCTATTTAAATTTGAATCATTTAATACGTATTTTTTATGCATAACGAGAAGATCAAAATATTCATTTAAAATATTTGATGAACGAACCGAGTACGAGCGATTTAAATCTTTTATTTCGCATATTTTTCAACTCTAAAATATAAATTCACTTTTTATAATTTAAGTTCATATATTGAAATGGAAAAAAAAATTAAAAGCGAGCAAAGTATTTTAGCAATCATATATTGAAATAGAATTTCATATAAAGTATCAAACTACCTGTAATGTTCAAGATTCATCCAACGTGTTCTTCATGAAAAATTTCATTCATAGCTTTGAAGGGAAAATGCAAAATATTAAGGTATTTTTAAAATAAAAATCTAAGTGAAATTCCACAAATGTGCGACTTTTAAAGGAGTAGAAGTGTTGTTGCCTTGGACATAGTAACGAGTTCAAATTCGACTCAGAGCTGTCTCTTAACTCTTATAATAATATGAGGGAGTGTTTATTAGTCTCACTTAAAAAAACACGAGGGCTATTGACGACGCACCTCGTTATTTTGAATAGTGGTCAAGTAACGAAGACGACACCTGGGCGGACGTACCACTCTCTTAATTTCCACACCACGGCTACGCGAGGACTTCGAGTCATCACAGATTTAATGTGCATCAGATCTTCTATTCGGCAGGTCTTCAGGGGCATCAAGTGGCCGCTGTAGCTGAACAGTACGACATTAATATTCACTTATTCACTCACTCACTCAGGGGTATCAAGATTCGAACCCGCTACTCGGCAATCTCTGACCAATAGACTACCACAGTAATATGAGCAAAGCAACAATGCAATCAACACAAAATAATAGTATTTTAACAATAAATTTGATTTGTGCATCAGCTTTGCCTTTGTTTACTTACATCATGTTTGACTTACGCTGTGAACTGTTAGCGATGTTGGAAATATAAACTTTTCAACTGTTATTTATTTATACATGCAATGAAAAAATGTGAGCAGCTGAATATTCGAGTTGAATGCACTTTCTTTCTCGCGCGCGCACATAAATTTCACATACAAAACCAAAGTAGAGTCGGTTCAATTTTCCAAACGAGTTATTACGAAACTAAAATTCACACATTTCAAGAAACATATGTTTTACAAGCCGAATTTTCCGCAAACCACCACCCAGTACATATCTTCTACAAAAGAAAGTAATAAATTAAGAAAAAGAGTTCTTCTCGGTGTTTGATGGTTAGAAGCCAAGTGGTAGTGGATGAAGGGGGAAAAAGCCCTGTTCACAATGATTCCAAAGTAGGAGAGAAAGTCACGTTTCGAGTTTTTCAAAGAACTGTCTCAGGCAGACGAGGTTGTGCAAAGAAAAAAAAAAGAGAAAGAAGAAGAGGCTCCACCAACGATGTCAAAACACGTCCATGCGGTTTGATATTCTTTTGGTGTTACTCCTTTACGAATTCATGTGGCGGCTACATCTTAACGCGCGATGTGTAGTGTCATATCGGTTGATGCTCTTGTCACAATAGAGTTTGCTTTTCAACGATGGAACGAGAACATTTGATTTGCGAAGTTTCCTCGAATCTAGGTTGTATTCTTCGGGTTGAATCATCTGCCCATAATGTTGCTTGTGAACTCGTTTTAGGAGCTGCGTTTGGCGAGTTTTATTTATGTGTTCGGAAATTAGGTTTTGAGAATCTTATTGAGAAAATGAAAGTGGGTATGGTACTTTACATCCTCGCATTTACCTTTTTTTAAAATGATTTGTTCAATATGTTTTTAAGAGATTATATATAGGTCACAGAAGAAATGAGAGTAAAATAATAAAATGCTAAACGATTTTCTGCAATATTTTTTGCTTTATCTTAGTAAATTTTTATGATAAATATACAGGCACGAAGAGACAAAAAAATGTGTAATTGTTTCTTACTATGTTTTAAGAATTGAATGGTTTGTGAGCATAAGGGAAATATGTAACATTTTCGGAAAAAAATATATCGAAATATGCCTACAAAATTGTCATTAAAGGCAAATATAAGGGCCAGGAAGAGAGCTCTTGCCCAGACAGAAACTGATTACAATTACTAATTATAACGAATTATAGCTAAAAGTTGTATTAATTCAGTTTAAGCACATTTTTAATTATGTATAAAAGTAACACACACGCAACCTTTACGATCTCATTAATGAACATTTCAAATTTCTTCTTTCCATCTTTGAGCGTATTACATTCAAATTTCGGAACTTAATGTTTTTTTTTTTAATTTAAGCAAAGTAGTTAATGCATCGTAATGAATTTTTAAGTAAAATGTTACAAAATAAACGAAGTTTAATTTTTAAAAACTTGAACACATTTATATTAGGACTCTCCTTTTATGTTTATATTTGGTGGAACGTTTTTTATTTATTTCAGGAGAAGCCTTTTCAAAAATATAAAAATAAGTTTCAGTTGATTAATAGCGAATAATTGTGAATATTCACTAAAATAATAGCGAAACTATAATATCCCAGAACAATCATGAATTTTTCGAATAACGTTTTTTAAATGACAAAATTTTGTAAGAAACTAAACAACAAACTATTATTTTGAACTTTATCCGACGACGAACTCCGTGACTGCTATTTGCTACAGAGAAACTCCAATAACAAGGATTCCCTATTAAGCAGCTGCATCGTAACGAGTTACTGAAATCTTCACGGGTGGTTTTCAATAAGAAAAAAAAGCAAAGGGAAAGTGTGCATGGATCTGGAGTACAGAAAATCTAAGATCTCCTGTAGTGAGCAATCGAGTCTAAGTAGGCTCCTCTCTCCCTCCCCTTTTTTCACGTGTCATTTCATTTTAATTAACCGTGAATAAGAAAAAGGAATTTCTATACATTCTGCTTTGTGTGACAAAGATATATTCCTAAAAGAACTAATTATTTTTATTGGAGAAGAAAATATTATTTTTCAAATATCTTACATAATAAAACATTAGGTTTGGGCTTGAAATAAATTAATTTGAATAATTTTACCTATATATTTCTTCGATCATATTGAGAGAGTTTATTAATTCATTGTAACTTAAAATCATTTAATTTGATTAATGCTTGAGAATTTGACTGGAAAGTAGAAATGTGCAATGGTCTATTCTTAATGCACCTATTAATTCTGAATCACCTTCAGATGACAAAAATAATATCTGAGATAATTCTTCTCTTTCTAAGCTTTCCCATCACTCTTCGTGAAGATCGAGAAGTTTCCTGAACTTAACATGCATGAATATACACAATATATCATAAGTCTATTTTTGACGGAATTGTAATTGCACAATATATATATATATATATATATATATATATATATATATATATATATATATATATATATATATGCTCTCTCTCTACTTGAAATTTATTTTATTAAAAACTACAGTAAAAAACTTTTTTAATAAAAGAAGGATGATTCTAAAAATTCTAATTTATTTTTTTGAAAACTCGAGTTTCTTTAACTATGCTTTTGTTGTAGTAATTGAGTAACATGAACTTGTGCCCTTATCAGAGTTTCTAGATCCACCTGTAGGTTTGATACATTGAAACAAATTGAATTGCATCTTTTCGTAGCATCTTAAATTATTAAAGGCGCAAAACATCTTTACTCGCAATGCAACAGATTGAAAAAAAATTTCGAATTCGACTAGGAAACCACTGCCTTTAATACCGAGACGAGAAACAGCTGTTGTAGAAGAATTGTAAAGGTTCTAATTTCAACAGAGCAATGACCCTTAGTCAGTCTGGAAATGATTTAGTACGTCGTACACTTTGGACCTTCAAAAAAGTTTTCACAAACTACGCGCCCTTAGTCTCACAATTTTTTTAGGCTAATTCAAAAAGGAAAACTTGAAGAATGTTTTCGTCAAATTTTGGGTTCATAAATTCCGAACAAAAAAAGTGTTCTTTTCATTGAGTGCAATATTTTTCTCATATAAATGAATTTCAGTGCAATCTAAATGAACTAAGATTCATGTTTAATAAAATTATGTTAACTATAGTAAAATAGACTTATGCTTTTTTTTTCTTTTTTTTTGACATTTCTTTTTAGCTTAACTTATTTATTTTACTTTTTAATTGTTTTATTTTAACGGTTTCAAAAAATTTTGAACTTTGAATCTGAGGGTTTTTTTTGCCACACAATTAAATGAAACGTTAACATTAAAAATTTTTTATGTGTAACTGCGCTTTAACAACAATAGATTTTCAAGGTGCTATTATTATTATTATTATCATTTTCTTAGAATGTCTGGAAAAAAGAAGCAGCAAGAGGCTTTGAATTGATTATAGAACCGACCATTTGAAATCAGTGATGTTCTAACAGATGATTTTTCAGATAAAGTAGTCCCAGCAAATAATCAGCTGGAATTTTCGTTCGATTCTTAAGATGACGATCAAGGGACTGAATGAGACTCAAGCTGCAGTAGCTCATGTTAAGGAAATGCAGCATTTCTTACCCTAGGATGATGCTTTAAAAACATTCAATTGACTCAAAATGTGTAATGAATTGTTGTGCATTAATGTGAAAAAAGAAACACTGTTTTTTTGAATAAGTTTATGTAACTCAAGCTGCAGTAGCTCATGTTAAGGAAATGCAGCATTTCTTACCCTAGGATGATGCTTTAAAAGCATTCAATTGACTCAAAATGTGTAATGAATTGTTGTGCATTAATGTGAAAAAAGAAACACTGTTTTTTTGAATAAGTTTATGTAACTCAAGCTGCAGTAGCTCATGTTAAGGAAATGCAGCATTTCTTACCCTAGTATGATGCTTTAAAAACATTCAATTGACTCAAAATGTGTAATGAATTGTTGTGCATTAATGTGAAAAAAGAAACACTGTTTTTTTGAATAATTTTATGTAACTCAAGCTGCAGTAGCTCATGTTAAGGAAATGCAGCATTTCTTACCCTAGGATGATGCTTTAAAAAACATTCAATTGACTCAAAATGTGTAATGAATTGTTGTGCATTAATGTGAAAAAAAGAAACACTGTTTTTTTAATAAGTTTATGTAACTCAAGCTGCAGTAGCTCATGTTAAGGAAATGCAGCATTTCTTACCCTAGTATGATGCTTTAAAAACATTCAATTGACTCAAAATGTGTAATGAATTGTTGTGCATTAATGTGAAAAAAAAAGAAACACTGTTTTTTTGAATAATTTTATGTAACTCAAGCTGCAGTAGCTCATGTTAAGGAAATGCAGCATTTCTTACCCTAGGATGATGCTTTAAAAAACATTCAATTGACTCAAAATGTGTAATGAATTGTTGTGCATTAATGTGAAAAAAGAAACACTGTTTTTTTTAATAAGTTTATGTAACTCAAGCTGCAGTAGCTCATGTTAAGGAAATGCAGCATTTCTTACCCTAGGATGATGCTTTAAAAACATTCAATTGACTCAAAATGTGTAATGAATTGTTGTGCATTAATGTGAAAAAAGAAACACTGTTTTTTTGAATAAGTTTATGTATAAAGGCTGTTTTTATGTGTAAAAAAGTAAATAAATTTTAAAAATTTAATAATCTTTAGAAATAAATATTGTGCTGTCAAATATTAGTGTTCTTTGGTTATATAGCATTTTTAAAAGTTAGAACTGCGTTCAAAAAGTCATTCGGTCTTTTCGTATAGGAGAATATTTCAGACCTTTGTGGACTGACGGGACTTTAAAGTACCATCTTAACTAATTAGCTCGAACGGATTAAATTTCCCAAACTTGAGTATTTTATTTATGTATATCCCTTAATTTTCAATGCAGTGATTCAAAAAAAAATATTGCATGAAATAAATTGTAGTAAATCATAATGCGGTAAATGAGGGTCAACCTTGTATATAAAATCTACACCGTAGCATATAAATACAAGGCCGAAACCAACAGATGAAGACATTCTAAGAAAACCAATAGATGAAGACATTCTAAGAAAACCGACAGATGAAACAACCGAAAAGACCGACAGATTTCTAATTTTTATCATAAAGACGGCACTTTCAACTCCCAACTCTGTGCACGCCCTAGAGATCTACATCACCCAAATAAATTTCAAATATAAGTATGCAATGAATTACTTCAGAGTTTATCATCTAGACAACTAAAATCCTGAAGTACTACCTTAAATACCCAGCTATAAGAATACTAGAGTTCAACCGTATGGCAATACTTTCAATTTCATTTTATTGGTTCATTTCCCTCAACCTTTGGACTTCGGGGCTAGACGCTTAGCTTTTAATGCGTAAGATAAAAGGATGAAGCGAACTTGCAGGAGACCTGGCTTAAGAATATGTTACAATGTATCAAAAACGCATTATCACTTTAAATTATTTACTGTCTTTTTACGCCGGTTCCTATGAGATAACAATTTAAATCATACACAAAAAAGCACTTTTGCTTTTCTTATAAAATAGAAACTGAAATAAAAATAGATGTGTAACTTTCAAATATGAATTCCTTGTGCATTTTGTTTCTTTGTTAAATTAATGTTTTTTTATGAAAAACAAATAAAAAAATATCGAAATATTTTAGAATTTTTACAAAAAAAAAAGAAAAAAAAGTTGTTTATTTTTAAGTATACTTATAAAGGCAATTTTTTCTTCTTTTCCTTTGTTATGTAAGTTCCATGAATCAAAATAAAATCAGTCATTCATCATATAATGTGCGTTAAACTAATAAATGCTATTTAGCAATTTTATTTTGATTTAAAATATTTCATTTGCAACATATTATTCTTTTATTCACATACTTGACAAATTTCCCTCTAGATATGTATTTAGTTCTATAGCATTAATTCCACGTACTTATAATTGTAACGACTGTTTAAAAGAAAAGCACAAAAATATCTTTTTTTCTTTAATAAAAAAAATAATACTTCCTTTAAAATTTGTATTTGTACAGCTGAATTTCTTAAAAGTGTGAATTATTTTATAAATGCAATAAAAATTTCTAAAATTTATTAATTTTTTTTTTACAATTTTTAATTTCTACTATTAGCTCACTTCTCTCCCTACATATATTTATTTATATATATAGCGTGTTTAAATTTTCAATCGTTAGTAAAATACTTTCTATTCATCCATTGAAGCTCAAGTACATTTTATTAAACTTGTAGTGGATTACACTTGATGCTAATACAGTTTTTCAAATATTAATTCATTAAACTTCATTAATGAATAAATAGTAACACACACAAATAATAGTTCAACACCATATATAAAAAGGAAAACCACTCGTTATGTCCCTGTAGCGCAATAAATAGCACGTTGGATTTCTGATCCAAAGGTCGTGGGTTCGAATCCCACCTGGGATGACCTAATTTCTGATAATGGGATTTGTTTTTACTATACCATCTTATTAGAATTAAATTTAATTAATGAATAAATAGTAGTAAACAAACAAAAAATAATCCAACACCCTATATAGAAAGGAAAATGGAAAATTGCAAGGAAAATCACTATCTATTTTGTCACTGAATATTGCGATTCTGTCATATGTATATACATATTTATATTAGTTGTAACAATTTAATAAAAAGTAAGTAAAATAAAAATTTTCTTTGTTGACCTAAGTAGGAAATGACTTAAAATTTGTTTTTTTATATTACTTGTTAATTCCTAGATTTCCGAAGTTGACATTTGTGAATACTTTTGACACGACCTAAAATATAAAAGTAATTCTTCAACCATAAAAGTCATAACAACACACATCTCCTTTTTTTACTCTCATTGCATCTCCAATTAATCGCAAAAAAGAAAACTCTTTCTTTATTTAACCCACATATTTCTTAAAAGTCACTCATTTGGTTTCTCAGATTCACAAAGTTATTAGATATAAATTATATTTCAAAATGTAATGAGAATATGGATCAAACTAAATCACATCAGAAAACTAAAAAGTTCTTAAAATTAAATATTTCTACATATGCAACAGTTTCCTTCGGTAGCATTAACATTTTATTTTAAAATGTTTTGAAATTTGATTATAAAATACGTAATGTACAACGTGAATTATTTGTATAAATTAAATGGGGGATGGTTCTTCAAGTAAAATCCAAATAGAGCACTTTCAACAAAAATCCATTCTTATTTAAATGGCTTACGTGTGTGTGGTTAGTTATTCTAATGAAACAGGAAATTAGAATGAAATATATAAAAACAGTCAGGATCATTTTAGATAATAAAAACGTGTATGTACTTCCATATGACTTCTGCGGAATACTTTGAGATTAAGAAAACCAAAAAGTTGCTAACAGAGAAGTTAATCCTCATAATCATTATAAGCAGCTTTTAAGAAAAACGACAGCATGTATTTAACTGAGAAAAACCAGGTTCTTCATGAGTATGTGATAGTTTTCTCTTCTTTATCTCAACCAATTCCCATTAAGTTGGAAGAAGAAATGAGTTCATTTTACCAACTGCTTTGAAAACGTCCAATTATCCCAATTTACCTCGACGTCATGTGATGCTGATCGACAATTTCAGCAACGCAAAACGGCGACTTTGGTATTCATCGAATTCCTTCTCTGATTATTCGATATTCAATATTAGTTATGTTTGAAGTTCACAGTGGGTGAACTATTCGAGGAAAAAAATGAAAAAGGTTATTTCTTTTTGTTATTAGCTACAATGCCATTACTAGACATTTAACACATTAAAAAAATATGGAAAAATGGCAAATAAAAAACTGGTTTGTTTCCCAATTTCTCTCTTTGTGTATTACCTATTTCAAGGGAAAGTTTCGATTGATTTTGAAAATAAATAAAAAGCTTGGGTGAATATTTGGTCTCTTTAATCAGAAAACACTCTAATGATCCTGAGATAATATAATATATACATAATATCTTACAAAACATCATTAAAGATTCATTGGTCGAAAATCCAACTATCTTGGGAAAAATCACAAGCTTGATTCCCGCGTTTCAACAATTTGATGTAACATACAATGAATAGTTCGATAACTTTCCTGTGATTGCAGTAGCTGAATGGTCATGATCGTGTCATCGGCGAGTTCACTGAAGAGCCACCGAGTAGATGGGCTGATACACATTAAATCTGCCGAAGCTAGTGGCGTGTGGTGGAAGTTTAAAGAGTATAGTGCCACGAGTGTCGTATACGTAAAAAGTTTTCTCACTTCCAACTACGACAACTAATATTTAAAATTTACTGAATTCTAACTAAAAAAAATAACTCTTAAATAATAAGTAGATTCTTAAGTAAGTAAATTCACCAATCAAATCGTCTTATCTTTCCGTACCTCCCCGAAATTACGTCATTTCATAGTCAATCTACAATATTAATAAACTTGTTTCAGCGTAATCTGCATTGTGAGATCCCTTTGTCTTTTCAAAAAGCTACTTACATTTATGCAAATTTTTTTTAATTTTGAAAATACCCTCTTGTTTTTATAATTCATTTCCATCAAAAAGGATTTAATAGATCGTTATGAAAGTTTTGGAAGTATTATTAAAAAAATCAATAGAAAGAAATTAACAACGTAAGTTTATAAGCATTAAATTATGTATACATACAGCGTCTTTCGAATCCTGATTCCGCTAGGAATTAAGGGAAAAAGTGTTGGCTGTTTAATGTTAACTCGATATGAGCTTCAGTCTTCGGCATATATTTTCGAAGTTTGACTAGATAGGTACCAATTCAGATATTATCTTCGTCACTAAGCCAATTTAAAAATTCTACTACCACTGAGATGCTCTAATTTAGAGGGTCTTCAACCTTTAACGCACGAGGGCCATATCAATAAGCCCACAATGATCCATGGAATACATCAATAAATTTACAGTGATCCGCAAGCCACACGAATGTCAAAATAATAATGTAGTCGGGAAATTTAAATAAGAAAGATATGTGTGTTTGTTTTACATGACTACAACTGATTCTAAAGGAAGAGATGGTGCGACAGATTTGTGTATATATATTTTATATCGTTTTCAAAAACGCTAATTGGAAGTCGAATTAAAATACTTCGTGGGTTAAAGATAAAAGTCCACTTTTTCTTCTGAAAACTTCTGAGATTTTATGCACAGTCAGATTTTTTATATTATTTGAAATTATTTAAGATACAATGACATTTTTGAAAAATTCGTCTTTTATAAATTTTTTTTACCTCTAATAGATATCATGCACATCAATAAAATGCTTTGAATACCAAGAATAGCAGAAAAAATGGCATTTATTTTCGACAAAAAGCAGACAAAGCAATTTTTTCTGAAATTGGCTCAGATTCAGATGAAGGGCCACTAAAATGTCTTCAGAGGGCTATTCGTGACCCGTGGGCCACGGGGTGAAGAACTCTCCTATTCTAATACGACACATGTAAATTAAATAAACAATATAAACAAATAGTATGAACAAGTAACAGAAAAATGGAAATAAAATTTTACCTCAATGTTATCGAATTAGTATAAAGGTTTTTACACATAATATAACAGTACAGAGACTTTTTTTATACGATACAATTTCCTCCATTTAAAAAAATTACCATATACGTAATGTATTAGTATAACAGTTTATACACTCTTTGTATAACATTCATTTTAAGCAAATTTAATAAAATCTTATCTTTAATTAAATATTCCACACACACATATTTTTTTAAAGTTTTTATATTAATATTTTTCATATTTTTACCCAATATGGTTCCGATAAAAAAGAAAGACATCAACACAGTTAAAAAAAAAATTCACATGTCTTTTCTTAAAATTACTAATTATTTACTTACATTAAATTATTTCGAATATATATATATATGTGTGTGTGTGTGTGTGTGTGTGTGTGTGTGGGACGGGTGTCTAGGGGTAAAGATGAAATTCTTTACGAAGGAAAGTATAAACCAAATTTAAAGAACAAATCAATTTATTAAAATAAGGAACAGATTATATTTATAGATTTAAATTACTTACAAGAAAATAAATGAATAGTTAATTCGGAAAGAGAACAGGATTCACCTGTAGGGATGGGGGCGTCAAACATAGCTGGGTTTAAAGAAACGTTGTTTACGAAGGCTAAGAGGCGTCGACTTCACTCTGTCGTGTCCGGTGTGCGAAAGAAGGAGAGAAAAAACGATCCCGCGCTTAGGGATTATATGCGTCTGACGTCATCGCTCGAATCCTTTCATTGGGCATTGAGATGTCCCATGCGTTTGACGTCAGACGCTCCGAGTTCTTTGATTGGCCCCTCGATTCAATTCAGTTCTTTTGGAGCCACCATCTCTTACATCTCTCTCTCTCTCGAAGTACACTAAAGATTTAAAATATTCCAATTATTCGAAATCGATAAAATATCATTTCCCACATATATATGTATTTATGATTTCGCGTCAGACGAACCACTGACCACGTGACCGGAACATCTGCTCATGCACCTCAGGGCCCAAGGTTACGTATACTGAATTGGGCACAGTAGGCCTTGACCCTCATGGACTGTTTCGCCACTGAGTTGAGTAGTTATATATATATATATATATATGCAGGGTGTTACCGAATTCGATTGACAAATTCGTAGGGGGTGATAGTAGGTAGCACGGGGCTGACAAATCAACACAGATCATGGAGTCTCAAAACACGTTGAGTCGCTGAAAATTGCAATAATAATAATAGTCAGGAGGACAATGAGCCAGACGAGGGGTGAAGCCTACCGAAAGAAAGGATTTGGATTGCAGTGGTCGGGTTGAAGAAACGTACACGTATGCAAATTTCCTACTTCTCCTGGAGTTGCTGCAAGTAGTAGCACCCATTGCGCCTCTGTGCTACATAACTTGGGAGGTGGATTGGATCTGTTGTTTTGCCTCCAGGGTTCCCGGAATTAAACCCCTTGGATTTCCTCTTCTGGGGCCACTTAAATTAGCTTGTGTATGAGATGGTGGTGGTTACAGTGGAGGATCTCATGACATGAATCCTCGTTGCTTCAGCTGACATCACCAGCACACCGGATTTGTTTGAAGGCGTAAGACAATATTTCGTCCGTCGGTGAGCCTGTGCTATGACTTTCACGGCTGCAACTTCGTACAATTTCTGTGACACTCACTTGTCGTTGCATTTCTGACGTCGAGTTGTGGTACATTGTTCATATTATAAGCATGCTTTACGCTTGACAAATGCATTTCTTACCTCTTACTTCCTCTTTTCATTTCACTCGGCATCTCACCCTTCATAACTGTTTTTGTGAATTACTCCGACAAAACGTGGTTCCCAGTGTCCTGTGTTGATTTGCCTCATGCGGCTTACAATTATATCTTTGAATTTGTCAGTCGAATTTGACAACATCCTATATACACTCATGGACAAAAAAAAATGAGTGCACCAAGAAGAAAATACAAACATACATTTCATACCAAAATGAAATGAAATTTCACATACGTAATGACTACTTTAATATAAATAAAGGATTAGAAAATATAAAAAAAGATCATTTATTTCAGAGAAGATGACAAAAGAACGGAGGATTTAATACCCTGTTGAACTCCCTCTAGCGCGAATGCGTGATGCAATACGATCGAGTATTGAAGCATACAAGTTCTATATGATGTCTTGAGACATTTCGTTCCATATTTACTGTAACCTTGCCTCTAGTTCATTCAAACTCATGGGATGCCCAACTCTCAGTCCCCAAAGATCCCAGATATGCTCGATTGGAGACAAATCTAGAGATCGGGTAGGTCAAGGAAGGGTAGTAACAGTGCGGAGACAGTCTTGTGACACTCTTGCCATGTGAGACCAAGCATTGTCTTATTGAAAACTGGCTCCTGGGGGAGCCGTTGCATGAATGGAAACACATATGGCTGCAGGATGTCATGGACGTACCGCTGGGCTGTCATGGTGGCACGGATCAATACTAGGGGTGACCGTGCATTGTAGGCAATGGCACCCCATACCATCACACCAGCTGTGGGAGCGGTGTGTCACTGTAAAGCAAAAGCAGGATTGAGGCGTTCACCACGGGTTCTCCACACACGAACACGATTGTCATCACTGCTGAGATTGAATCTGGGTTCGTCGCTATAGACGACCTGGTTCCATTCCGCTGCAGTCAAGTTTTCTCGTGTGCGACACCACTCCAAACGGAGGCGTCGATGGATGGGCGTCAAGGGCAGCACACGTAATGGGCGCCGCGATCCCAAATGTCCTTCAGCCAGGCACCTTCGTATGGTTCGAGAAGACACAGGGGCCCCTAGCGATGGTGCTACCTGTGCCTGGATGGCGACCGATGAAGCAGTCGGCTGTACGCGTGCATTTCTTACGATGCGGTTGTCTTCCCAACGACTGGTCTGTCGAGGGCGTCCCGAGCCTGGTCTTTGTGTAAGACATCTCTCGGATCAACTGGTCCCAACACCTCCTCACAACACAATCAGAGCGGCTTAATTGACAAGCTACTCGCCTAGCTGTACACCCAGCTTCCATCATGCCGATGATTCTCCCCCTCTCAAATTGCGACAGCTGCTCATATTGCCTTTGAAAGTCACGTAATGGCATGTATACCTCAGCTCTTACTTTGTAAATGATTCAGCACACTGAAACAAGCTTTGGTTACCTGTTTCATACTCCACGGAAAACGACGTTAAACGCCCTCTACCGGCTATAGGTTATGCGCAATCACGATGCATTTCTAATCATTTGCATATCTCTCTGACATGTACCTTCATGCCAAGTTTCGTTACGATCCCGCAATTATTTCTTGGTGCGCTATTTTTTTTGTCCATGAGAGTATAATGTCAATTAACCGAGATGGAAAACTATTGTGACCGACTTGGTGTGGAGAACGGTGGAGTAGGGTTTAGCTTGCTTCATAGGATCCCAAACCTTTCACTTCAGCAGAAAATGTATACATAATGGAGCATGAAAATGGGTTAATTAATTTTATACATAGTTGACTCTCGATAATTCAAAGTTGGAGGGACCATTGAAAAACTTCGAATTATCAAGAGAGATGGAAAAGACTCCCAAAATACACGAAGAGAAATTTTGTTCTAACACATTTAAATTTGAAACTTTGTAATAAAGCAACAATTGTACGTATGTATAAAATTATTTTAAATTATTTTTAAAAGTACATATTATACAGCATAAATTTTAGAGAAGTTAAAAGTTCTGTATTAAAAGAATACATACTGTACACACATCTTTTGACGAAAAAATCTGTTATCCTTCTGTTTTATGACAATCAATCTTACTTTGTCAATAGATTTTCCTAGAATAAATGAAGCTTGAAAAACGTCCGTATCAACATGATTTTAAAGGAAAAAGTTGCATAGTTTGTTTAGCAACACTTTACCTTCTGTCAGAGTGATCGGAGTCAACTCTTCCAATTCGTCTTCATCATTTTCTGTGTTACTGTGGTCCAAAGCCCCAATTTCAGCATCAGATAGGATTCTCCATACAGCGATGTCCGGGTTAATTTGCTTGTAGTCGTCAAACGTCAAATCTTGTCCTGAAAGAGCTTCCCAAAGGATGATTCAGCATTACATTCCATGAGTGTATTGTGCACATGAACCAGATTCGGCGTGGGGAAGCCCGACTTTTTAAACAGATGTGCATTGTCAAAGGAGTGACAGCTCTCCAAGCCTACTCAATCATGATCAAAGCCGTTAAAATAGAAATGTTTACATTCTTCTCATTTTCAATTTGTCTCACAGATGAGCCATAAAGCGTCATGTCAATCCGACGCAAAGTACACAGTCCTACGCATCTGTACTTCACAATAGCGGATGGCAGTGCATGACAGTCTATATTTGGGCATCTGGACTGATACACAATCCTCAATCCCATATCATAAAGTTTTTGATGTGGGGCTTGACTTCGTTGGTCTGCGGAGTAGCATGCAGGCTATTGGTTGCGAGGTTGAAATCCGGCAGGCGGGCCTTATGGTGGTCATCATGTCGTGGAAATTTTGGCATTGCTGGGAGCTAAGTGGGTGCTCTCTCATTGGTTGGAGGTGGAAGTGAATATAGCCTCTGGCTGGCTGCCCATGAGGGATAGTAAAAATTAGAAAAAAAATAGAAAGTGGGATACGCTTGTCCAGTAGGAATAAAAATAATAATTAAGGAAAAATATAGAAAAGAATTATAAATAAAATTAACTAGGGTTCACAATAGCGAACAATTCTTTCTGAACACATGTGTAGCAAGGTCACGTGTTAAACGAAAGGTATGGACGGCTGACAATAGTTGAGGCTGGTTTATTGTCCACTTGAGAAGGAAAGTAATAAAAGTGTCTTTTCGACTGAGGAACCGGGAAACACAAAGGGGTAGCAGACAAATAGGCTTCAAAGGGGCTACGTAATAGGGGAGACACGCAGAGACAATGCTACTTAAAACATGTAAGCTCCATCATGCAGCTACAGGACAGTTCGCTACATGATAGTGAATGTTCGAATTGACGAAAGTTTCATAATATAACTTCGAATTATCACGTGTTGTAGTCTGGCCAGCCACAGATTTTACTTCGAAATATTGAGTGTACCAAAATGTATTGTTTTAGTTCGAAATATCTAGTTTTTGTTGGAGCTGAGCATATGCTTCGAATTAGAGTGAGCTTCGTATTATTGAAGGTTTGAATTACCGAGAGTTGACTGTATATTGGTTTGTTGTTCTTGGTTTCCGATTTAAAATTTTTTCTTTCTTAGTTCCGTAGAATTATTATGTTATATATATATATATATATGTGTGTGTGTGTGTGGATATCAGCTACTCGCAGACCACTTCCGAAGCCATGATAGAACTGAAGTGACTCGAGGTAGTCAGCCGAGATGGCGAGACAGTCCTCTTCCCGCCGCCATAAACACAAGATGAAAAACCTCTAACACGCGTGATGTTTTAAATCTAACTATGTAAAGACAGATAGCCTTATTTTCTTTTTTTTACCTGTGTGTCCGTCTTATAATGTCCTTTATTTTCTATATTAAAGTAATTAACTTAAGAAGTCTCCCTTTTTTGAAGTGTTTAAATAACGGTCACACTCACATGAGGGCTCGGCCAATGCCTAATTTTTAAAATTGAAACGAAACCCCTAGACAACATCATTCTGCCATCAGTTCCTGATATACGAGTTTCCTAAGCCGTTAATAATGAGATGACTTTCGCTTTTCAAGTGGAATCCTTTACTTCAGAAACTACTCAAAACTGTAAGTAGCCATTTCGATGTTCAAAAAATGAAATTAAGAATGCTTCAACAAAAAGTATGACCCATGAGAAAATTGGAGAATTATCTTCTAATTTGAAAAAGAAATTTATTTGATGTAAAAAATTTCTTTGTGATGAATAACGCCGAAAACGAAACTGTTTGTTTCTTGTCGATGTTTTTATAGCGATAATTTATTCTTTTGATGGTTTGAATATATTTTTTGCTATTTGATGGTATTTGATGCAGCATTTTAATTGATGTAGAATTTGATTCTCCTGTTGTCTCATGCCAACATTTGATGAAAAACTAAATTGAAGCATATTGAAGTATTCTTTTGAAATGACAATTGTGATGCTAATATTGGTCATTTGAAGTAACTTTTGAAGATAATAAAATATTTGAAACTTGAAGCTATATAACTTTTGATGTTGACAACAAATTTTGAAGATAATCAGGAATTTTAATTGAAATCGAAACTTTGCTTATATTTTTTAGAGTATATTTGATAATATATAGCATTCGTATTTTGATGATTTAAATTAGTTTTGTATTTGAAGTTGTGATTTTTTTTTATTTTGAAGAATATTTAAAATTTTGGTGGAAACGAAAGTTGAAAGATTTTGAGTTAATATTTCTAGAATAGAACATTATATTTTGAAGATAAGAACTTGATATTTTTGAAATAAAATGCTTAAATTAATTACATGGTGTGTGAAATAGAACTGAGTATCTTTTTCAGATATAAAACTTGTGTTGACTATACTATATAATATTGATATTGCATATGATACTATTTTGCATTTAAATTTTTGATGATTATGAGTTATCATTTTATATTTTAAAACTTGAATTGATGAATATATAAGTATTTTATCATATTTTCAAATCATAGAATTCGTTTTGGTATTATAAGATTTGTATATTTGTGTTTTTATTTGAATAATTATCAGTATGAGTACCTAAATGATTATCCAAAGATTTCTCAATCATTAAAATCTAGTAGCACAAATAAGATTAAAATTCTACATCGTTTAATTTTTGGTGAGAATGGCGATAGAAAAATCGTTCCAGATTACGAGAATTTTCCGGATTTCCCACTGATTTTAATGTTGAAGAAACAAAAACTAAAATTATTAAAGAATTCACTCTTAAGGAATTAATTGCTGTTTGTAATTTGTTGCATCTAGAATTTACCACTGAATTAGAATCTTGCTGTGACATAATTTTAACGCATTTATGTGATCTCACTTTATTTAAATCTACTGTTCTCAACTCTGGAAGCGAAAGCGACCTTGAACTCAACGAAAAATCTCCGCCCGAAAACCATCATTCGCAGCCAAGTACGTCTGACTCAGCAAGCAACGATTTACGTTCCGAAAACATGAAATCTCTTGATTTAAATGATTCAGCTCAAAATTTATTGCCGTTGTTTGATAAACAGAATACTTGTAACTCTTTTCTATCTTTTAATTTACGAGATCTACTGGAACTAATTAAACCATTCACCTCTCGAGACAGTTATTCAATTGAAACTTTCATTTCTGATATAGAAGACATGTTTCGATTATATCAGATCACAAATCCTATTCATCAAATAATTTTCGTAAAGAAATGTTTAAAGGGTCCTGCCGAAAATTTAATCCGATCGATTCGTGGAATCACAAATTGGTCACAAATGAAAGAACATTTATTAAACGAATTTTCTGATAGAATCAATAGTGCACAATTACACAATATGATGCAAGCTAGACGTTTGAAACCAACCGAAACGTTGCAGGAATATTTCTTAACAATGCGAGATTTAGCTCACAAGGGTGCGGTTGATGATTCTTCTCTGATTGATTATATTATTGATGGTATCCCTGATTCATCTAACAATAAAATAATTTTGTACGGTTCTAAAACACTTAGTGAATTCAAGGATAAATTAAAAATTTACGAAACACTTTTAAACTCAAAACATAAAAAGCAATTTCCAGATAAACGATTTCGAGATTATGAAAATTCAACATCTAATCAGCATAGAATTGAGCACAAGCGCTTTACAAACCAACAACCAATTTGTTACCTCTGTGGATTGAAAGGCCATAAAAGTACCCTATGTCCGAATAAAGAACGCGGAAAAAAAATGTTATGGATGTAAAAACTTTGGTCATGTTCAGGCCGAATGCCCCAAGAATTCTCGAAAGATTACACCGATAACCAATTACAAAATCAATACGCAAGTTGATAGAACTGTAAATTCCATTTCGATACTAACACCACCGAAAAATCTCATGCACGTTGAAATAACCATTTCAAAAATTCCTATTACAGCACTTTGTGACACTGGTTCACAAGCCTCCATAATTAATGAGAAAACATATCAAAAACTTGGTTACTCTACATTGAGCCCATCACAATGTACATTTTCAGGAATAGGTCGAGACAGAGTCGAAAGCAAAGGTTATTTTAAAAATTTCATAACAATTCAGAACACTGCATTACCCGCAAAAATTCATGTCGTTAATGATGAAACGATCCCTTTAGATGCAATTTTAGGATTGATTTCTTACAACAAACTCAATTCACGTTTGGACGTGATGGAATTTGTACATTCCGAGATGTTGATGAATGCAAAAATGATTATGTTTTGGTAAACCTTGCCAACATTTTTGATGAACAACAATGTAAACTTGATCTTCCACATATATCGAACTCTAAAATTCGTAATGATGTTGAACAACTTGTAAGCTCGTACAAACCTAAAAAAATTTACGATACTGATCTTCAAATGACAATTTTATTGAGTGATGATATCCCAGTTAGCCAACGTTCTCGTCGACTTCCTTTCGTAGAGCAAAAAATTGTAGAAAACCAAATTCAGGAATGGTTAAACACTAACATTATAAAACCTAGCTGTTCTGATTACGCAGCACCAATCGTTTTATGCAAAAAGAAAAACGGAGAACACAGACTTTGTGTAGATTATCGCAATTTGAATAGAAAAATGATTAAAGATAAATTCCCCTTGCCATTGATAGAAGAAGTGTTAGATAAACTCGAAATCTCTAAAGTCTACACTTCACTCGACCTTAAAAATGGATTCTTTCATGTACCCATGGATCCTAACAGTACAAAATACACTTCGTTTGTGACGCATGAAGGACAATACGAATTTTTACGTGTTCCTTTTGGATTGTCAAACAGTCCAAGTGTATTCCAATGATTTATTTACACTGTCTTCCGAAAACTCATACGTGACAACATTCTAATTGTGTATATGGATGATCTGCTCATTCCATCACAAAATGAAGCAGAAGGTTTAAATAAATTACGACTAGTTCTCCAAACAGCTGCAGACTTCGGTCTTGAGTTAAACTTAAAGAAATGTAATTTCTTACAACGCAAAATAGAATTTCTTGGATACATAATCGAAAACGGAACAATAAAACCTTCAGTGACTTGAAGTAGTCAGCCGAGATGGCGAGACAGTCCTCTTCCCGCCGCCATAAGCACAAGATGAAAAACCTCTAACACGCGTGATGTTTTAAATCTAACTATGTAAAGGCAGATAGCCTTATTTTCTTTTTTTTTTACCTGTGTGTCCGTCCTATAACGTCCTTTATTTTCTATATTAAAGTAATTAACTTAAGAAGTCTCCCTCTTTTGAAGTGTTTAAATAACGGTCACACTCATATATATATATATATATATATATATATATATATATATATATATATATATGTGTGTGTGTGTGTGTGTGTGTGTGTGTGTATAATAAAAGTGTAGTTTGTCAAAAAATAAAATATAAGTTTTCCTGTTTAATAAATTGAGGAAAGCTATAAAATAATCACTTTCTATTCCTCTGCAAGTTAATTGGACCTTTCCTTTTCCCTGAATGTGGCCGCGGTAGCCGAATGGTATAAGTATCGGATCGTGGCTTGCCTTGTCACGAGTTCGAGCCCAGTACCACTAAAGACCCGCCGTGTAGGGCAGCGATGCACGTTTAATCTGTCGAGAACTGAAACGTCCTCCCGTTGGTGTGGTGTGGAAGTTAGGAGATGGGAGTGCCTGCTCAGGTGTCGTCCACGTTACTTGACCATGGTTCAAAATTACGTGGTCCGTCGCCAAAAGCCCTCGTGTAGCTGAACAATGCGACGTTAATATTCAATCAATCAATTTCCCTGAACTTTTTTCTTGTAAATTTTTGTACATCATTATACATATATGATTCTACATATTTTAAATTCCGGAAAATAATATTCAAATCAATTGGAAGTATAAATAAGTTACCCAGATAATCGGAATAAAATAAGGAAACATTTATTTTCCCAGCCACGAATTAACGGATGCGAATTATTTTAAATGCCTGCTTTCTCTTAGAATTTAAATTATTTAAATTGTTGCATCTGAATATGACGTAGTATTCTCAAAATAGTTTCAAGCGCTTAAGGTTGTCGCAACTGACAAGTGGAAATTGGAAAAACCACTTAAATGCGTACAATTACTTTCGATTTTTTAAAATAATTGATTTGTGATATGTGAAAGTTCAAAATTACTGGTGATTTTATCTACCGACAGTCATCGACTTAAGACCAGTGCGACTAATATTTGATTTAATTTAGTGAATGGAATGAAAAAGTAAGGAAAAAGAACAGTCATGTGAAATAAAGAAAAAATGCAGTAAACTCGGAACGATAACATTCAAGATATTTAAATCGAAAAGAATATTAAATCATAAAATCAAATTTAAATATAGCAAAAATTTAAAATAAATTTTATAAAATGAAACGTGCGTTACTCGTAACTACGAAGGAACTGATTTCCAAATAGGCCGTTTAGGTCAGATATGGTCTAAGACGACGGCCAAGTCGAATACGAATCTTGAGCATTACATATCCAATGAAATATCTGTAAAAGTAAAGGAAATTTTTCGTAACAACTAAATATATATTTTTTATTTTTAATTAGTAATTACACAATCAAAGATCATTAGATCACCCCCCCCCCTCCTTCCCTATCTTAATAAAACTGTTCGCTCTTTCATAACCTTTTTTTGTAAGACATGCTTTTTTTATAAATTTAATCATTGTACTATATTAGTTTATATTCACAGATGCATAAAAAAAGGTGCGTTATTATTGAATACATCGATATGTGTGTGTGATTTCTGTCTTTTTTTCTTTTCCATAAAAAGAGCGAAAGATCTCTCTCTTTCTGTTATTTTTTCAATCTAATTTTTTTACTATACATCCTTAAGTAAAACTTCTTCCTGCTTTTTTCGCGAGAATCATTTTTATTGAAACGAGGTCAAACCCCAAAACAAATTAAAAATTCTTCCTTTTTTTTTGGTCCAATTTTCATACCTGAGATCCCAGTTCTCAATGCATGAATAAAAGTTTTGCTTCAAAATAGGGATTACTTGCTTAATTTTTTAAAAAAAATTCCAAGAAAAGACATCAAATTTACAAATGAAGAGTTCATATTGTACTGAAAAGTGATCCATTTTTTTAGTCAGATAAATTTAAAAATTATCCAAATTTTAAACAAACTTAAAATCCAAGTTTTTAAAAAATGTTTAAGATTTAAGTTTTTGGTTCTTTTTTTGAAACCGGTTGAAGTACCTAAGTAGTTTTAATTTTTTATAAATGTTATTATATATATATATATATATATATATATATATATATATATATATATATACATAGTATGACAAACTACAGGTCAAAGTTGGCTGGCCGCAAAACTTGTTTAAACCTGCAATCCTGGTTCCTAAGGCTAGGAGTTTGTCATTATACTGTAAGGAACCGCTGCCTGCACCTGGCAACAGGTCGAACGAGAGACGATATAAAGAGAAGGATCTGGCAAGGACAGAGGAAAAAAGGTCGGAACGGAGGAGAGAGAGAGAGCGGTGGCGAAGAAAACCGGGGTTGTGAAAAGTAGAGACGGCTGAACGATGTATCGTAATCTTGTAACATCTCAATATATTCTTTATTTTAAGAAATGTCCCATATAAGGTGTGGAACAAACACACACAGTGGGAAAAAACCCTGTCTGCAATTATTTTCAATTCACAAAGCGAACACGATCAGAAAAGAACCCACAAGTTTACACTGGTGTCAGAAGTGGGATGCAATGGAGCAGAAGTTAAATGAATAAAATATTTCAAATTGATCGGTGTTCGTGCTACATAATTGTGAACAAGGTTCTAGTGGACATTCGGTTTGAAAGGAAATTTTTAACAAGGAAATAGTATCCTGCAGTGTATCTTCAAGTTGATGACCACGTGCATCCCGGGAATTGCCCTGCAGCAGTTTCAAGTAAAAAAAAAAAAACAAGACCTTCTTCATATGGAGTTTTACCATCACCTGCCGAGTTGGGCTATGAACGAACAGATGTCGTATTTTTCCTCATTTTCTGATGATTGGAGCCGTGATCTGAAAACAACGAAGGAAATCCCAGTAGTGTTCATGTACAGAAACAGCGTTCATGTCGAGGTAAGTGGCTATTGTTCCCCTAAGTAAAAATATTGTGTGAATATTTAAAAGAGTAATGGGATGCAGTCATATTTAATTTGTTTTTTTAAAAATAAAATACAAAAAGCAGATATATCTGAAAAAAGAAAATTTCATTGGTTTATTGCAATATTCTATGTTGTTGGATTATTGTGTAGATGAAATAAGAAAATTGTGTACTTATTTTACCTGGAAATGATAGGGTATCATTTTAAATGTTGTAAAATATGGCATTTAGAGTTCTAGTGTTAAACTATAATTTCTTTTTTATCATCATTCTTTACTGTTTTGAAGTTGTCTCAAAAATTAAAATCTGGGTATAGAAAGTGTTTTGCATAACTATTCAGTTTGCAGAATTTAAAAAAAAAAAGAAAGAATTAGATTAATTTATCTTGAAATAATGGTTGCGAAAAATGTATGTTTGAGTGGGTGAAAAAAATCCATTAAAAAATGTGCATATGTATTTCAAGTAGACGGACTTCCTGTTAAAATGTTGTAAATAAGAGAATTTGTAGGTTATTTATGACTCAGAATATGGCCTGTTTTTTTTTTGGAATATTATATGATAGTTTTACATTTTAAGTAAAAGTGTTGCAATTTGTCAGTTAGTTGATAGTTTAATGCAATCTGAGGTTATTTCCTTTGCTCGTAATTTAGGATGTATATGTATATTGGTTTTTTGTTTCCTGCATAAGATTCTTCTTTAATTAAAAAAAAAAAAAAGAAACTAAGAGTAGATTTATGACTTGAGAAATAATTCTATGGTAATGTAGCTAAAGTATGTTGTTAATTGTGTTTTTTTATTTTGAAAAGGTTCTGCGTTCTGATTAGTAACAAATAACTGTGTCTCATATAAGTTTTATTGTAAACATATTTCGTATTGTGTTTCTGGAATTTGAGTACTCTTAGAAAAAAACGAGTAGAATTTTTCTTGCTTGTTAAATATATAGTACTAGGTCATTTAAGTGTTAGTAGTTAAATTTGTCAGAAGGTAATTTGGCATTAGGTTTAGCTTGATTAAAAATGGCATTTCTCATTAGAAGTAAGAAAATTGACTTAATTCAATTAGCGCGGGACTTAGATGAGTCACCTGATCCGTCTATGTCTAAAATTGTTTTAAGGAATTTAATAATCTCTAGTAAATATTACAAGGAGGAAGAGGCAAAAGAGTTATTGGAAGTTATTACAGCTGAAAGGTTAGAGACAGAACAGCAGCAAAAACTAGAACAACAAGAACAATTATCAATTGAAAAATTACGCTTGGAAATAGAATTATCTAGGAGACGCTAATCAGAGTGCTACTCAAAATAATGGTCAAACCTCACGTGTAAAATCTTTAGATGAAATAGTTAAAATGGTTAGGCTGTTAACTGTAAAGGTACCCAATAAATCAGACGGGTGGGACAATTTTTTTTCTAGTCTTGAAAAGGCTTTCGCTAGTGAAATGGTTAGCGACAAGTTAAAACCGAAGGTTTTGTTATGCATGTTAGGAGACAAAGTGTCAAACTTATTAGTTAACCTAGGCGAAGAAGAATTAAAAGATTACGAATCTTTAAAACAGGTTGTGATCAAGGAGTATGAACCCTCACCCCAAAAATATGTTTAGAAAATTTTAGAAAGGCGAAACGTAACTCTGACGAAACTTTCTCTCAGTTCGCGTCCCGTTTAACATCGATGTGGTTATACTACTGTAAGTTAAGAGAAGCGAATGATTTTGAGTCAGTTAATCAACTGATCGTAGCAGATAAAATGCTTGAAATGGTGAATTCTGAGACGGCGAACCATATTGGTGTGCTCCAAGGGAAAGAATGGTACAAACCCAGGAACTTGGGCAAACAATGTGATATATTTTATGCTTCCATAGGGAAATCCTACGATGAACCTGAGAGAGCTAAATGGAATGATAGTGAAAAGAGAAGTTTTAATGGTAGATGGTTAAACACAGCCATTTGGGGAGAAAAAGTCAGATAATTTTTCTTCTAGGAAAAACTTTGATAAAGGTCAAGTAACTGAAATTAAAAAATTCGCTTGTTTCACCTGCGGATCAGATAAACATTTTAAGCGGGATTGTCCGAAAAACAAAGAGGTAGATAATAAAAGACTTAATGTGAATAAGGTGTCAACAGAAGGGACGGAATTGGTAGATGGGACGGTAGCTGCTAGAGTTGATTTGCTAGGTAAAGTCATTCATAGACGGGCTATTGAAGACAAATTGAGTAAATTAGTGAAAACATTTATCAGTGTAGATGGGAAGTTAGTCCATGCGTTATTGGATTCTGGTACGGAAATTACTGTTATCAAGAAAGACTTAGTTCCTAGAATATCGGTTGAAGGAGTTTACACGATTTATTTGAAAGGTATTTTCGGTCCAGCGGTTAAATGTCCTTTAGTATATGTTCCAATTGGTCTTGCTACCGGTGGCCAGGTTAATGTGGTGCACCAGCAAGTGTTATGTGCTTTGGCAGAAGTTTTGGTAGAAGACGTGTTGCTTCCACCAGATGTTTTGGATATTTTGGGAGGGAGCCCAGAGTGAAGAGAATTCACTGGCTCAAAGCTCTCGGGACCTGAGGGTTGACTCAGGAAATGTAGATGAAACCTGGGTATTCTGCCAGAGAAAGCACAGGAGCACATTGAGGATTCTCAAAGGAATATTACTTCATGTCAGAATGAAGTGGGAACATTGGGTACTAAGGATGAGGAGGTGACCGCTGAGATGGATAAAGGAATCATGGTGGCTGATAGTTTTCGTTCCGAACAGGAGGGTTGTGCCGAGTTAGCACTGGTTTGGAAGCATGTTAAGGAAGGCAAAGGAAACTACTATGAAGTAGATGGGTATCTATTTCATAGAGATAAAATACTCGGGAGAGTATTGGGCAACTGGTAATTCCGAAGAGCAGAAGAACTGAGGTGTTGAGACTAGTGCATACTTGAGTGTTCAGTAGTCACATGGGTCCCAAGAAGACGCTTGAACGAATCAAGTATTCTTTATTTTGGGAGGGTCTAAGTTCCAATGTGAAGAAATTTGGGGAATCATGTAAAAAGTGTCAGCTCACTCGATCGGTTAGGATTAAAGACCGATCCCCCATTACACCTGTGTCAAGGTCTGAATTGCCGTTTCAGGTGGTGAATATGGATCTGATAGATCCAATTGATCCGCCAAGCTCAAAGGGACATACATATATTTTATGTCTGGTTGATCAGCACACTAGGTGGGGCAAGGCTAGGCCGGTGACTAGTCTCAGTGCGAAGGTAACCCGTGAAGCTTTGTTAAAGATATTTTTGAGAACCGGGATTTATCTTTTGTTGAAAAGGGAAGGTTTTGTAGAAAAGAATAGCGCAGCATCGTTGGTCACGGTACTGGATTTGTGGAAGTGGTATTTTTTTGTCGTTCTCTCACGAAGAATTATGCCGCATGCTTTATGTCGTTTGGAATTTGCATGACTAAAAAAGTGCGGTTTAAGATTGAATACACTTCTTATGGATGTAATTTAACGGCTCAGGTTTTAAGAATGTTAGAGCAGTTCGTTGTATCTCGAATAGTCGATATAGACATTCTGATGCAAATTTGGAAAAATCGTGTAAAACAAATTAATTTTGTATTAGAATGGGTGAGATGGGTTGGGTCGGAAATCATACCGGCCAAAGGCAAATTAGAGCCGTAGGAAAGTTTTTACTGTGTACTTAATATGGATTTAGTGAACTCTTTGCGCATTCATTCATGAGTTAATGAAATAAACATTGTCTTTTGATTAAGATAAAAACTGTAATGTATATATTTAATGTTTTTTTTTTTTTTGTATAATGTGTTTTCTATGTTTCTGTTTGCAATCCCATTACAGTTTAGATCTTTCTGGGAACATAGTCACTTATTTCAATTGGGTGAACTATTAATATTATTTCATGTGTTTGTTTTAAGGAACTTTGACTAGAACAATCATCAAGACTTTTGCAATTATTATGTGTTCTGTTTGTGGATTTTCTGTTTCACGGTTTGTGAATTTTCTGTTCCTGGTGTCTGAAATGGTAAAATCAGCCACAAGGGGCAAATTTTACTCTTAGGTGGGGCGTGTAACGAACCGCTGCCTGCACCTGGCAACAGGTCGAACGAGAGATGATATAAAGAGAAGGATCTGGCAAGGACAGAGGAGAAAAGGTCGGAACGGGGGAGAGAGAGAGAGCGGTGGCGAAGAAAACCGGGGTTGTGAAAAGCAGAGACGGCTGAACGATGTATGGTAATCTTGTAACATCTCAATATATTCTTTTTTTTAAGAAATGTCCCGTAGAAGGTGTGGAATAAACAGTGGGACAAAACCCTGTCTGCAATTATTTTCAATTCACAATGCGAACACGATCAGAAAAGAACCCACAAGTTTACATATACTATGTGCCTTCTTCTTAATTTTACTTATCTTAGGTATATAACTATCTGTGTATTTTTATATTTTTGTTTACATATTTGTGTATATGTATATATATGTATAAATTTATATATATGTGCATGTATATGTATATAATTATATATTGAAATTTTTATATTGGATTATAGACATATATATATATATATATATATATATATATATATAAAATATATATATATATATATATATATATATAAAAAATATATATATATATATATATATATATATATATAAATATATATATATATATATATATATATATATATATATATAAATAAATATATATATATATATATATATATATATATATAAATATATATATATATATATATATATATAAATATATATATATATATATATATATATATATATATAAATAAATATATATATATATATATATATATATATATATATATATATGGATTACTGTGATTACGTAATCGTAGTTCTGATTGGATAGAATGGGCGGGACAGGGATTTCGGACTAGCCGATTACGATGAAGATTACAATGTTAATTTTAAACCAAAGAGTTAAAGTTATTTTAAATATTAGTACAAAAGATTTAATAAAAAGGATACTAGAGGGAATTATTATATATATATATATATATATATATATATATATATATATAAACTAAACTCAGTGGCGCAACAGCCCATGAGAGCCACGGCCTAATGTACCCCTTTCAGTTTGCGGGGCCATAGTAGCTGAGGTGCATGAGCAGATGCTCCATTCAGATGGTCAGTCTGACGTGTAATCCGCAGTGTTTAGTTCTCAAGCAAGCTCGTACTTATTTATCGACCCACTGAAAGGATGGAAGGCTGAGTCAACCTTGATTAGCCCCTCAGCCCGGGTTTTAAACCCCGAACCTGTTGCGTGGAAGAGTGATACGCTATAAATGTTTTTATTCTTCAAAAAAGAAGGCGAATTAATGTCAAAATGAAAATTTCTGTCCAAGAATTTCAAGTTTTTGTTTATTTATTAATTAATATTGTAGTAAAATAAACACAACAAGCAGCGGGGCTCAAAATTTTAAATCATTGTTAAGTAATGAAGTAGAAACATGAGCCACACGGAATTTAAGGAATATCAGAGAAATTGATATCAGTAGCACATGTAAAATATTTTTTTTTAAATCACAAGTGTGAGTGGAAAAGAAAGGGGAGTATAAGAAAAAGCTATAAAGGATGAAATCTCAAAAGAGGAGAATTAATCATTCAGTTAAAATATAACCTAATATATATAACATCATTTCTCTTGTTATATACCTTCACATGTATAACTCTTTTAATATCTCTACTTAGATTATTTTTAAAGTTTTCCAATGCGAAGAAGATTTTGCATTTTTTGTATTGTGTTATGCTATTTAAATAACTTAAAATGAAATAATATCTTTCTTTAAAGCACAGTTTTTGTCAACCGTTTAAATTGTCAAAAAACAGCAATAATTTATATGGGGAAGATAATTTTTATTTTCGGACCTTGAATAAAAAAACTGCACTATTAACCAGTACAAAAACAATAAAAACAACAAAACTAAACACTAGAAACAATTCCACTTTTAGATATCGCCCTAATAGCGAAGCAAGTCGTTAAATGAGAGAGAGAGGCACCAATTTATTAATGGGGACTGTCTTCCGATAATGTTAAGTAATAGGATCTTAAGTCAAAATACTTTCTTAGAAAAATATTTTTAAAAAAAATTAAAATCTTTTTTTAACAACTAATATAAAGAGGCCATCATACTTCTAAATTGCAGGATATAGAAGGATATATGAATCTCTCCTATATTAGAATCGCATGAATTTGTATCAACATTGGTGCATTTATCTATCTAAAAAGCGTTCTTTTGGAGTCCTATTCTTTACCATTAAGCGAAGACAAGTTAAAACGAACCCTAGTAAAGAAGGATCCTAGACTGTGTGAATCTTTGATACGGTTCTAGTTTCTAAAAATATTTTTTTTGCCGTTCATTTCAATCATCTTAAACACTATTAGGCAATATTAGTAAGTATATTAATCTTTCTAGTTATTTTTACCTTTGAAAACCAGTTACAATTTTTATGAATGGTTTTTTGAAGTTATTTGCATTTTACCTCAACTAAATGTTACAGACATTTATACAAACGTTAATCGTGTAGTCAACAAATATGTTTAGCAGTAAGGAAAATAATTTTGTCTTAAAACATGCCACTCTCCTTCTTTAATTCATGAAGAAAACAATTGTTGAAATTATAATCGATACTAAATTTAATATTTTAAATTGGTATTTCTTGTATATATTGAATATGCTTCATATATAAAAAATAACGCTTAATTATTCAGAAAATTTAACATCAAAGCCTTTTAACAAAATCATTTAGCGATACGTTCAACTCATTCCAGAAAGCAATATCATAATACGAGTTAAGTCAGGCATTTATTCAGTAGAGAGAAAAAAATAAATAGCTGCGCGCTTCCCTTTCTTTAAAAACGTATTACATTTTAAGAATCATTATACTTGCCACAATTGTTTCAAGCAGAGCGTACTTTATAGACACTGTGTTTAAGTCTTTTTCCGAAACATATCATTTACAGAGTAAAACAATTTCCATTTCTTATGTAAGATTGCCTCGATGCCAAATCGCTCAGATAGTCATTCTACGTACAATAGTTATTTTAGCATTCTCATTTGGAATTCTTATCATAATCCCAAGACCCTCTTCTTTTGTAGGGCCTTCACCTCGAAGCGGCATTAGGACACCACGGAAGGTTGCCAGAAAATATAAAAATCGCCGTTTGTATATGAATCTTTAGATGGGCGAAACCGATAAAACTGTCCATATGGGTGGCGAGGACTGATTTCGCGCCACTCGCGAAGAGCAGGTGATAGTTACAGATTTAGACATAATAAAAAGTTAATTTGCTATTCATATATTTTTAAAAATGATTTTTAGTCGTTAGTGAGTTAGCATCCCATTCTGATGTGTCGACTGGATTTTTCATAACATATTGGAAGAAATAAAATTAAGAAGCTTTTTTCCTATTCTTTTTCCTTTCATTTTATGTTTTCATTGTACGAGCGTATATGCTAACACATTAAATAAATACTACGAGAACACTGTTTTTTAAAATGAGATATGTTAAACGATTTTAAAAATGAGTTATGCTAAATATTTGAGACATACGTGTGTGTTAAACGAAATATAAAACCACAGCAAAGATAAAAATATATTAGAATTTTCCTTTTTTTTGTTGCAGCTTTATTAATTAGTAAAATGTTTTTTTCATTTGATTCCTTATTTGGATATTTAAAGACTTTACTGGAAAATTTTGCATGAAACGGAGGAAGGTACAATGTGTTAACTTACCAAATTCACACACACAAAACACAAAAGAAAGATTCTATTCCGAACAGATATTAACCCTTTAACTCTCAAGTTATTTTAATGGTTTGGGTACATAAATTGTCAATTTTTTTATCGCAAAAATCAAATGTTTAGCACAAAATAAAATAGTAGTTAAAAACTGATAATTTGAATTACAGGCATACAATTTTTTAAGGTTTTGTAGCAAACAAATATTCGTTTGAGGTAGCTGCCACACAGAGTAGCAGTGGTAAAATTCGTTTCTAGTGGAGCATTATTTTCCAAAATAAATAAATATATAAATGAAAATGAATACCTATTATAGTAGTTTAGTAATTCAGTTTTATGTGGTATTACTGGAAATAATTTTCTAAGCACAAGCCAATACCGCCATCATTACAGAGTGACGTAACAAAGAATATTAGCCCCCCTACCTGTTAAGTCGGGTTTTGCCTTTAATATTTTATAAATTAGTTAAATACGTACTTGGTGTCAGTCATGCTTTGGACCTTCCCAGAATTCTGCCTCCTCCCCCTCATCGATGTGGGGGTGTACGTTGCTCCACTATCATTACACCAGAATCGTGTTTCCTTCCTTATCTTTTGTCTATTTGTATCCTTTTCTGAACAACAAATTTTGCAGTGTCTTGTAGGCCCACGTTTCGCAGAAATTGGATGAATATGGAATATAAAACGCTGTTCACTAAGACGGGCAGTGTTATCTACTGTAAGTGGTCTGCCAGGATTCTTTTATCCGGAAGTAGTATCAACATATTTATGTAAAAGCTCTTCTATAAGCTGGGTCCGAAATTCTAAAAATGTAATATGTTTCCCAAGTACAATTTTATAGAGCAAAAATGAGTTCTAGAGTACCTTATCTAGTAAATATATTTTTATACTATTTTTTCTGGCGTTTTTGGATCGTCGGATAAAAGAATATTTCCTGATCGCAATGATCAACAATTACAGTCAAATTGTAGTCTACAGTTAAATTATAGTCAACTAATTATCTGGCTTCAGTATGCCTTCTTTTTTAATTTTATTTCTGCGGTTGATCATGGAAGTATCGAGAATACTGTTCATCAAACACCATCAAGTGAATTGAGCCCAAATTAATTTTTCCCGATACAAATTCGAGTTTGAGAAAGAGATGAATTTGAAATAAACCTGCTCCGATATGTATTCAGGTATAACAATAAGATGCACTAAAAAAATTACCCCATATAATATGCGGGTGGGACTTTTTGGAACTATAGAGCTGTGTCCGAGATAATATCAGGCATGGCAATTAAAAGGTTAATGCATTTTGCTGCTTAATAACCGAATTCTATCGAGAGAAGTAACAGAGGTAGCCGATTGGTCATGGTTGCGATGGATTGATTTTTTATCAACGTCACCCTTCTCGAAGCAACACGAGAATATTAGCGACACATTTCTAAAGTCTTGTGACGGGGCTTTTATCGTGATTTCTATTAATGGCCCCTTGGGGTTTCTTTGGGGCCGAAATTCTTTCCGACCAACTCAAGAAGAAGAACATGGTTGGGTAAATTAGGAATCATATATATATATATATATATATATATATATATATATATATATATATATATATATATATATATATTGGAAATTAGCAGTAGAGCGAGGTTATGTCCGGGTCTATGTCTATGCGCAGAAGTGGTTGCTAAGTGGGAAGTGAAGTCGCTAAGTAGAGAGTTAGTTGTAAAGTGATTTGAGATAAAGTTAGAATAATCCTAACTCCGTGAAATAGCCCAGCCGTGCCGGTACTGACGAACCAAAAGTGGGTTCGAGGCTAAAAGGAACACTGTCGGATTAAAGCCACATCAGAACAGATAAAGAACGTAGAGGATTACCTAGGATATAGAGGTAAGCTAATTTATATAAACTATAAGGAAAGGGCATATATTAGTGATAGAGGAATTAATCTATAAAGTTAGATTCAGTGGTCAAGTACGCGACTATTTGGTAGTACCAGTGGCGTAACGTACACCCCCGCACTGCGGGGGGGGGGGCAAGGCTTCTAGGGGGCCCAAAGCTAGACTGACGCCATTAACGTAGAATTTCACAAAATTAGCTTTACATTTTTTTTAATCCAATTTTTAAGCGATTTTCAAATTGGCGATCTAACATCATTCAAAATCAAAACTTTGATCACTTATTAAATATCTTAGATCCAATAACCAAATCAAAAAACCTTTTAATTTTCTGTAATCTCCGTGACGAAAGATATACTTTTCTTTAGTGGGTTTTCTTTTCAAACCTAAATTACTAACAGATAAAAAGAAAGTCAGACGGAAAATTGGATAAAATGCTAGAAAGATTAAAAAAAAATCATCACTGTTTTTTTTAATATACTTCATGTTAGCGGCAGGGGGAAAAAAAGACATGTTACTTTTTACTGAAGTAGCAAAGTAACTTATTGGCGTCTTTAGCTCCCCCCCCACATGTATTTCATTTTCATTTAGCGAACTCGTAAATAACGTACATCTGTTATGCTTTTTCATGAAAAATAGTATTGCGATACTTGAAAACGCATAGAGAGCATTTTAAATGATTATATGATCTAGATTTATGATTTAGAAACCCATATGCCCACAGAAATTTTCGTACATTTATGAGTATTCAATCAAATAAAAAGCATAATGAGAAATGTTTCACAAAATTGTTTTTAGAACATATACATTTTTATATTCAATGCACTTCAATATAGGGAGTGTTCCTTCGCTGTTAAAACATTTTGATCTGACTTCTCTCTTGTAATATTAGAACTATTTTTTTATAAACGGAATTAGTTAATTATTCTGGTTCTTATACTGTTATTTTGTTAATAAGACAAGAAGAGAAACGTGATCCTAAAATGAGTGGAGTTAAAAAAACTTTGAGTGGCTCTCAAAAACACAAAAAATTCGAAAGGAAAAGGAGTATAATATTAATAGCAAATATGCAAAATTGGATAACTTTTTAATATCCGCAAGTTCTTCATCTTGTGCAAGTGCTAGTAGTGGTAATGCCAGGGAACTTGATGAACAAATCCTGAAAGTGAAAATTAATCCACAATAAAAAAACACAATTTCGGACACTTCAACTAATAAGGATACTCTATCTAAAGAAAAGGAGTCGGAAAATGAAAATGAAGAAACAAAATTGATTTTAGAAATGATTTTGCGCATTATGTAGGTACGCCCATAGATGCAGATTTAAGGGAACAAATTCTAAAACTGGGCCCATATCAACCAGAAGGTAATTTCCAAAAAGATGCCAAGGGAAGGAGCTTTTCATCATCTTATTATAGTTTCATATCCAAGGCAGGACGAAAGATTGAAAGAAAATGGCTGTGCTATTCAACACGACTTCATGTTGCTTAATGTCAGGTATGTTGACTTTTTGCTGATGTATTTTAAAAAAACCTGGTGTAAAGGTGTGAATGACTGGCAAGGAATATGAAAAAAAAAATTAAAGAGCATGAAAATTATAAAATTCATATCCAAGCATGTCGCACATATGACATCTGGACACAAAATAAAACGGTGGATTCATTATTGAAATGCAATTTTAAAGAAGTTAATAAGGTTAGTCAAATCTTACGAAGAATCATGGACGTTACAATGATTCTAGCGATGTGCAATCTTCCTTTTCGGGGACATTGAGAGATTCGACTCAAAGGGGAAATTTTTTTAATATAATAGACCTCTTGGCTAAATATGACCCTCTTCTCAATGTTCATTTGTCAGAAAAATAATTCAAAAATATCTTAGCCCAGTGGTTCTCAATTCTGGCGACCCAATTTTCAATCATAATTTTTGTCGCCCCCCTGTATAACAATAATGTATTTACTGCAATAAAAATGCACTTTGAGAGAGAGACGCTAAAGTTACAATACGATCTTAATTATAAACCGTAAAATTAATACGATAAGTATATTAAATTTTTTGTATATGGAACTTTTTAAGTAATATATATATTTTAAGAAAATTACTTAAAATATATATATATATATATATATATATATATATATATATATATATATATTATATATATATATATATATTTACTTATTATTATTATGTTATTTTTCTTTTCTCTAATTTTTAAGTTGGAACAGATCGCAAAATGATATATTTAATTAAAGATTTATTTCCTTCGAGATCCATTTCTTAAAGTACAAATGTCATTAGAAAAATAGTCTAGTCTATATTGCTCGCTATCATATCCATCACATCTGGCATTATCGAGTACGTTTGCCTGAGTCTGGGCAACCTATCGGACGTCTGCGCAAAACATGTAAAAATGCTTTTCCTCGTACAATTCCAGTCACAGTTTTGGTCGACTCGATACTTCTATAGCAACCGAATCTAGCTTGAATGTTTATTTTTTAATTTGCACGTTAATTGTAATTCCCGGTAATTAAGTATTTATGGCAGTAGATTAAAACAAAATCATACATACATTTTTAAGTCGTAAGCAAACATTGGACGATAATAAAGGATCAACAAGTACACAGACGAGCATGGTTCCGAAAATTAAATCAAGGCAATATTCTCCAAAATACTTATATTTTGGATTTATCACTACTGAAGTAAATGATGGGGATAAAAGCCCCCGCTCGCTATGTGTTAAAACTTACAAATCTGAAGAACAACATGTGAAAGTTGTTTTTAAAGCCATGTAAAATCATTTAGCAATGTTGGCAAAGAATTTCAAAAAGTATTTTCTGGATGAAGACAACTTGGTAGCAAGTTACGAGTGGATTAGGGATCTATTTCAATACACTCCAGAAGTGCTCTTAACTTCCGAAGAAATCTTCATAGATTTCACATCCAGTGAAAAATTAAAAGGCAATTTTGTAATAAATCGCTCTTTAAATTTTGGGTAGAGGTGGATGATGAATTTTCTGTACGGAAAACAAAAGAACTTCGTATGCTATTACCATTTTCAACATCCTACCTTTGTTAAACTGGATTTTCTGCGGTGACTACTTTGAAGACAAAATATAGATCTCAGCTAAATATAGAAAAAAAAACTCAAAGTGTCAATTTCTGATATTAAACCTTCCTTTGAAAAACTTTGCTCTACAAGACAAGCCCATGGAAGTCTCTTTGAAAATGATTTTTTAGATAAATGCTATAATTTTAAATTACTATTTAAAAGAACTGTAATTTTAAACCTCACAGAATTAGCATTTAGAATTAATGTTAAATAATGAAAAATAATATAAAATTCTTATGAAGAATAAGTGTGTTACTTTTTAATATTTAAAGCGAGAAAACTTCAAAATGTTTTAATCCGGGAGCAGGCGCGCACTTAATACTAACGCTAATGGTAGAGCGGGGGAACTCAGTCATCCCAATCATTTGTTTATGATTATTTTTACTGTACACGATTCAAATCGGAATTCCAGTCAATAATTTAATTAAAAGAAATTATACTTACCGGCTTTCAAGGACTATTCAATTTTTCAGAGACACTTTTCACTAATATTACAGAAATGTTATTTGCTGACAAAGCTGTTATATTTTGTCCAAGTTATTATAGTTTTAATGAGCTTTCATGATCGAGTGAGTGAATATTAACGTCCCACTGTTCAGCTACACGCGGGCCTTTGAAGACGGACCTCGTATTTTTGAACCATGGTCAAGTGACGAGGACGATACTTGAGCTGGTCTCTTTTAACTACCTCACCACTCCAACAAGACGACGTTTAAGCTCTCGACAGATTTAACGTGCATCTCACCCCTACACGGCGGGTCTTTAGTGGTACTGGGCTCGAACCTGTGACACCTTTGGTGATCAACAAATAGCAAGTTGAACTTTTTCTTTCTTGTGTCTTTTTGACAAGGCGAACTGAACCTTGTGGTACACTTATGGCTTCATATTTTAAGTTGATGGAGTTCTTTAGGAAGCATTTGAAAATTTTCCTTTCGTTTCATGTTCATCGCGTTTCTCAATCATGAATAATATGCATTCTTTCAACTTCCTTCAATAGAGATAACGGATGTCCCGCGCCACTGCTCCCGGGTTAAAAGTGTATTCAGAAAAAAAATACGGATGATCTAAAAAGGATTATGACGTTTTTCACTATGCTTTATATGTTTGTGAGAATACTCATAAAAATATAAATCTTGGCCAAATAATCCTTCAAATCAATCACTTATTTTCCTAATATTATAAAACTATTTATTATTTACAATTTCTCTAAGCGAAAAACAAACACATTAAAGATGGGACGGAACTAATGTAGAACACTAACTATACCAGTAAATTTGAAGGTCAATCAAATGATCAGCGAATGTATTATGCAGCCTGGCTGAAAAGTGAATCATGTCTTCCTTTTTTTCTACAACTAATGTACAGTATTTCGATAATAATTACACTGATGAATTGTTTATCTTCTTAGAATTTTTCTCAGGGTCTAAGTTTTGTTTTTTTCTTGGTTGATTGCCAGTTGATAAACATAAATTATATCAGTGTTGTGTATTTTTTTATTATGGAAGAAAGTATTTTGTTTTACTTCTCTTTCCAGTTATTTTTTTAAAAAATAATCTTTAAATTTTCGATATGCTCGCGCCCCACACTTTGAGAAACACTGTCTTAGCCCAAAAATTCAAAATGAACTTATTGCTATTATAGGCTCTAGAATAAAAGAAAATATTGTTAAAAAATATAAGGAAACGTTCTTTTTTATCTATTCTTCTGGACACGACACAGGATATTTAAAAAAACAATTAATTATTATAATAAGGTATGTTACAACTGATGTCAATGATAATAATGAGCCAGATAATATCAGAATTAATGAAACGTTCTTAGGCTTTATTGAGGTGGCAAATCAGACTGCAAAAAGTTTGGAAAGTGATGGGTTAAATTTTCTAAATACACTGGACATTAATTTGGCGAAGTATCGAGGACAAGGATATGATGGGGCAGCCAACAGGAGTGGAGCGCGGGTATGGGGGATTACAGAAATTAATTAAGATTGAATATTAACGTCGCACTGTTCAGCTACACGAAGGCTTTTGGCGACGGACCACGTAATTTTGAACCATGGTCAAGTGACGTGGACGACACCTGAGCTGGCACCCCCTCTCCTTACCACACCAACGGGAGGACGTTTCAGCTCTCGACAGATTTAACGTGCATCGCTGCCCTACACGGCGGGTCTTTAGTGGTACTGGGCTCGAACTCGTGACAATGCAAGCCACAGTCCGATACCTATACCATTCGGCTACCGCGGCCACGAAATTAATTAAGAACAAACAACCAAGAGCAAATTATGTTCACTGTTTAACTCACAACCTCAATCTGGTTCTAAACGATGCATGTAATAACGTGCCTCATGTAAGAGAATTTTATGACTTTTGTCAAAAAATTTACACATTTTTTGTGCTCAGCATTAAAAGGTGGAGTGATCTGAAAATTGTGCAGAATAACGAGAACATTCAGCAGACTATTGAATCATTATGCACGACAAGGTGGTCATCTCGATTTGACTCTGTAATATCAATTCGCTACAAGTACATTTCGATTTCAAAAGTACTTTCAAATATTTTACTAACCAGTACTAAGCAAGACGAGAAAAAGGAAGCTTTAGCGATTAAAAAACATATGGAAAAGTTTCAATTTTTTTTTTTTTTTTTTTTTTTTTTTGCTAATTTTCAAATGTCAAATTTTACAAAGCATATAAATTTAACTTCAAAAGCATTACAATCACCAAAAATAGATTTGGAAAACGCTAAGACCATGTTAAATTCTAGCTTAACGTCTATCGAGGATCTTCGTAACAATTTTGCTAATATAAAGGAAGCTTTTGGTTTGGCTAAAAAATGGGTATCACCCCGGTGTTTGAAAAAAAGAGACATAGAAAAGTTACAGTTTTTCGATGATTTCAATGCTGATGAAAAACTACAAGACAGAGAACGATTGTTTGAGGTGGATGTTTTTAAGGCCAATATTGCTTGATGTTATTATTACTCAATAAGAAAATCGCTTTGAGAGTATGAATGACATTTACAAATCATTCAGTTTTCTTTCTCCCAAAAATATTGTAAGCGCTACAAATGATCTCTTATATAATGAAGCCAGTAATCTTCACTAGATAGGTCGAGGCTATATACTTTTTGAATTTCCAAATCAAATTATGTCTCTAAAAGCAGTTTTTAGTGAAGATTTAATTAAGCTAAATTCGATAAAAGATTTAGGTAATTTTTTGAGGATTCAAAATAAGTTTGCTGCGCCAAGCTTACCAGATGTATGTATTGCAGTTTTATTGTTTTTGACTCTTCCAGTTACTTCTGCAATGGCGGAAAGGTCATTTTCTAAATTAAAATTAATAAAAAATTATCTACGTTGTACGATGTCAGAAGAGAGGCTCTTCTATTTGTCTTTGATAAGCATTGAACAACAAGAAGCAAGAAAAATTGAATTGGATGAATTAAAAACCGACTTTGCAAAGAAAAATGTGAGACGTCAATCGCTTTTTTTTTTTTCTTTTTGTGTCCATGTGATTTATTTCTTGAGTGTAGTGCTGTATATTAGCTAGTAGGGTCTGTCGCGAACAACCCAACGAACTTGTTACTTTTGAGAATGAATGATTTGAGTGGTTCTTCCCCACAGAAACAGGTCGCGTAGATAATGTAGAACTGAGGTCTCCACGGGCGGGGGCTTCACACCATGGACAAGTGAGGAAGAAAACACTTGAACAGTCAAACTTCACCTCCACGACAACGCGAAGTGTTTGAACATGGAACGATTTACTGCGCTTTGGCCCCACTATCTTTAATAGCATTTGGTCTGGAAGTAACGACTCGGCAGAAACAACGCCGGTTACGGTTTCACACCCAAGACCACTCGCCTAACGTGACCACGGCCCGGGTGACAGAAAGAACACTTCCTGTGGTTAGATGGTATTGATACTGTAGTAAACGCTTGACTTGGGAGTGGTTAAATTTTTTTTTGTAAGTTATGTGTTTTTTAAATTTTAAAAATCTCAATGTTTGTCAGTGTTTTAAAAAACCATTATATATATTTTAAAACAATGTTTAATTTCTGAATACTTCTTTAATATTATCAAAACTGATATATGTTTTCAATGTTGTAAATTTTCTTAAACGTTATACATTTTTCTCTTAGAAATTGAACATTTACCTTGCTGTCACAGAAAAGTTATACTTTTTGACGAAAATATCAAGGGTAATGTCTCTGATCTAGTGAAATTCAAATCTTATTTTAAATACTGGTGAGTATTTATGCATTCTTTTTATTTAAATTTAAAGTTATTAAGGAAATAATTTCCTCTTTCTTTTCTTTGTATTTACTAAAATTCTTTATAAGCTTATCGACATTTTATAGATATAATTTAACGAAACAATTTAGAATTTCTTTTGTAAACATTAAAATTTATCTTACTTTAACGATTAAAAATAAATGCTGTTTCTTATTTCATAAGAAAAGACATAATTGTTGTAAATTTAATATCTGTAAGATAATTTTTGACACTTTTTACTTTGATAATAGAAATGTACCTTTATAATTTTTCTAGATCAATTCTTCGAAAAGGAATGCGATTTTCATTTTTATAAAAATATTTTTCTTTACTCAATTGTTCACTCTTTTAAAACTCGTCTTTATTTTCGTAACTTTTCTTGTAATGCTCACAATTAATTAATACAGCAAGAAACAAGAAATACCGCTGAATTCATTTAAACATTTATAAGCAAGTTAAAAAAATTCAACGGTATGAAAAAGTCTGTCCTGATACATATGTATAATTTAAAGTATACATTGTATATGAAACATTTCTAAAAGCAATGCATTTTTCTCAGCTCTCAGATTCGTAATGCTTTTGCCATCAGATAAAAATTGGAGAAAAATATACCACAAAAAACTTTTATCAATTTTATTTTGCTCTGTGTTATATCCTTAACCCCTTGATATGCGTGGTCAAAATCCGAAACGAGGAAACGCATGCAAGTTTTCGATAACACTCCCTTTGATCGCTCTGAAACACTAACAATTTACGAAATATCTGACATAGAATCAAAGTTCTCGGCCGGGGGTAGAATGTTTAGCACTTCAAATGTATATCTAAGCTGGCGCGTACGATAGCTCACGATGAGAGATCTGGATGTAATAAAAATGCGTTTCAAAGTTATTGATTTTTCATAATCCCGCAGATTTTACTTTTTAATACTTTAATTTATATGATTGTTAAAACGATGAAATAATAAGAGAAATTTTTCATACAAGTGGATTCTAAAATTTTTCACTGATACCAAATGAATGAAATAATTTTCTTTCCTTAGCTCTATAATATAGTCCCTCCCCCCTCTAAAATTAACTCTCTGACAAGTTTTACATAAATTTTTTATTCCAAAAACGCAGCAAAGCTTATTTGGTGGTGAAGGTTTATCACATTCGTACAACAACTTAGCACACACACACACACACTGCGTGTTAAGAAATTATAAAACCATAAATAAGTTAATGCATTTTGAAGAAATAATATGCACATTCTAAAGTTTGTATTTAAAATTGATCATGAAATGCTTTCTGTATTAAATTGCATTTTTTAAAACTTCATCAAAATATTTTTTTCTAAAATTAAAAAAAAAGATGTTTATTACGAAATTGCGACTAGAAGAAAAACTGCCATTCACAATGTCATAATTAGCAAATATAATGACACCGACAAACGTTTAGACCTTTAATTAAAAAAGATTTTTTCAAATCAAGATATTTCGAAACATTCCAGAGGAAAACTTCACGTGTCACAATTTGGAAGAGCCTTAAACACTTATTCAAAGTTATGAAATTAAAAGAAACACCAAAGTTATGGAATCATTATGAATAAGAAAGTCTGTAATGAACTAAAAATGTCCTGTAATGGAAGGATGAGTGAAAACAAGTTATATCTTCTGTTAAAATGAAATTTAACCTTGACAGCCCTGATGCCTACAAATAACTATTGTAAATACACGATCAAACAACCGAAAGAGTACTTCATTCGACAAATGAGTGGAGGATCAGTAATTGTTTGGGGAATGTTTAATTATAATGGATTATGTGATTTACATCAAATTTCAAAACGCATGGACTCCGCTGAATATCGAGCTATACTATTATAATCATCTGATACTGTTTTGGCTTATAAATTATGTGTTACAGAATATTTCAGCAAGACAATACTTCTTGTCTCACGGCTAAATCCCCCCAGGAAAGATTTAAAAAAGAAAAAGGTAATATTTTATCAGAGCCATGTCGAAATCCAGACTTAAACATAATTTATATTATATCACAAAGTGTTTGGTAATGATAAACACAGTTTTCATCAGCTATGAGCTAAAAAAGCAGTCTTCAGAAAAGAATATGACACAGTAATTCCGAAATTTTGAACTTAACCATCTAGTGATTTGAATTAAAAACAGAATCATCAGGAGAAGACACGTGATCAGAGACCTCAATTCCTTACTTTTTTGATTTTTAACAAGTGATCCTGTAATTTATTAAAATTGTATTTTTATTTACTTCTATTTTTTTTAACTTGATCATTTTATTACATTGGTCAAAATTATTTGAATCTAATTGCAACTAAGCAATTCACATGCTGTAATATATTTTATATAAATTTAAATTATAATCAGAATCTTTATTTCATAATTCTCAAAATTAAAGCTGCTTTATAATTTTTAAATGGTCTGTGTATTCATTCTGTTTATTTATTTATCTGCCATTGTAACCGACATATTTACAGATACTTTCTGTAAAACAATTGAATGACAGTCAGTTGACGCTCTTCATGCATTCGAGGAAAATATCCCCCACATTTTTTAAGATTCTGTTCCTGTGTTCTGTAATGAATGTTGTGTACGTTTTTTCGTAATTCTCTTCAGTAGCTTTCTTGAAACTGTTTATGAAGGTAAAGGCACAGTTTGTGCTGAAACGAGATCTGGCCTCTCAGAGTTGGTGGAGAATTAATATTTATTTTTTAAAAAATATTTTATTTACAAAAATTAGCAGCATTTCATCTTGCTCGGTGTCTTACTCTAATAATGAACAACCCTCATAATTTCTTCAAAAAACTGTAATGCTGATCACCATACGTAGCCGGATTATCCGTACAAATTTAATTTTCTGCCATATGCAAAGGAAAATCGTACTCTCTTACAAATATTGACTTTTTAAGGACAGAAGGAATTGTAATTAACGTGCGTAGCAACTGTTGATATTTTTGGTGGTGTAACGTCGTGAGTAGCTATCCATCAATAAACAAATCTTTACAGCTTAATATACAAATAAAAGCAAACTTTATTTGCTAACAATTTGTAAATGAAGTAATATAAATCCAGATTAAATGCCAAGCCGGTGTGGTCAGTTCATATACTCATGCTCAACGCCACCGGCGTTCCTCGTCTTCTTCACTCTCTCTCGGGGATTTTTTTTCTCCGGTCTTTTTCTCTTTCTCTCTCTCTCCGGGTCTCTTCTCTCTTACTCTCTCTCTCTCCAGGTTTTTTTTCCGGTCTTCTTTTTCGTGTCCTCAAAAACAACCCTTTTTAAACAATAGGGGTGTACTAAAATTTGATTCGAATCAATGGGCACGGAAACAAATTAAAAAAACCTGGCATTTAAATTTTAAAAATTAAGGTTTATTAAAAAAAACATTTAAAGAAAACAATTATTGTACAGTTAGCAACACTCGGACATGACTTCACTCCGTCGTACCCAAAGACCGAATCCCTGCCACTTGCCATTCCACATTCCAAGGGGGAGGGGAAACTACCCATTCCCCTTAGCTGGTGTCAATGGGCCTTCCCACTCCTACAGGTGTGTTCACAACACACCCCTCGCTCCTTCTTATTCGCAGGTCAACAAAGTCTCTCTTGACCTCTCTCGTCCTATTGGCGCATAACACGCCAAAACACACCCGAGCCGTCTGGTCCAAGGCGCCATCGTTCCTTGTCCACAGCTAGACACACTGGCCCATCACGCCACCTGTTTCTAGCATCCCCTTCAAACAACACTAGAAAAAGACAATATGGTTATTTTTAAGATAGGCTTCGCCTATTGTCAATGGGGCGCCGAACTCTTAAGTCTATTATGCCGACCCATCTGCTTAGGAGAGGGGGGTGCCAGCTCAGGTGTCGTCCACGTCACTTGACCATGGTTCAAAATTACGTGGTCCGTCACCAAAAGCCCTCGTGTAGCTGAACAGTGCGACGTTAATATTCAATCAATCAACCGACCCATCTGCAATCTCCACTCCCTGAGTTCAGACAATAAACAATGGCCCCATGGCCACGTGCACCGGTCATTCCACAGCTGGTTGTTTGTAAAAACTTCAGGGACAATCGATGGGTGAGGCACTTGTCCTTGACCAGCTGGTAAAACCATAACATTTATCGAAAGATGGGAATTCACGACAATAGACTATGTCACAGTGGCAAACCAAATTGTAGAATACCTTTCTCAAAAAATAGTCCCTTGCCCGTGAATCGTAGCTCTGTCGAAGTGAATAGTAGCTCTTGCTCCACAAATTGAATTTCAAGTGATGTTCAATTATAAAGCAATTCTTTTGATGAAACTGAAACCAATAATCATTGTTTGCTTAAACAAGAGGGATAGAACCTTCATACAGAAAAAAATGATTTAACTGTGTGCCCTATTTAATGAAAATAAAGATATTTTCCGATTGGGGGAGGAAGTAAAATAGTATGTAAAATAGTTTATCAACTCAGGTGACCACCCACCAGTCACAGATTCACTTTATAGACTGTCTCTGATCAGGGGAAAACTTGTAAGAGAGAGGGAAGAAATGACCTTCTGGCCAATACTATTACAAAAGAGTGTGCATCACCATATACACACCAGTAATTTTCATTTTCAAGTCTAATGGAAAAATTAGATTGTGTATAGATTACCGTAAGTTTAAATCCTTGATAGCTATAAATGACAAATATCCACTGCTTCCCATGGGTCTCTTTCACACGTTGAAAAAAAAAATCCACTGCTTTTATGTTTACCTGTGACAAAATCTGGTAATCACCGGCAGATCAAGACAAAACTGTATTCGTTAGTCCTTTTGGTACATTTAGGTACAAAGAAGACCATTTGAACTTCACAACATTGTATCAAACTTCCACCGTCTCACTGCTGCGCATTATGGAGCGAATGAGACTTTTAAATATCAATCAGAGTCTAATTCCTGAGTATTATCTACATATAAGTCTCGTACAGCTCTAAAAATAGATATTTGAAGCTTGGCAGGACAAGGATAGCAGTTAAAAACTATGCATTACATGGATTAAACAATCCCCAGTCATTACATTCCCGAATTCTGCGAGTGGCCGCGGTAGCCGAGTGGTATAGGTTTTGGATCGTGGCTTGCCTGGTCACGAGTTCGATCCCAGTACCACTAAAGACCCGCCGTGTAGGGCAGCGATGCACGTTAAAACTGTCGAGAGCTGAAACGTCCTCCCGTTAGTGTGGTGTGGTAGTTAGGAGAGGGGGGTGCCTGCTCAGGTGTCGTCCACGTCACTTGACCATGGTTCAAAATTACGTGGTCCGTCGCCAAAAGCCCTCGTGTAGCTGAACAGTGCGACGTTAATATTAAATCAATCAATCAATCACCCGAATTCTGCGAAACCACAGACCCCACGGCAGCATGCCTAATCCTGGGCACAGAATTACGAACTTTGGATCATATAAACGCTGTCTTAAGATCTCTGTTACCCTTAATGAGATAATTTTACACCAGAATTTACACCTTATTTAAAACGTTTGTTCAGAAATATTCTCCAAATTATACGTAGAATATTGAGAAAAGTCAAGATCATCGAAAAGAACTCTCAAACAAATCCCACAAACCCAATTCTAGTTATAAACCTAATGGTTTAATTTGGGTAAAACTTCACTGATTAAGTAAAACTAGCTAAAGCAAAAGTAGAAAATTGGGGCCCTAAGACAAAAATCCTACATTGTGATATCCCAGAGATCACTCTCTAACTCTGTGTTAGTCAGCTCTGGCAAACCCGATGGACCTTAAGGTATTCATCACGCAATGGCTCTAATGTCTTTCCAGAATATCACAGACCATATCTCCTGTGGTGTAAATATATGAATTGCATATACTGGAAGGTGAGTCAAGTTCAGATGAGAGCGATGAAGAAGCACATGGAAATATTTGAAATGGAAAGACAATTTTGGACAATTCTTTACCATAAAAGTCTATTGAACACATCATTACGTTGATTTAGCTGTTGCAAATTCTTGGTTTCTGTGCAAACAAGATGCAATATCAAATAAAATTCCTCTAAAAATCAAAATGGATCGCTTAAAATTTAAGTTAGAGATAGTTGAAGCATTTTCAGCCTCTTCACCTACTAACAAAGTATTTTAACTAATGATGAAGACAACAGTGTGTTGTAATTCCACTCGCAAAAAGATCCAAGCGTTATAATCCACCTGCTATACATGTCATGGCTTTTATCATGACCATTTCAGGATAAAAGGCTTGACATGTATAGCCATTTTTGATGTGTTGATGACATTTCAAGGCCTCGCAAGTGCAGATTTGAAAACTACGAAAGCAGTTCGAAAGCATGATGGGAAAAATGCAATGGTTATTTATACTTGCCAAAAACAAAACAAAAGATTTTTACAATAAATAAATAATGAATTAATAAAAGAGTTAATTATACATCAATAATTTCCTTATTTGTAACAATTTTAGTTGAATTAAGATATTATTTCTTTTATCAACTTACAGCTAAAAATGTATAACTCGTAAAATTTCATAGGTGACCTGTTTCACAGATAACGCCCTACCCGCACAATCGTGCGGGTATCCTCTACGTTCTAGGGGGGAGGAAGCGGAGCTTTCTTAAAATTATTTTTCCCAATGTCATTGGGGTCCATATAGTATTAATAACCAGAAGAAGTTAATATTTGAAGATAAAAATAATTCGGGTCTTAAAGGGTTAGCGAATGGGGTACCAACTCAGGTTCGTTCTTGTTACTTGATCTAGTCTCAATATTACGAGATCCGTTGCCAAAGACCTTGTGCTGTTTTATAGAGCGACGCTAATCGAAATCTCTACCTGAAGGATTGTTGGATGGTGCTCCGCAAGACTATCAGGAGAAATTACCTTTTTTTAAAATTATGTTACTGTGTTCTGTAATGAGTGTTATATGTTTCTGCGTCTTATGTAGTTTTGTGGAATTTTAGTATTAAATATCCGTTCCTGGGATCATGCTTGACTTATTTTTTTTACAACAATAACAACAATGGAGGGACACATCATTAAATTATTTTACTCCCTTTCTATATAAAAACATTCTCATTTATATATATTTATCTTTAATATTACACATAACTATTATTTTTATTTTTTAATAATCCTTTGAGTGTTGCAACGGATGTATGAAATACGCCTGTCTGGCTGGTGCTTTTAAAATTCCCACCAAATGCAATTGGATCCGACTTCTACCAGGAAAAAAACTTTTTCATGCAGGAAAATACTCCAACATCCAGTGGCGTAACGGAGAATTTTCGGCCCCCCTGCAAAATCATATTTTGAGCCGTAGCCAGATCATAAGCAATTGGCATCGCTCAGGCTTTGGGGCCCCCAGAGTCCTGCCGCCCCTCTGCGGTGCAGGGGTGACGGGGTTGTACGTTACGCCACTGCCAACATCAATATATAAAACATTCTAGAGCTTCACTATCCTTTTTAAATTAGAATATATTATTAATTTTATTTTTTATGTTTGGATCGACTATTTTCGATATAAAATATTTCCATGTGTTTCTTTATATCACAATATTAAATGAATTTTAACTTTAAATATTAAATTTTGAAATAAAATTGTGTATTTATAGAATATTTTTAAGATTTAAAAACTCAGTGAGAGATATTTAAATGAATATAAATATTCAGAGAGAGAGAGAGACATGAAATCTCAAAATATTTATACATTTTTGGATATTTTTCTATCCTAAAATGTGTCTCGAATTTTGATTTTGTTTTATGAATGGTTTATTATGGATCAATACGCATTTATTAATATTACGGCCTTAAAAATCTTGCTAAGGCTTATTTTCCATCAAGAATATTTTTTGGGGGAAAGGGAATGTGTGGTATATATTACACACACAGTCGAACATCCATATTACGAATCTCTGTATTGAAAATTTTTCTGTATAGCGAACTTTTTTCTGGAACACAGAACATTTCACAATTTTTTTCGTAAAATAATCTCCCAATAGCGAAGTGGATTTTCTATAGAACGAACTTCCCCCTATTGTGATTCATTTTTTTCTTCCTATCTTTGAAGTATTTCTCGACATTTCAAATTATTCTTTCTTTTAACACATTTTATGGTAGTCATAAATCTTGAACTGGTTTTATTAGGTACCTAACTCGTCGAGAGCAATAGAATTCTGGACATTTCTTCCAAGAAATGCAACCTTTAACCCCCATTGTCTAGTTCACTGGAAGTTTCTTCGATATCCCCTTTCATCATCAGTAAAGTCTTATGTCCTTGAACTATATATATATATATATATATATATATATATATATATATAATCTCCGTTCATTTGTAGTGTTGATCAGTCGCATTGGTAAATTTGTTTCATGTAGCTCAAAAATGTCAAAACGTAAGTGCTTGAGCATTAAAGAAAAAAATTTAATTCATCAGGAAGTGGATAAAGGCGTCAAGAAACTTTTCTTGCAGTTTTTCTTTCTTTTTTTTTAATAGGTAAGATATATAAAATAAATATATATATTAACTAGCTGGTATACCCGTTCTTCGCACGGGTGAATTTAAAAATTAAAAAGTACAGACTGAAGGATAAAGTTTTTAATGAGTTAATTTTACGTGAATTGTATAAATTAAACAAAAAAAAATAAGCTTTTTACATAACTAAGTTGAACGAAAAAACCATGTTTGCTAAATTTTAAGTCTTTAGATATAATTGCTTATTTTTTTTATTAATGTTATTATTATTTATGACACCCCGTAACTTTCTTGTGGGTCGATTTTTGAAAACACCTACCTGCTCAATAAAAGTAACACATTGTTTTAAATTTTGTGCAATAAACGCTAAAAATAGTGTAAATAATTTTTATCTAGATGTGTAATACGTTAATATTACTTTCTGATGCATTTATTTTATGTTAAATAGCTGTTACCCCCGCGACTTCGTCCACGTGGAATTTAACAAAAAAAGTGTTTCACTTCACAGAGTTTACGAAAACTTTTCTTCTACTTTGTGAATCTATGTTTCTTTTTTGTTTTATTTTTTTCTTTGCTTTTTGTTGAGCAAAGGGGGAAAGGGACGCATGACCTTTGACACTGTCGATGGGGGTGAGGACTAAAATCTTTAGAATCAAAATAGGTCTAAGTAGCAAGTAGGCTTAAATGCGAACACAAACGAAGCCACAAGGAAGGGGGTGAAAGGGACGCATGACCTTCGACAATGCAGTTAAGGACTGTAAAATCATTAGGATCAAGACATGAACGGGAAATGTTGCGAATGGCAGCAACCTAATCAAAGAAAAAAGTTCGATGTAACTGTTAGCAATCGTTGAGACAGAAGGCTCGCGAAATAAAACAATCCCTATTAAATAAAAATAATCCCTATTTGAATCGGATATTGCTCACTATTTCATTGGTTTTAATTTTATTTTCTCGGAATCCTAATTTGTTTTTCTAAAATAAAAAGTAATCTAAGTTATTCCTTATAACATTAGCTATCTGCCAGTGAAAGTTTTGTCAAAATTGGTCCAGCCGTTTCAGAGATTAGTCGGAACAAACAGACAGACAGAAAGACAGATAAATAGACAGACAAAAATTTTAAAATTGATTTTTTCATGTAAGTACCGTATATATATACTTTTAAATGCATTTAGTAAAAAGCTGTTAATTTCAAATTACAAACAGACACTTCATTTTTATTCATATGTATAGATGTATAGATTTACAGAAAGGTGTGAATATATATATAATTACAATTTTTAAATTTATAATATTTATGAATTTAAAATTTCTTTTATGTGGTTTATAAAAAAAATTGGAAGGTAAGCCTTTAAATAAAACGAATTTTCCATATAACGAACTTTTTTCCGGGAATTAGCGACTTCGTTATATAAAGGTCCGACATATTTTTCTTCTTTTGTTTCTCCATTTTGAACAAAATATTTGGAAGTATCAGTATTATATGTAAGTTTGTTGCATATCGTATTTTTAACAATGTCAATGATCTCTTCAACTTGCCTAGAGTATGCTTTGGATATCAGACATCTTACTTCCAACAATTAGACAAAGTTTTTTATTTTACTTGAAGAAAAATTTATATTGTTTCAGGAATTTTTTTTGTTCTCATTAGAAATAATATCCCCCCGGAAAAGTCCTTCATGAAGTATAAGTCATGATTAATACAAAATCTTTCTGTAGATAACTAGCATTCTCCTAAAGGCTCTTTCTTTAAAATATGACCGATTTATATATAGGCTTCATTTCTTCAGCAGATAGGGTGCAGTAACACGATTTTACGTTCAAGCTATTTTACTTAAACTTATAAATATGTGTAAGTAAAATTACTATAAAAATTATTATTATAATTATACATATGTGTTAAGTAATTATACACACAAAATTCTTAAAAGTAATTTTTTATGTAATTAAATCATAAATTATATTAAATGAACGAGAGTGCATTTAAATCGAATTAATTCATATAAAGGAAATTCATAAATAATTAAATGCATGTAATTAATTTATGAAAGATTATATTCTAACTATAATAATTATCAAAAGGAAATAAAACTATTTCTCCGCCTCCCTAAATAATTGTAAGCCTTTTTTACATTTCTCTGTATTTTTCAAATAAAAATGATACTGTATAAGAAATTTATTCAATTAGTACATATTCTGCGCATACATGCACGCTAAAAATAAAATCAAAAGATTATTGTTTGAAGTATGAAGATCTTTGTTGTTGAACTGAAGATTGCAATGAATTTTTCTTAACGCATCCTGTTATAAAGAATTTCTTTAATTTAAAAGCTTTACTTCTCAGTTTATAAATAGCCAGATCCCAGCCACTGGCTTGTTTGTGAAATTAATAAATGATTTTTTTATCCTGCTGACAGAAATGTATTTTTTAAAAAAACAAACTGATAGCGAAGAAACAAAAAAAAAAAAAGAAATTCGGAGAACTTGTTTATCAGCCATTTTTTTTTAAATCAAGGTGAAATCAAATGCTTCGTTTTTGATAACAGCATTTCATCTATCACTTCTGACCACTGTCTAAGCATTTCTGTATTAGAGAAGGTTTCTATGCACCACGAGCAGCAGTGTGATGTTTAATTAATCTCTAATTTTGTTAATTGGAGGAAAGTTGCTGTCATAATAACAGTCAATAGAGATTAATTTATTGCACTCTAATGGATAATTTATCGCTTGAGCTCCAAATCAAAGAGTCTTTGCAAATTAGACAAGCTGATGGGGTGGAATAAAAGAACATTTATCTTTCTATTATATCGAACACTTTTTTATATCTGAACTGTTTCTGACAACGTTGAAACCGGGGGAAAAATATGCAGAACCCCCAATGAATACTACCCGTCACACGATCCCATATAAAATTTACAATTCAAAAGAAACGTACAAATAATTAACTCATAAACTTGCATAATATATTTACAGGTAATTTTCGTTACAAAAAATTACTCGATATCTGGCTGTATTCTTGCGCTTATCGATCTACATATCTAAGTAAAATTCTTCCCTGAAATGAAAAATATTTCGAGTCCGCATAGAAATTGTTTAACAACTAAATGCTCAGAATCCTGTCAAATTGAAAGTCACGATTATACCTCTGATTTTGAGGTATGAATATATATATGTGAGTGTGACCGTTATTTAAGCACTTCAAAAAAGGGAGACTTCTTAAGTTAATTACTTTAATATAGAAAATAAAGGACATTATAGGACGGACACACAGGTAAAAAAAGAAAATAAGGCTATCTGCCTTTACATAGTTAGATTTAAAACATCATCACGCGTGTTAGAGGTTTTTCATCTTGTGCTTATGGCGGCGGGAAGAGGACTGTCTCTCGCCATCTCGGCTGACTACCTCGAGTCACTTCAGTTCTATCATGGCTTCGGAAGTGGTCTGCGAGTAACTGATATCCACACGGGCATCCTGATGACCACGCCGTCCTCGGCGCTGGGGAACAAGTGAACTGAAATAATAAAAAAAAAAAGCAGAAAAAGGAAAATACAAAATAACAAATAGCTTTGGTGATGGTAGCTTCTCAATGTATACACCACTTCTTCATTTTATCAGCTGAAGTTGAGGTTACATTTGGACCTTCATGTTGTCCAATTTTCTGTACTTCATAACGATCGTGTTTGTTGACTTTTGTTACTTCATATGGTCCAAAGTATTTAGGTCGAAGTTTCAATCCAGTTCCGAACTGTTTAATTTGTACAAAATTTCGTTTTTAAGAAAATATTCATCGGAAGGTGTAATTTTGATTGCTGATTTAAGTTGAGAAATGAATTCATCTTTATTTTGAGCTTCTTTAATCTTTTGTGTAATATCATGGGAGGAAATCATCATAATGGGGTAACGACTTAATGCATCAACGTGTTTCATTTGTCTACCGGGTCTGTGACAGACTTCATAATCAAATTCTTCTAGCATCAACGCCCAACGAGCAATTTTAGCAGGCATATCTTGTTTGTGCGTTGTCTTTTGGAATGCATCACAGTCTGTGATAATTTTGAATTCTGTACCTAACAGGTAACTTCTAAACTTTTTCAGCGCTTCAATAATAGCTAGTACTTCTAATTCATAGCTGCTATATTTCTCCTGTTGAACTGTAGTTTTGCGACTAAAATAATGGATAGAGAGGATGAAATAGTCCATCATCAGATTTCTGTAATAGGACAGCGCCAAAACCTAGGGAGCTTGCATCTGTGTGGAGTTCTAAAGGGTAACCTTGTTGAAAAACATGGAGAACTGGGTTCTCTGAAAGAATGTTTTTCAATTCTTGAAAAGATGCTATTTCTGTAGGACCAAATTTAAATTTAACATTATCACGAAGAAGATCACTTAAAGGTCTTGCAATTCGAGCGTAATTTGGAATAAACTTCCGGAAATAACTCTTGTTAATCCTATAAAACTTTGAAGTTGTCTCGGGGTTTGAGGTTGTGGAAAGTTTTGGACAGCTTGTGTCTTAGATGGTGAAGGTTTTATTGTTCCGTTTTCGATTATGTATCCAAGAAATTCTATTTTTTGCGTTGTAAGAAATTACATTTCTTTAAGTTTAACTCAAGACCGAAGTCTGCAGCGGTTTGGAGAACTAGTCGTAATTTATTTAAACCTTCTGCTTCATTTTGTGATGGAATGAGCAGATCATCCATATACACAATTAGAATGTTGTCACGTATGAGTTTTCGGAAGACAGTGTAAATAAATCGTTGGAATACACTTGGACTGTTTGACAATCCAAAAGAAACACGTAAAAATTCGTATTGTCCTTCATGCGTCACAAACGAAGTGTATTTTGTACTGTTAGGATCCATGGGTACATGAAAGAATCCGTTTTTAAGGTCGAGTGAAGTGTAGACTTTAGAGATTTCGAGTTTATCTAACACTTCTTCTATCAATGGCAAGGGAATTTATCTTTAATCATTTTTCTATTCAAATTGCGATAATCTACACAAAGTCTGTGTTCTCCGTTTTTCTTTTTGCATAAAACGATTGGTGCTGCGTAATCAGAACAGATAGGTTTTATAATGTTAGTGTTTAACCATTCCTGAATTTGGTTTTCTACAATTTTTTGCTCTACGAAAGGAAGTCGACGAGAATGTTGGCTAACTGGGATATCATCACTCAATAAAATTGTCATTTGAAGATCAGTATCGTAAATTTTTTTAGGTTTGTAAGAGTTTACAAGTTGTTCAACATCATTACGAATTTTAGAGTTCGATATATGTGGAAGATCAAGTTTACATTGTTGTTCATCAAAAAGGTTGGCAAGGTTTACCAGAACATCATCATTTTTGCAATCATCAACATCTCGGAATATACGAATTCCATCACGTCCAAACGTGAATTTAGTTTGTTGTAAGAAATCAATCCCTATAATTGCATCTAAAGGGATCGTTTCATCATTAACGACATGAATTTTTGCGGGTAATGCAGTGTTCTGAATTGTTATGAAATTTTTAAAATAACCTTTGCTTTCGACTCTGTCTCGGCCTATTCCTGAAAATGTACATTGTGATGGGCTCAATGTAGGGTAACCAAGTTTTTGATATGTTTTTTCATTAATTATGGTGGCTTGTGAACCAGTGTCACAAAGTGCTGTAATAGGAATTTTTGAAATGGTTATTTCAACGTGCATGAGATTTTTCGGTGGTGTTAATATCGAAATGGAATTTACAGTTCTATCTACTTGCGTATTGATTTTGTGATTGGTTATCGGTGTAATCATTCGAGAATTCTTGGGGCATTCGGCCTGAACATGACCAAAGTTTTTACATCCATAACATTTTTTTCCGCGTTCTTTATTCGGACAGAGGGTACTTTTATGGCCTTTCAATCCACAGAGGTAACAAATTGGTTGTTGGTTTGTAAAGCGCTTGTGCTCAATTCTATGCTGATTAGATGTTGAATTTTCATAATCTCGAAATCGTTTATCTGGAAATTGCTTATTATGTTTTGAGTTTAAAAGTGTTTCGTAAATTTTTAATTTATCCTTGAATTCACTAAGTGTTTTAGAACCGTACAAAATTATTTTATTGTTAGATGAATCAGGGATACCATCAATAATATAATCAATCAGAGAAGAATCATCAACCGCACCCTTGGGAGCTAAATCTCGCATTGTTAAGAAATATTCCTGCAACGTTTCGGTTGGTTTCAAACGTCTAGCTTGCATCATATTGTGTAATTGTGCACTATTGATTCTATCAGAAAATTCGTTTAATAAATGTTCTTTCATTTGTGACCAATTTGTGATTCCACGAATCGATCGGATTAAATTTTTTCGGCTGGACCCTTTAAACATTTCTTTACGAAAATTATTTGATGAATAGAATTTGTGATCTGATATAATCGAAACATGTCTTCTATATCAGAAATGAAAGTTTCAATTGAATAACTGTCTCGAGAAGTGAATGGTTTAATTAGTTCCAGTAGATCTCGTAAATTAAAAGATAGGAAAGAGTTACAAGTATTCTGTTTATCAAACAACGGCAATAAATTTTGAGCTGAATCATTTAAATCAAGAGATTTCATGTTTTCGGAACGTAAATCGTTACTTGCTGAGTCAGACGTAATTGGCTGCGAATGATGGTTTTCGGGCGGAGATTTTTCGTTGAGTTCAAGGTCGCTTTCGCTTCCAGAGTTGAGAACAGTAGATTTAAATTAAGTGAGATCACATAAATGCGTTAAAATTATGTCACAGCAAGATTCTAATTCAGTGGTAAATTCTAGATGCAATAAATTACAAACAGAAATTAATTCCTTAAGAGTGGATTCTTTAATAATTTTAGTTTTTGTTTCTTCAAGATTAAAATCAGTGGGAAATCCGGAAAATTCTCGTAATCTGGAACGATTTTTTCTATCGCCATTCTCACCAAAAATTAAACGATGTAGAATTTTAATGTTATTTGTGCTACTAGATTTTAATGATTGAGAAATCTTTGGATAATCATTTAGGGTACTCATACTGATAATTATTCAAATAAAACACAAATATACAAATCTTATAATACCAAAACGAATTCTATGATTTGAAAATATGATAAAATACTTATATATTCATCAATTCAAGTTTTAAAATATAAAATGATAACTCATAATCATCAAAAATTTAAATGCAAAATAGTATCATATGCAATATCAATATTATATAGTATAGTCAACACAAGTTTTATATCTGAAAAGATACTCAGTTCTATTTCACACACCATGTAATTAATTTAAGCATTTTATTTCAAAAATATCAAGTTCTTATCTTCAAAATATAATGTTCTATTCTAGAAATATTAACTCAAAATCTTTCAACTTTCGTTTCCACCAAAATTTTAAATATTCTTCAAAATAAAAAAAAAAATCACAACTTCAAATACAAAACTAATTTAAATCATCAAAATACGAATGCTATATATTATCAAATATACTCTACAAAATATAAGCAAAGTTTCGATTTCAATTAAAATTCCTGATTATCTTCAAAATTTGTTGTCAACATCAAAATTTATAGCTTCAAGTTTCAAATATTTTATTATCTTCAAAAGTTACTTCAAATGACCAATATTAGCATCACAATTGTCATTTCAAAAGAATACTTCAATATGCTTCAATTTAGTTTTTCATCAAATGTTGGCATGAGACAATAGGAGAATCAAATTCGACATCAATTAAAATGCTGCATCAAATACCATCAAATAGCAAAAAAAATATATTCAAACCATCAAAAGAATAAATTATCGCTATAAAAACATCGACAAGAAACAAACAGTTTCGTTTTCGGCGTTATTCATCACAAAGACATTTTTTTACATCAAATAAATTTCTTTTTCAAATTAGAAGATAATTCTCCAATTTTCTCATGGGTCATACTTTTTTGTTGAAGCATTCTTAATTTCATTTTTTGAACATCGAAATGGCTACTTACAGTTTTGAGTAGTTTCTGAAGTAAAGAATTCCACTTGAAAAGCGAAAGTCATCTCATTATTAACGGCTTAGGAAACTCGTATATCAGGAACTGATGGCAGAATGATGTTGTCTAGGGGGTTTCGTTTCAATTTTAAAAAAATTAGGCATTGGCCGAGCCCTCATGTGAGTGTGACCGTTATTTAAACACTTCAAAAAAGGAGACTTCTTAAGTTAATTACTTTAATATAGAAAATAAAGGACATTATAGGACGGACACACAGGTAAAAAAAAAGAAAATAAGGCTATCTGCCTTTACATAGTTAGATTTAAAACATCACGCGTGTTAGAAGTTTTTCATCTTGTGCTTATGGCGGCGGGAAGAGGACTGTCTCGCCATCTCGGCTGACTACCTCGAGTCACTTCAGTTCTATCATGGCTTCGGAAGTGGTCTGCGAGTAGCTGATATCCACACATATATATATATATATATATATATATATATAGAGAGAGAGAGAGAGAGAGAGAGAGAGAGAGGGAGCGGTGCAAAAAAGCGCATTAGAGGTTTGAATTAAAATTTTTATTTAACTGTAATGAAGAAAAATACTTATATTTTATATTATCTATTTCTGATTTTAATAAATATATTCAAAAATACTTAAGGTATCCGACTACTCTCAAAATATAATTTTTTTAAGAAATTTATATTATTGTATAGGCCATCTTATTAGCTTTATAAAAATACCAGGTTTTTTATTTTCTATTCATTAGAACAAAAATACAAGTGTTTTAGTAAAAGCAGATGCCATAACTTTACTTAAGATGTCAAACTTTAAAATGCGTTTTACTCGAAATGTGTTTTTTCGAAACGCTCAAATGGGGACAGCGATTGCTCAAAAAGTTTTTAAAATAATTTGCTGAAATTTTTGTGAATGTTTTGTATAACAGTATAATTGTTTTGACCTTCAGATTTATCAATCATTTTTTTATTACAAATTTTACAGTTCTTTATGTGAATATAATAACTGCTTTTTTAAGCAATTTCATATAATAACTAAGATAAAGTGCTCCAGTTTTTGAAAAAATTAAAATATCTCTTATCCTGAAAGTCATTTAAAAATGAATAACAAAGTAACACATCAAAATTGGAAAAATAAGAATTTGTTCATTTACTTCTTGTTCAGAGCGGGCCCCCGTTTTTTATAATTTTTTGTCAGTTTTTCCCCATTTTTTTCCCTTTTTAATAGTAGTAATTTATTTTTCTCTTCTTAATTTAGCCTTTTTCTTAAAATGTACTAAATAAATCTCAAAACTACAAAAAAAAATATCTCCATATTTCGATTTTTTTTTTAAAAAAAAAGTTGTCGCAAGTAGTCGGATACCTTAATATAAGTGCAATTAAAATTTTTTTTTAATTTTTGTTGAAGAAATAAATATATTTTGTGCTTCTTTTTTATCTTAAGGAATATCTTTAAATGATGTAAAATTAATATATAATAAAACTGTAAATTTATAGTATTGAGCTGTATTCTCTAACTCTGCACGCATTATCGTGTGAGTCGAAATGTTTCTAACATTTTTGACAGTGTGGCACGCTGAAAAATATTGGAAGATTGGTTTGGCATGCCAGAGCAATAAGATTGTGGACCCCTGCAGTAGAATATCTATGAAATTTCTAAATAGTTATTGACTAATACCGTAGGAGATATCTGATAATATCTCACAAAAAGACAATGAACAGTTTAAAATTTAAAGTACAAATTTAAATAAAATACTATTATAAAGCGTTTATTCCAAATCTCAAAAACTCTTTGAGTACTTGAAACTTATATCGATGAATTGATGCAAGGTGGCAAAAATGTAAAATTTGACTTAGTTTTAATCCCTTCATATAAATAATAAAGGATCTCCTCATCAAATCTATTAGATAAAATTAAAAAATTTTTTTTTTAATTTTTTGAAACCATCACATGGGTGAACCGAACCCCCTTAAATTTTCATTTATGTAGAAAGTTTTAATTGTTTCAGTTAACTTTAGAAGGCTGCGTAACGGTCAATATTCAACGTATCCTTTTAATTTTGCATACCGATCAGCTGGGAAAGACAGCATCTTTTGAAAATTAGGAGTGTATCAAATAGGAGAGCTCATACAGATGTCATTATATCATTTGTGACGATGATTCGTTGAGACTAAAGGTCATTGCGTGGGCTCTAATGTATCATTAATCTAGTTAAACTAAGTAAGAAATCCCCGAAAAAAAGGATTTTTCAATTGATGCTGCTCAGGTACCCCTGGAATATTCTCGTTTAATTCAATTCCAGATCTTTGCTAGTAGCCCATCTGTAGATTGCGTGAGACGGATAAATCAAATTTAGATTCCAATTACGTAGTTCTTTATATTCTTGAAAAGAAAAAGTTTCCTCTAATGTCATTTCTCTATGCATAATAGCAATCCAGTGCGCGAGACAATTGCCAGTCTCTTTATTTTCGAGATAAAACGCAATCAGAAAGTAAAAGTAATACATATATTCATTCAATTCTTTTCATTATTTTTCTTTTTTCTCTGTCCTTTTCTCCGATTTCTCTTTTCATTATTATTCTCCATTTAACTCTACACGAAACTGACGTAAGTCTCAAGAACCTTACTTTTCAAATCGCAAAAGTTGTCGCACAAACCTGTCATTCGAAAAAAAAAGAGGGATCCTGTTTTCGTATTCTCTTTCCTTTCTTTTTCCCCCTCTCTTTTTTCAGGAAGGAAAGTTCGTTATTCTCACTGTAGTGAAAGCTCCAGCATTTTCGTAAATAATAACAAAAAAAGTATAAATAAAAGTAAAAAATAATGAAGAGAGAATCTACAAAAGGAAGAAGCCACTGACGGCAACGGGAGGTCAACTCTCCGGTGTGTGTGTGCCGCGTTCTATGTTACTACTTATTATATAAAGGAAGTTGCAACGTTTTTGTGCTCGGCTTGTTGTGAGCAAGGGTTATTGACCCACTGATCTCGATTTATTAGCTCAGTAAACCCGAGATGGATCACTCAAAATCTAAACTGTTGGGGAAATGTTATGACAAATAGCAATCACAGATAAGTGTGTGTGTGAACGCAGGTATTTATTCAAAAAACATCCTATGAGGTACAGGTGATGTATTTTTCGAATAAGCGTTTTTTTGGAAACAAACACATTTTCCTATTTATGTCGAACTAAATAAATGATTATTATTTTAAAATCAATGAGCATTTTACGATTTTTTGCAAAAATAACGTGTGCAAATATTACCTAAAACTATCAATCAATGGCTTGTTTGTTCTTTATGTGAAGGTTAGTTTATAGAAATATATCGATTGAGAATTTTTTTTTTTTGTTTACTCAATAAATTCTTTCATGGTAACTTATAAGATTATGAAGTCACTCTATTTTGCAAATTCTTATTTTTCTATCATCTAGGAATGACATTTTGAGTCCGAATGTGAGTAATGAGTTTCGTTCGATTCATTTGCTCCCAATTTCATAGAAGCTCTGTTATATCAAAAAATTTAGAACGAGATTATAACAAAGGGCAAACTAATAAATATATATTTATTAGCTCTTCAGTTATCCGACTACGTTCGGAAACGTGATTTTGCAAAAGCGTATAAATGGATAATATCTATGATATTTAGTGACACTTAGAATAGAAATACATATAAAATTGTTTTAAGACTAGTATTACAATAAAAAATTATTTAAGTACAGTATTTTGACAAAAAATGAACATAGAATGACGCATTTTCAAAATATTCTCCTATTGCGAAAAATTCTTCAATTATAATAATATTTTGCTTGTATATAGCTCAGACCTCTGTACAGAGGATTAACTAGAATTTCTGAAATATATAACTTAGAAGTGGGTTTATCCATGTTTTACTACAACAGAGGGGAGAAATGTCAAGAAAAAAAAACGCCGATAATTATTTCAATGGGTTGTAACTCTGAAAATAATGTGAATTTTTCAAAAATAATAGTTGAGCCTCTGTACAGAGATCTGAGCTATATACATCAAAATATTATTATAATAGAAGCATTTTTCATAAAAGGAGAATATTTTGAAAAAAAATGTTATTCTAACTTAATATTTTGCCGAAATATTGTATTTAAATAAATTTTTTTTGTCAAAATGTCATTAAAACAATTTTATACATGTATTGGCTAGTATACCCGTTCTACGCGCGGGTGAACTGAAAAATTAAACAACATAGATTGAAGTATAAAGAAGTTTTTGATGAGTTAATTTTACGTGAATTGCAAATTTAAAAAAAAAGCTTTTTGCATATCTCAGCTAAACAAACAAAAAAAACACCTTTGTTAAATTTTAAGTATGTAGATCTAATAGCTGATAAAAAGGATTTTTTTTTCATAATTCCCCGTAACACTCTTGAGGGTCGATTTTTGAAAATAACTCCCTAAGCTGATCTCTGCTCAACAAAAGTAACACATTGTTAAAAAAGTTGTGTAATGAACGCTTAAAATAGAGTAAATAATTTATATCTGAAAGTGTAATACATTAATATTACTTTCTGTTGTATTTATTTTATGTTAAAGTTGTAATATTCCCAAGCAACGCCGTTTCTTAAATTACAATGGCTATAATGGAGGTTCAATGAAAAACACAGCGAAATGATAAGGATAGTCAAATTGGCAAATGTCTAGCTACTTTCATAGCTCGAGCTTTATTAGAGCTTTGTAAGACCCGCCGTGTAGGGGTGCGATGCACGTTAATGCTTTATCCACCGCATTATGATTTACTGCAGTTTTTTTCATGTAATATTTTTTTTGGATCACTACATTGAAAATTAATGCATATACATAAAGAATATACTCCACTTTGGGAAATTTAATCTGTTAGAGATAATAAATTAATTAAAGATATTCCACAGTAAAATTAATTATACACGCCGTTCACTTAAAATAAATAGTCAAATCCTTTTCTAAAGTCTTCATTAACATACAAAAACATAAGACACTTAAATTTTGACATAAACTATTTTATCGGGACAAAAATAATAATCTTTGCAATCCGCTGAAGACGCCGTCAGCTGGAAACGCATATCAGCTGCAAAACCTTTCGCCTTCCCCGCTAAAATACTCATCATAAGACCCGTGCTGTCATATATCTTGGAAGAGTGGGTTTCAAAGAATTTTCCTGCTAAGTATTGGTGGAATATACCTTCTAAGTTGGCGTGGTGTGGTAGTTAGGAGGTAGGGGTGCCAGCTCAAGTGTCATCCACGTCACTTAACCATGGTTCAAAATTACGTGGACCATTGCCAAAAGCCCTCGTGTAGCTGAACAGTGCGACGTTAATATTCACTCACTCCAAAAAAAAACAGTGCAGTAGTTATAATTATTTTTATACTTAAAAATGCAATATCCGCCTATTCAATTGAAATTATAGCGTTATAATTAACTACTAACCACAAACAAACTATGGAAATATGTCCAAATGATGTAGTGTGAAAGACAAAGTTTATCTACTGTAAGTACCAGAAGCAATAAAAGTATTTATTTTGAAAAAAGATCAATTTCTTACTACCAAATGTGCATAATAAAATCATTAAAAAACATTCAAATAAAAAGAGATTTATAACAATCTCTCCCTTCAAAACTTGGTTATATTCTGAAATAAAATAAATTAGGGATTATGCTGTTCACAGGAATTAATTAGCAGCGAGCGCCTTGCGTAGCCAAAACAAAAAGAGTTCTTTTACAAACAAAAGATAGATATATGTTGACGTGGGCTTTTTTTGCAGCGCACGCCAGAATTGCTTGCAGATTTCAGAATGTTTTCCTACTTACTTGACAAATATCGTTATATTTTGGACACTTTTCACAAAATTTTATAAATTATAGCCTATGCTATAAATTATAGCGTATGTGTTATTTTGATGTATAAGCTATATTACTGTATATTTTCATTAAAATTCATTCAGTTGTTTTTGCGTGAAAGACTCCTTAACATCCTCACAAACTTTCGCATTTATAATATATATCTAGATTCTAATCTAAGTGACTCTAAATATCATGAAAATTATCCATTTATGCGCTTTTTTAAAATCACGGTTCCGAACGTAGTCGGATACATTAAGTCAATTTTCTGTATGAGTTATTACATTATACACATATATAACAAATATTCTAATATTTCTACAGAAATTATCGCATCTACAAAAGAAGTATGTAGTAGATCCTCGAATTATATATATATATATATATATATATATATATATATATAATATAAAAATTTTTTTCAATATATAATCATATACATATACATACAAATATATATAAATTTATACATATATATACATATACACAAATATATATACACTGGTGTGCAAAAATTAAGGACGAGACGGTTTTTTCAATATAACTTTGTACAAAAGCTTTCCAAATCAACACATTTAATACCGTAAGATCCCCAATACGTAAGGACATGTGTAATGTAAGCAACACTTACTAAAAGAGAAATCAGAGGGATAAAAAGAAGCTTGATTGAAAAGTAGCATGGAGCGCAATGCGACTGAAGGCCGAAACATCCCTGTGATGGGTGTCCAGCAAGAAACATCCGGTCTTTAGTAGGGGATATGATCTCCCCTGACTGCTAGGCAGGTTTCACAGCGTCTGCCCATGCTGAGAATGAGGGTGTCAATGAGTTGTTGAGGCATTGCTGCCCATTCGTCTTGCAGCGCCAATCGAAGCTCCCGAATCGTTACTGGTGGTAAGGTACGAGCTGCCAAGCGTCTGCCTAGAAAATCCCATACATGCTCGATGGGATTGAGATCCGGAGATCGTGCCGGCCAATCCATACGTTCAATATCCTCACTCTCTAAAAGCTGTTTGGCAGCTACTGTGCGATGACATGGTGAATTGTCGTTCATGAAAAGGAACTGCAGACCCATAGCGCCTCTAAAAAGACGCACATATGGAAGAAGAATCTTGTTACAATAACGGGTCCCGTTGACTGAACCTGCGTCGAAGATGTGAAGGTCTGTACGACTACCAAGCATGATGCCTCCCAAAACGAGAACACCGCGACCTCTATACCTGTCCCTTTCAATGATGTTCGAGGGATAATTGCGGCTTCCCCGCTCTCTCCAGATGAGTATGCGATGAGTAAAGAGTACTCTTCTGTAAAGAGTACTCGTCCCCATTCATTGTCTCTCCAATTCCGGTGTTCCCGGCACCACAGAGAACGCCTTCTCCGATGGGCAGGCGTTAAAGGTACACACCGTACAGGGCGTCGTGCAAACAGACCACCACCGTGCAGTCTTCTGGCCACGGTAAAACGCGATATCGGTCGTCCAGTCGCCTGTGTCGTGTGTCTAGCGATTTCTCCCGCTGTCTGCCGCCTGTTCCTTCTGGCCTGTAAGACAATGTACCGGTCATCTGCGGGTGTGGTTCCTCGTGGACGACCACTACTGAACCCCCGGATAGCTGTTCCTGTAGTTTGAAATTGTCTCCAAAGTCGTGAAATGATGCTGTGAGCAATTCCGAACTCTGCAGCCACACTTGTCACACTGAGTCCTTCCTCCAACTTCCCAATGATTCGACCTCGGGTAAAAGCATCCAGATGTCGTCTAACAGATTGATTATTCGCCATTTCTCGCTGAGGCAGCAACTCGGTGTGATTTTAACTGCTATACGGCGTGCAATCTCTTTGCCAGAAATACTGATCTTACACCGACAACATGCTTTATACTACTCAGACACTCCCCCATTACGTCTACCTGCATATCTGCGCATGTGCTACCGTACATCACCTTTCTTAATCTCATGATTGGCCTTTCTGTCCGCTCTGCCTCTTCGTTCAGCTGATATGCTAATTTTTCGACTTCGTCCTTAATTTTTGCACACCAGTATATATATATATATATATATATATATATATATATATATATATATTAGTTTGCCCATCCCTGCTCTAGTAAGTGAGCATACTAAAAATCGTTAAAATTTTAAGGTATCCAACTACGTTCGGAACCGTGATTTTAAAAAAACGCATAAATGGATAATTTTCATGATATTTAGTGTCACTTAGATTAGAATACATGTATAAAATTGTTTTAAGGATATTTTGACAAAAAAAAAATTTATCTCAATGCCATATTTTAGCAAAAAATTCACTTAGAATAATCTTTTTTTCAAAATGTTCTTCTTTTATAAAAAATGCTTCTAAAATAATATTTCGCTTATATAAAGTAAAGACTTCTCTAGAGTGTGAACTAGAATTTTTTAAAAAAATTCACATTATTTTCAGAGTTACCACCCATTGAAATAATTATCGGCGTTTTTTTCTTAAAATTTCTCCCCTCTGTTCTCGTAAAATATGGATAAACCCACTTCTAAGTTATATATTTCAAAAATTCTAGTTGAGCTTCTGTAGAGAGATCTGAGCCATATACAGGCAAAATATTGTTATAATAGAAGCATTTTTTCATAAAAGGAAAATATTTTGAAAATGGGTCATTCTATGTTCCTTTTTTGTCAAAATATTGTACTTAAATAATTTTTTATTGTAATAATTTTCTTAAAACAATTTTATATACATTATCTAATCTAAGCGACACGAAATATCATAAATGTTATCCACTTATACGTTTTCTTAAAATCACGGTTCCGAAAGTAGTCGGATACCTTAAACTGTACCATGCTGTTCTTTTTGTGGTATCTCGTAATTTTAAACGGCTTTTTTAATTGCTAAAATCATGTTTGAAGAATCTAGAAACACCACTTTCAAGTTCTGTTGGACTCGCTCAATATTTTATGTACAGATTTTTTTACTAGGTAGAAAAGCTTTTCTTCATTGTGTGCTGGTTTCTGCTGCTACCTTCATTGTCATACTTTACCTTGCTTGCGGCCGAAATTTTGTTGCTTTAATATCGAATAACTTCATTTCAGATAATTTCTGTCGAGTTTTTAACTACACCAAAGAGTTCCTGAAGAGTTCTCCAAACCTACGGTTCATGATGGAAAGAGTAAAAATTTAATGACACTTTTCAAGGATAATATTTAGATTTTCGAAAACTTAAACCACTGCGAGATTATTTCATCAACTTATACTCAATTTTTTTTTTCGAAACGGCAACCAAACTGTCTGAACTTACCGGCATGTAAAAAAACCTTGTGAAGCAGAGAAATAAATTTAAGAAACATAATTTATTACTCGTAACAAACTTATAAATTTAATTTTAAATTGTTAAATAAATCAATGAAACACACACACACACATCTTTGAATCAACATATATTTAAGAATAAAATATTTCAGCAACGTACGTTAACATATCGTAGAACATGAATCCCAATAATAGTAAAAAAAGAATCACAGAGAACTCCAGCAAAAATCAGACTTAAGTACCCATGTTCCTCGTGAGGGTTTTGAGTGGAGCATTCGTGCTGTGGCGTTGGCAATGTTCCAGCGTCATGGCGACTGTACGATTTGTTTGAGTTGTTGCGCGGTTTAAACAGAAGTACAAACAGATAATTTCTATTGTAAGAACAACTACTTGTGTGGTACTTCAAATTGGGTTGGTTGTAATATTTTACCTGTCTTACTAAGATTTAACTCGCAAAACTAATTAATTTTATGTAAAACCTATAAATGACTGTAATTATATGTGAGGGTAATATCCGTTGGCGAGATCGGGTGGTATCGTTCTTTCCCCCTTCGACAGCAGTAATGACAAGTACTGAATAATGTCACTAGAGGAAAATATGTATAGTAAAGTTATGGATATATAATATGGACATTATCGAAATTTGATGAAGTAAGTCTTTCCAACCCTATTTCCGGATCATCCTCTTGTCCTACACATCCTTCGAGTTCATCTTTTTTCCATACAATTCTTCCTTATAATAACTTAGGACAAGTTACAGCAGCACATGACTGATCTATTATCACTACTGAACCCTTGCAGTCAGCAATATAAGTTTTAGACGAGCTGAGTCCAATTCGGACACTTTCTGAAAACAACCTGCGGACATCTCAGACGTAAAAATGTTGCAAGAGAGCTGACAAATGTAGAAGGTCTGGCTTCTACGAAGAAGAGAGTTGCCAACAGAGGTCTTAGAGAAGGTGTACGGTCTAAACGTAGAGCAACAGCAATTACTAACAAACAAAATGAAACTGCATTTGTCCTGTTTATGGTGCTAACTATTTTGATACAAATCAAAGAAAAGGATGGGTGTAATGTTATGAGCCCAGTAGCGCACACAGGAATTTTTTTAAGGGGGGTCCGGTGTCGAAAGTTCACCATTAATAACAAATTAATTCAATCATTAATAACAAATACTTAGTTAAATTTTACGTACTATATACTTAGAATTATAATCAATTGGGAAAAAAATCAAGGGGTTTGGGAGGGGGGGTCGGACCCCCAGGACCCCCCCTTGTGTGCGCCACTGTATGGGGCTCTTGTTCATCCTGGTTCCACGAGGAGTGTGTCGAGAGTAAGAGGTTTCCTTCCGTTGTAATGAATGTAGCGTATGATACAAGTTCTCCTTAAATGTTTTTTTCTTTAAGGTTATAATAATGTGTGTTAATTGTATAGATATTGATTGACTGATTTTCCCCATTTAATTATTTTTAACTTATAGATAAAAAGTTAAACAATTTGTTCAGTAACAAAGGTTTAATTTTACTTCTTTATCATTTTTCAAGCTTGTAGTTCGTGTAAAAATGCATTTCTTTTTTGGAAAATGTTAATGTAGAGGTGAAAGTTTCTCTTATACTTTTTATAATGCAACTTACCCATATTTCCAGCAGTTGTGCCCATATTACCGAAAATATTAGGCAAATGTCTGCATTTGCAGAATTTGGCTTGGAGTTTCTTTATACATACAGCAACAAGAGTTATAGGTTTGTTCATATACCATTAGAAATACCATACTCTAAAGTATCGTGATTTTGGAAAAATGGATGTGTTTCAGAGAAGTATATTTTCAATGAAATGTTTTGGCACCCATATTTTTCAAGTTTACCCTAATCGTAGAACTTCTGGAACCTTTCCAGAATCTCGTTTGAAAAACAAGATCAGTATAAATATTAATGAAATATTTAAATTTTATTTAAAATATATATAATAAATATTTTACTTTTGCATCTTTTTGCAATTACTTCAAAGAATATTAAATAGCACATTCCACTTTTATACATATGTATCTGAGCGTGATTCGACATTTAAACTTTAATTATTATAACCTTCAGTGTGTAATTCAATTTTTTTCACATTTCCATCCACTTTTTTAATGCTCTTATGATCATCTTCCTCAAGACACGAGAGTCCCATTAACTATCTTTCCATAGCCTGCGAAGATTAATTTGTGTTGATCTTTTTCTCTCTTAATGGAGGCTTCAAAATTAAAAGTAGTCAAGAGCGTAGTAAATATTGGTTTTAGTTAGAAATAGTTGAGTTTTTATTCTAATCCTTTAACCTTTCGGTCTTCTTTATTTCTAAAAATCCCGTCTGGTATTTTGGCTTTCTTACTCTAAATGCAAATTTTGAGTAATGAGATTGTATTACTTGTTCAGAAAAAATGCATTGATGCAAATATTTTAACCAAATAAAACGACACACTTTGATTATATAATTACAACAGATTTTAAAAAAATATTACTATCATATATTTTTTTTTTCATAAAATACAAAAATGAAATGAAAAGTTGCTTGGCCTGTACTGAAGCGTAACTCCCTTCGGTTGCACGCTATAGGGCACTTCTGCTGCTTGGGGTAGTTAATATAGAATTATATATTTTGATAACATTGGCTACAAGATACTATATCTACTTACTTAGACTTTGAGTTATAACAGTTTTCCTTCGTATATCATTTTTTCATATCTCTGAATTCATGGACAGCTGTACTCTGATAAGATGGGTACTATATGGGGTAAAATTTAGATCTCATCATTTTAATATCCACTTGAAATATATTCATTACCCATAGTTAAGAAAAACCATCTTTGGAACAAAAGTTTTTAATACTAATATTAAGCTTGTGTGAGAAAGAAAAAGCAATTGTTTTAAAAAATAATTGCTTTGATATTGGAGAAAATTTGCTTTCAGTCGACAGTAAATTAAGTCTTTTAATAAGAGTTTTCGAAAGAAAATCAATAGATTACACAGTTGTTATAAATTAAGCATGAATGAAAAGAATCCAAAAAATATCTCAGAGGTACAGCGGTTCTTCATCATTTTCATGGAATCAAGTTCATGAATCAGTTGAAGCTTTTAATGTTGTTTTCGTACTTTTCCTTAACTGATATGACCTAGTATCAGGATGGAAATTAAAAATTTTCAGTTAATAGCTATCTGTATAATTTATTTGTATTTGGTCTTTTCTTAGCTAGACTTAAGCTTGAGCCTATTTAATATGAAGAATAATGCGTTCTGCTTTGGAAGATTCTTCTTGTTCCTGATTTACCTTCGTTATTATCCTGCTATTAAGATTCTGTACATCTCTAAATAAATTTATTCATTTGATCTCGCACATGAACATTTCCTAGAAGTAGAAGTGTTTAAGAGGCTGTCTTCGGTTAACGTTAAAGGATACAAACCAAACAGAGAACAATTTTTTAGACTGAAAAGTATTTAAACCTTAATATTGCATTCTAGTTCCACGACCTTGTAGAGGCTATTATATTTTGTTATATTACTCATATTTTTTTCTGTTTTTGAATCACTTGTTTTTCTTCTATAAAATGTGTTACATTCTTTACTTTATACAATGTAATGCTTATTTGATATTTAACGTTATCTTTTGAAGTAAACAGTAGTGTAATCATAAAATATTTCAAAAACTCAACGTAAACGTGTATGCAAACTATAAAGAAAACGAGTGAATATATGTTACAACCACACACACTTTTTTTAAATACTTTATATTTTTATGTATTTTAATTTGAAAAATATTCTTAGTTTGGGTCCTACTCTGTGACATCAGGCGAACAGTATTAATGCAGAAGACTACTTTTTAACGAATACGGAAGGTACAGGTGTTCCTCAAAAAACACGGTTAGTTCGTACCATGCTATATCAAAACCAAGACTTTTTTATATTTATTTATTTAAGTAATAATTTTATTTGTTTATTAAATTAATTGTGTACGTACATAATATAAATCAAGCAATACGAGAGTAAATCTGAAATTTTTGAGATACACGCAGACAAGAAGTTACAAAAAAAAAAAATGTTTAATTGGAAAATACAAAGTATTTTGACACAGCAGACGACTTTTTACTGACTTACTTCAAGTTCTTTAGCGTAGAATAAATTTTAGACAGAAGAGAAAATGGAGTTGGTGCGAGAGCATTATCGTGCTATGATTTTCTATGATTTTAAACCTGGATTAAAGCAAGAGGAATGTTTTTAATGGCTGCAATTAGCATTTTGTGATGAATACCCATGTCGTGCTACTGTATTCAGATGGTTTAAAGAATTTTGCAGTCGTCGCAATTCTCCTCAGGATGAAGAACACACTGGGAGGCCGCGGTCGGCAGTAATCCCGGATAATGTGTCTGCCATACGAAAATTGTTACAGAATGATAATCGTTGTATCTACCAAATGATACAGAGGAAACTTAACACATTGGATCCACAGCCATACAAAAAATTATTCATGAAGAATTACATATGAAAAAAGTAATTTACTGTTGGGTTCCCCGTAATCTAACTAAGCACCAAAAATAGGAGCGTGTCAGAATCAGTAAGGAAACCCTTAAATTGTTAAATGATGGTGATCACCGCATAATTTCTAAAATTGTAATGTGTGATGAAACGTTCATACCGTTTTTTGACGTCCCAACACGTCAAGAAAACAAAGTATGGGTCTTTGAAGATGATCCCACGCCAACAAAAGACAATGAGCAATGAAAAAAAGTAATGCATGCCGTTTTCTTCAGAAGTACGGGATTTGTCAAAGCCATCAAGTTGGAAGGACAGAAGACAGTAACAGCAAACTGGTGTACCACTAAATGTCTTCCAGAAGTTCTCCAAGAAGTTAATGTTAGGGGATTATTGCTTCACCAAGACAATACATCTTTCCATACAGCCGGATTAACAGTTGAGTTTCTTAACCAAAAACAAATTAAAGTGATAGAATATCCACCTCATTCTCCGGATCTAGCTATGTGTGACTTTTGGTTATTGTTTAATGCAAAAAAGAACTTAGGTGGACTTCGTTTTCATTCAGAAGAAGAGATTGATGTGGCTATAAATGCATTTTTTCATCCATTCCAAGAACTGAATGGCTTGAGGCATTTCATCTGTGGAAAATTCGTCTACAAAAGTGCATTGATGCTGGAAAAGACTTCTTTGAACACTTCTAAAATTTTGTAAGTATAACTTTAAAAACCTAGGAGTATCTCTCAAAAATTTCAGAGTGACCCTCGTATGCGCCGCGTTGTAACACAAATAGATGTTGTATGAAACTTTCAATCAGTATAAATAAAGGCAATGTGTACCGTGTTCTATCGAAATCAAGTCTTAAGGCGTAAAATTTTATGATAGCTGAAATTTCGTTCCAATAAAACATACGAATGAAAAAGTAAGTTAACTTAGAGTGTTTAACCCTCTAACTGGACACCTTTCTCCTGAAAAGTTATTCCGAAAGCGTTTAACTCTTATTTTGCGATTCCCTTCAAAAATGCAACAGACATTTTTCCTTTCCCCCTTTTAGAATTTGGGAGGTCGAACGGGGAAAATTTTACAACCCAGTTCGGTCGCTTTGAAAAGTAAGAACCAAGAGATCAATCGTTTACAGCTAGCTGTTAAGTTGCCTTGGGCAATCTTCTTTGAAAGCGTAGATATCCTCTCTTGATCAATCCTCTTTGAAAAAGATACGGTGTTTCTTTCTCTTATATGTTCAGTCACAGTAAAATTAAAAACGAAATGAAAGGTAAAAAAAAAGAGGAAAAAATGAAATAAATAGTATGTTAGAAGTTGAAAAATAATTATATTTTCTTCAAAGAAAATTTATTTTTCTGTTATTCTTTAAAAATTAAAATATATATATATTTTTGGTATTGCGATTTGAACCAGAAAAAAGCATCCTGTATTCATTTTTGAATATGAGAGTAAGAAAACGCGCTCACTTTCCTGTTTTTTAAAAAAGTAATGAGGTAAAAAGAGCAAAGGCCCTATCTCATTTTTAAACAATAACACAATTAATTAATCTTGTCTTTCAAAACAGTACACTTAAAACAATTTTGTTCAGTGAAGTTAACCGACAGTTCCACAATGTATTCATACCAAATTTTAAAAACAAATTTAACACTTGGAAATGTATCCTGTATTAAATTTTTCAGTATACACAAATATTTCCTGCTGTAGGGAAGATATAGTATGAGAGATGTGGTGTGCGGTTGTGAAAGAATGTTTTCGTACGTGTAGACTATTTTTGAAAATTTAAATATCACTGAAGCTGATCATATAACTGCAAATGAGCCTTATTTTAATGTGTGCTGGTATCAAAGTAAAACACTTTACAATATTAAACAGCCTATGGGTTTATACTCAATATCAAACTATTCGCAAAATGGCTTACAACTTCTATTCAAATTGTAAAGAAACTGAAATATATATATATAAATATATATCTTACTGCAGTCAAAAATATTCATAATATGTAAGTATCCTATTCCTCCACTTATTTCAGTACATTTTAAAAACTGTAGCTGAATCCAATTCTTTAAATTTATAAACGAGGCATAACAGCTCACACAGTCGTAAAAATGTCCTTATCATTTTTAAATATACTACTATAAAACGTATATGGATTGTAAGATCAGTTGTAAAATCCTAAAAGCTTTTAGAGGAGCTAAAAACATGTAATTTTGGACTGATCAAATTTTTAATATAATACACACAAATATACATGTTATTAAGCAAATACATTTGAAAAATCAAAGTTCCTTCTGAAATAAACGTAATTGAAAGAAAAATGTTTAATTGCAAATGAGTGGAAATACATGTTTATCTAAGGGGTATCCCCAAAGTGAGGTAATCCTCAAACTTAAGACTCAAACTCAGAAGCACAGCAATCCATGAGGGCCAGGAACTACTGTGCCCATCATAATACCCGTGACCATTGGACGCTGAGGTGCATGAACAGATGTCCCGATTTGTGGTCTGTCTGAAGAGAGACCTTCAGTGTTTAAGACCCGAAGCAAGCTTGGTACTCATTTATCGACCCAATGTAGCGGGGATGAAAGGCAGAGTCGACCTTGCGCAGCCCGTTAATAGAACCCCAGACCTGTGGTGTGGAAGCACTATACACTTTCACTCAATCCTATTTGGTGAAAAATAAAATTTAATGTTAGAATCTTATATAAATCCCTAATGAATGAAGGAGTCCAAACTTTTTTTTTTCATGTAAAGTGTTTAGACGGAAATGGTTAATTATGAACATTTCACACGTTGCATAAATTAAAATTAACCGTTATAGTTAACATAAATTTTTAAGGGTACAAAAGGTGTATTTCGGCTGCACGAATTAATTTTAAAAGGAATACGGTTACGAAAAAGTAGTACAAATCTATCTAAAGTAGGGTTGGTTACCTTAGATATTGTCAAATACAACAATGTATTGGAAGCCAATTACACAATTCGTTGTTATAAAAATGTATGGAAAATTACAAGATTTATTTTTGCATTTGTAATTTATATATATATATAATTTTTCCTGGGAGCTTTAAAAGCTAGAGCGGCATCCATCAAAACCGCGGTTCTCTTTCTGTTTTTCCAGATCGCCCCTGACTAAGCCGGCTCTGCCATAGTAAGTGAAAATGCCGGATTTTGTTTGTCAAGATCATTTTATAGCAGACTGCATTTTTCATGTATTTTAGATGGTCGTTTTATATTTTATACATCAATATCTTAATGTCTGAATTTAAAATTACATAAAATTCTTGACATTCGCATCAATGACCATGATAATTTTTATTAGTATATGAATGTGTCATCAAACGATTACATGACTAATATAAACACACATTATTTAACCATTTAATTGATATCAAGTATAACATAACGCACACAAATTTTCTAAACTTTAAAATAAATATTTCGAAAACTACTTCAGATATACTCAAAATTTTTTATATTCCTACGCTTTAGATTCTCAGTTTTGCTTCTCTATGTAAGAATTTATTGTAATTGTATATTCATCAATTTTTTTAGTATATTTTTTGCTCTTAGCATGCGGTTTTCAACCGAATTGTATGAAATCTTCGAAATATATTAAATGAATGATTGAATATTAACGTCGCACTGTTCAGCTACACGAGGGCTTTTGGCGACGGACCACGTAATTTTGAACCATGGTCAAGTGACGTGGACGACACCTGAGCTGGCACCCCCTCTCCTAACTACCCCACCACACCACGGGAGGACGTTTCAGCTCTCGACAGATTTAACGTGCATCGCTGCCCTACACGGCGGGTCTTTAGTGGTACTGGGTTCGAACTGGTGACAAAGCAAGCCACGTTCCGATACCTATACCACTCGGCTACCGTGGCCGAAATATATTAAAAGATACCAAAGAAGCTATATAATAAAATTTGAAATTTTTATTATACTCAAACAATTGCTAAAACTTATGGTAAATAATTTTTAACTGCGCGATGCATTTTTTTTTCGAAATTTGAAATGGAATTTCTAACATAAAATTTCTAGCTTTATAAGGTCGAGATTTCAAAACATATCCAGATTTTAATTACTTATTCAGTTAGCCTTTAAAAAAGATAAATGTTGAGGTATTTTGTATAAATAGATATTTTTGAACAATATATAATTCGAATGTTTTTCAATAGCTCGAATTTAAAATTGATTTTTATGTTTATTTATATGCATATAAATGTCTACTGTAAATGTTTCCGTATATTTTTGATTACCATTTATTCAAACATTCCAGTTATAAAAAAAATGTGTGAAAATCTTCATTCATGTTGTCTTTGATGTAAACTGAAGTTCAAGCACTTAAAATTCAAATATAATTCAATGTACACTCTGTCGCAAAAAAATATATGCACCCAGAAGAAATTGAGCTACATTCACGAAATTTGGTATGCATGTAGTGTATATGAAAATAAACAAATGATTAAAAATTCAGAACAAAATATCATTTTATTAAGCGGTTACAGCTTGCAAAAGGTTAAAAATCAGTAAGTAGTAAAGCCACCTCTGGCAGCTATACAAGCCGAAATTCGGCGTGGCATCGATTCAATTAGATCACTTATGACCCCCTGTGGAAGATCCTGCCATAGTCTTTGCATCTGCGCAGTTAATTCTCCTGTATCTCGGGACGGCTGCAGTTGCCTTCCCAGCGTGTCCCAGACATGCTCTATTGGCGAAAGATCTGGTGACCTGGCAGGCCATGGTAGGACGTCATATCCTTGAAGACATTGTTGGGAGAGTCGCGCAGTATGTGGACGAGCATTATCCTGTTGATAAATGGCACCTGGGCGACTTGATAGCATGGGTAGCACAATCGGCGTTAAAATATCGTCCACGTATCTGCGAGCTGTCAAAGTGCCTTGAAGGACCACTAAAGATGATCGTGTGTCCCAAGAAATTGCTCCCCACACTGTCACACCTTGTGAAATTGCTGTATGCCGCTCGACAATAAATGCCGGATCGGACCGCTGGCTGGTGCGCCTCCAGACACGTGTGCGGTGGTCATCATCACTGAGACTGAATCGGGATTCATCACTGAAGATGACACGTCTCCAGTCTGTCACCCTCCAAGTTGCCCGAGGTCGGCAAAAATCCAGTCGACACTGCCTATGATGTGGGGTCAGTGGTAAGCGTCTTAGCGGACGTCGGCTCCTCAAGCCAACTTCGGTCAGTCGTCTCCTTATGGTTTCTCTTGATGGCACTGGATGTCTGGAAGGAGGTAAGTGGCGTTGAATCGATGTTAGCGACGTTGTTGGTGCCGAAGTGGCCACTCTTCTGATTGCACGATCCTCGCTATCATTTGTGTTCCTGGGACGTCCTGACCCTCTGCGACGGTACACTCTACCTTCTGTGATCCACTGTTGCTAACACCGAGCAACTACCATATCGCTCCGACCGAGGTGGCGGCCGATACGTCTATTCGACCTACCTGCTTCTCTGAGGCCTATTATACGGCCCCTATCAAAGTCCGTCAGCTGCTCGTACTGCCGCCGGTTACGTCTTAGAGGCATCCTAAGTCTCAATATCGTCTATCAAAGTCATCAGATTCGTTTGGATAGCCGTACGGCGCTCGTACTCATGCTTTTAAACTCTCCCAGTTGCGCAACTAATATGCGCGTAGCACATTTAGCCTTGTCTCATTGGCTTCGAAATTTTAATCATTTGCATATCTCTTACCAGACTACATTCTTGCCGAGTTTCGTGATTGTAGCTTGATTTCTTCTGGGTGCATATATTTTTTTGCGACAGAGTGTATTTTAAACAATATATAATCAGGCACTGTACTTAAACTTACCTGAACACTTAGGCTTTGAAATCTAAAAAAAAAAAAACTAATAAATCTTAATTAGTTTTTTTTTTTCGTTATTATTTTTATCGAAGTGTAAGAAAATGTTTCAAATGATTTGATGAAGTTTAAATTTATTCATTTTTAGTGGTTGGAAAATTGAAAAGGTTCCAAATTTTAAAGAGTTTGATGTTTTATTAATTTTTCGGTATCTTATAATAAAATAATCATGTTTCAAAAAACTGAAAGCTTTGAATAAGAAAAATGAAGCGAAAGAATATACTTAAAAAAGATATAATTTGTCTAACTATATAAAATAGCAGATTTCCCTGACACGCCCCAACTTGTTACAGTTTGAAATTAATATGAAACCAAAATGGAATTGTAACATATTTTACTTATGCGTTGGGAATTTTGGAAACTTTTAAAATACAAGCTAGCAAACACTTCTTGGGTTGTAAAGAAATTTCTCCCCGATTTTTTACGATTGGGGGGGTCAAAACACGGGGTTCCCTGCGAGCCATAAAACTCCTGCTGTGTTGCTTCCTCCGTCCCTCATTATCTTTCAAGATGTTAAACCTTAAAAGGGGGAAAGGATTTCAGAAAAGTGCGGCTAATCCGCTTTTGAAAACGTTACTTGAAGGCAGAAAAATCCGTGCAGTCCATTTTCGAAGCCTCTCTAGTAGGGCGGAAAAATCCGTTCTGTCCAGTTGGAGGATTAATTAACAATAAAAATATGAAATACAAAAATTAAAAAACAAAAAAATACATTGGAAAAATAAGTAAAAATAATAATTATTATTAGAATAAAATAAACAACAATGGCATATTAGGATCATAAAATTAGTTTTCATCGTCACTCTCATCAGAAATTACAGCTAATCTATGTTTTTTTTTCTAGAAGTTAGTTGAAGTTTCGCTTTACTAGTTATTTTTCCATCACTACAAATGTAATCTGACGTAGTTGCAATTGTCTGTTTCGACCTTGCAATTCTTTGAGAATTTTTTCTCTAAAAGTAGCTAAGAACTTTTGCAATTCTCTTTTAAATTTTCCACTATGTACTACTGAAGGATCTTTTTCAACAAAAAATAATTCTAATTTCTTAACTAAAGCTATCTTTTTTTCGATCTGCAGAGGGATTGAATTTAAATAAGCAACCGATGCAATATTACTAATGTTTTCAGAATCATCGGCGTAATTGGAAGTGGAGATGTATAGCAGTCCAGTTAGTTTTTCTTCATTAAATGTTTTTCTTCAAAATAGTTCCCGAACATCATCACACACACGCACACAATGTTCATATGTTCATAATAAAAAGTCTAGTTGGGAATTTTTCCCTTATTGAACGAAAATGATATTCAATTTTTTAAAAATCGTGTTATATCAAAAACGTGTGGTATTAAATCTAAGGATTGCAATACCAGGATACCGAATATCGGTATTTTGAGCCATTTGTACAATTTTGTAATACCGGTATTCACAAGTTAAAATACCGGTTTTTCGGTATTTACTAGAAATTTTTTATATTGTCTCCTCTATATGTTCAGGGATTGCCAACACAGCGGAATAGTATACGTTTTTGTTTTTAAGTCTCCCTAACGGGTGAAATTAATTAGACTGTGAATATAAAGTTGCATCGTGCAATCAAGAAGTGATAAAATATCTGAATCATCCGAGGAGGTGTGCCAAAACTATCTTATTACAGCTCAGAGCGATACTGCACACGCGCAGGATTTGTAGCCTGAAATTCGTATTTGTGAAAACAAGGTTGTAGTTTTGAAGAAAGTGCGTAATATTTCGAAACATTTAAATTGTTGTCTTCGTTATTCACATTGTTTTTGCATATCATACTTATAATGATTTTAAAACTGAAAATGAAAAAGAAAAGAAACTAACCAATTCAAACTTGGTCAAGTTTATATAGTTAATTTTCTTAAAATTTTTTACCCACAAACCTATCCACATTCAGAAGAATTCGGTACAGTTATCGAAGATGATGACAACATTAATGTCGATAGCGAAAAGGAATTGTCTCTTGAACAAAGATTACAATTAGAGATAACTTCCACAAACAAAAGGCAGTGCAGGAATGAGCTATATCTAAAAAACCATGTAAATTGAAATCGATTTGTTTGAACAGATGAGAGATTGAGTGGTAAATACTTGGAAAATTTCTTACAGTACCACTAACTAGCGTAGAGGTCGAAAGAGCGTTTTCGACAGCAGGTAATTTTGGCACACAATTACGTTCCAGGCTTAATGACAGTACAATTGAGATGCATTAGGTTTTTTAAAATCACATTTCAAAAATTATAATATCACTATAAATTGAATAGAGATATTTACACTTTTTGTGCTTTAAATAAATGAGATGTTCCCTTACTTTTTTGTGTGTCTATTTACTGTTATAACTTATAAGTTACAATTTTTTTTGTGTGTTATTTACACTCTCTAATAAAACTGGCAAATAAAACAAAGAAACAGCTGTGTTTTTCTAAAATTTATAGTACCAGTATTAAAACCGGTATCCCGGTATTAAGGTCTAAAAAATACCGAATACCGGTATTCAGCTTTTGTGTGTGTCATCCGGTATGGAAATCCCTAATTAAATCCAAGGTTTGTGTCGTGTAATATCGAATCCGTGTTATAAAAATCGCAAATTTTGTACCATGTAATATCGAAACCATGTTTTACAAGTACCGTGTTATACGAAGGATGCCTGTATTTAGTTTTAATGTATTTTAGGCTTTTTTTTCTTGGCCTAAACATCAATATTAGCTTTGCAATTCAGAAAAAAACAACAAGATGCGTATTGGTGTAAAAAAGTAAAAGATAAATGCGATAAAACAAAAATTAACATGTAAAGCAAAATATCGGTATAAAAAATATTTTTAAAACTTATGAAAACTTTTAAAATTATATTAAACCCTACAACTGATTTGCAAATTAAATATATAAATATACCAAAAAAAAAGGAAAAGAAAAAGGGAAAAAAGTGCAATATATATATATATATATATATATATATATATATATATATATATATATATATATGTAGGAATGGATATGTGCAATGGACAACCCCTCCCCTGTACTTAAGGTGGACAAGTCCACACTGACGTCACACCCCGTCAGGAATGTCCGACTAAAAGGACACACGGGAAAATATGTAGACGGACGTTAGGGACGCTAAGCTTTAGACGTAGGAGAAAGACGTTCTCCTTTGCTGCTTAGTATAATTTAGATATTTCATCCTTCATCTTGTTAAATAAAGCATTTATCATCCTTAGGTTGTAGTCATTTTCTCATATTTTGGGGGCTCGACCTTTCTCTTGCATATTAAGGAAAATCTCTTCTAGACGAGAGAAAATTTTTAAGACGCGTTAATATTTTGCTTCAATGGACGCTACATTGCAAAAAGCGTAAAAACGACTTGTTGCTGTTGGACTTTATTTTTCTTGGATTCCTATAGTGCCTCAACTGGTTCTGGATTTATTGTACGGACTGCTCTTCAACCCCAGGTAGGCGAAATTTAATTAAACGTATTTTGTTTGTTTGTTTATTTTGGCTTTAAAATTAATGTATTTAGTAGTTTTAACTCAGAGTGTGATAGGGAAATTTTGATTACAACCTTGCACCGTCTACATTTTCAAAGTGATTAATTTTGTATATTAAGATGTCCTGTAAAAATATTAAATTAGGCGATATTTCTATAATTGCTAATTCGTCGTAATGTGGTACAACTCGTGCTGTAAAAACATTAAATTCTATATTAGGATTCACCAAATTTGACCGTTCTTCGCGAAATAAAATAAGAAATTTTGCTACATTCCCTAAAGAGTTTAGAGTTGAAGAACACAAAGAAAAAATTTTAACCGAATTCTCATTGCCTGATTTTATCTCAGTCGCTAATTTATTGCATTTAGACGTAGAAACAAATGAGCAAAATTTATGCAATAGTATATTTAAAGCTTTGACGAAATTAGATGAATTCCAACTAACATTAAATAATTCGGAGGCATCCTTTTCTGAAGGCGAAAACGTAGTTTCAAACCACGTTTCAAAAACGAATCACATTAGACAGGAATTTTTCATCGGAAGAGACAGAGCAGCACTCCCCTTTTCAACATCCGGTCAGTAATTCTCCCCTACCCAGTGTTCAAGGTTATTCTTTCATGCCGGCACATCAAAACGTTTCATCTCTTTGTACACAAAATACTTTTCCTCCCTATTCAAACGATGCCTTCCTTACAGAGATGAATACCCAGTTTTGGACTTTATTGCGGGATATTTCGGCGACTAGTAGAAAATTTACCGGGGAAGATTTTTATTCTGTAAATAGTTTCTTTCGCGATGTTGAAGAAAATTTTGATTTATTCCCAGCTATCAGTTCTTCTCAAAAATTAATTTTCGCGAAACGTCTAGTATGTGGAACTGCTAAATCATTTCTTTTTTCACAAAGAAATTTAAATACATACGAGTCATTCAAAAAAGCTTTAATTGAAGAATTTTCGGATTCAGTTACTTCAATAGAAATTCACCGTGAATTAGAAAAAAGGAAAATGTATAAAACCGAGACTTTAATGCAATATTTCAATTCCATGCGTGAATTAGCAAATAGATGTGATTCAAAAATTGACGAAGCATCAATTATCCAGTACGTAATTGATGGAATTGATGGGCCTCGTTCAGATAAAGTAATCCTCTATGGTGCAACCTCATTTTCCGAATTTAAGCAGAAATTACGTACCTATGAAACTGTCATTAAAAATATGGGAATACATAACTCTTATTCACCGAATTTTCGTCATTTATATGAAAGCCGAGGACGCGAATTTAATCAACAAAGCTTTCAACGAAAACCCAAGAGATTTAACGTTTCCGACGCAGCTAAAAATCCCCAACGTTGTTTTAATTGTAATGATATAGGTCACTTATCCAAATCTTGTCCTAATCATTCACGTGGCTCCAGATGCCTCTCATGTAATCTTTATGGTCACAAATCATTTGAATGCCGACGAGCTAATTTAAATAACCCTTCTACACCACTTTCTGGTGTAAATGCTGTGCATGAATTGCCTTCTCCTATTAATATTTTTAAAGACTTAACAATTTTTGGGCGTAAACTTAACGGGTTAGTAGATACAGGCAGCAATTTAACACTATTAAGAAATTCTACTTAAATAAATATAGATGCACCGCCACTGAAACAAACCAACACATTATTAACAGGTTTTGGTTTTTCGCGAATTAATGTGATAGGAACTTTTAATTCTGAAATTACTATCGATGATCAAATTTTTCCTGTTACTATTTCTGTTGCACCAAATTCTTGTACAAATTATGACCTTATAATCGGTTGTGACGTAATTAAACAAGCACATCTAAATATATCGCCCACAGGTGTAAAATGTGCACAAATTTTAAGGCCTTCTGATAATGCAAATGAAAATTTTATTATGACGATTTCTGACGGTTAACCCACATTTGATATCGGTCCAAATGTTTCTCAACATAATAAAGCTGAAGTCGAACAACTGCTATCGACATACACGCATAAAAAAACAAAAACTGTAAACATTGAGCTTGATATCGCTCTCACCGACGACGAACCGATATTTCATAAGCCCCGACGTTTGCCATTTGCTGAACGAGATATAGTGGACGCTCAAGTTGATGAATGGGTTAAAAATGGAATTGTTCAGCCGTGTTCATCCCCTTACGCTAGTCAAGTTGTGGTTGTAAAGAAAAAAGACGGGAAATCAAGAGTTTGCATTAATTATAGACGCTTAAATCGCAAACTTATTAAAGATAACTATCCTCTTCCTTTAATTGACGATATTTTAGATTGTCTCCAAAATGCTAAAATATTTACCACTCCAGATCTAAAAAATGGATTTTTCCATGTCGCGGTAAATGAAATGAGCCGTAAATTTACTATTTTTGTTACTCACAATGGTCAATATCAATTTAGACGAATGCCTTTTGGACTAAGTATTTGTCTTTCCATCTTTATTTGGTACATAAATGCCATTTTCCGATATCTGATTTCGAAAAGTATTGTTCTCCCATATATGGATGATGTCGTTATTCCCGCTGCTAATGAGTCTCAAGCCCTTGAATATCTAAAAATTGTTCTAGAGGTAGCTTGTGATTACGGACTTGAAATAAATTTTAAAAAATGTCAATTTTTACATAATACAAATGAGTTTCTTGGCCCTATTATAGAAAACGGTAGATTGTTTCCTTCCCCTTCAAAAACTAAAGCTGTTATTAATTATCCTGATCTTAAAAATATTAAAGACTTTCGCCGATTTCTTGGTCTTACTGACTATTTTAGAAAGTTTTTACCCTCATATTCAACCATAGCAAAACCTTTGAGTGACCTCCTTCGTAAAGACTCCCTTTTCCAATTTTATGCTGAACAACAGACAGCATTTCAAAAATTAAAATACTTACTTTGCCAAAAACCCGCTTTAAGTATTTTTAACCAAAATTCTTCCACTGAGATTCACACTGACGTGTCAATCGATGGTTTGGGTGCAGTCCTACTCCAAAATTCCATACATGACAACCAGTTTCACCCTGTATTCTACATATCAAAAAAGACATCAGAACATGAAAGAAAGTACACTAGTTTTGAATTAGAAATCCTCGCAGTGGTCGAAGCACTTAAAAAGATACGCATCTATATACTAGGAACATCATTCAAAATTATTACTGACTGCGACGCCCTCGTCAAAACACTAAGTAAAAAAGTGCTTAACCCCATGATAGCCAGATGGGCACTTTTTCTCCAAGAATTTAACTATACAATAGAACACCGTACAGGCTCAAAGATGGCTCATGTGGATGCCCTCAGTCGACCTCCACATTGTACGCTAATCCAAAATAGTGTCCATCTTCAATTTCTCAAAGCACAACAGGCTGATGACCAAATAACAGCGATAAAGACGCTTCTAGAAACAACGCCGCAAGATAACTACATCGTAAAAAACAAACTTCTTTACAAAACAGTCAATGGCACCGATTTACTAGTGGTATCTGACGAAATACAGGCTATTATCATTAAAACTGCACAGGAACGTGGCCATTTTGTTGTTCCACGCACACAAGATTTAGTTAGCAAAGACTTTTACATCCCACGACTTAAAGACAAAGTTGAAAAGGGCATTCAAAACTGTGTTACATGCATTCTCACAAACCGGAAACGTGGTAAACAAGATGGCACGCTTAACCCGATAGAAAAAAACGATTTACCACTCCATACATTTCATCTAGATCATTTGGGTCTCCTAGCGACAACTTCTAAGAAATATAAGCATGTTTTTGCAGTGATTGACGCATTCAGTAAAATTACATGGCTGTATCCCACTAGATCTACGGACGCTGCAGAAGTCATAAATCGATTAGAAAACCAAAGACATGTCTTCGGGAACCCCGCTAGGATTATGACTGATAAAGGATCCGCATTTACTTCCGCCGCATTTGAAGATTACAGTAAAAAGCAAAACATCCTTCATATCTCCATTACAACTTCTCTTCCAAGATCTAATGGCCAAATTGAAAAACAAAATTCCACCATCATTGCTGTGCTGTCAAAACTTTCTGTCGATGATTCTGAGAAATGGTACTCTCACGTACCCCACCTGCAAGAAATCCGAAACTCATATTTTCAAAGAAGCATCAAGATGACTCCATTTGAGCTCCTTTTCGGCACCAAGATGAAGTCTTGCCAGGACATTGAGATTGTCGAACTTCTTAACGATGAGATTACAGCTCAATTCCAAGAACAACGTGATGCTCTCCGTCAAGATGCCAAAAAGCAAATCTACAAGTTCAAGATGAGAATCGCCGCACGTACAATCTCCGGCGCAGACAAGCTCATAAATATCAACTACATGACCTAGTAGCAATCAACGCACTCAGTTTTGTCCCGGCTTGAAACGTAAGCAAAAATACCTCGGACCATAGAAAGTTACAAAAGTCAAGCATAATAACACTTATGACGTAGAAAAGTGTGATTTTGTCGACGGACCATCAAAAACGTCTACTTGTGCAGAATTTATGAAACTCTGGCCAAACCAAACTAACTCTACTTGATTTCTCCATTAAAAACTGTTCACAATTTTTCTTCCTGTGAAAGACTTTCGTTATGGACATTAACAACTGACTTTTTACCTATTTATTTATTTTTGATTCCATTTTTATTGAATGACTCTAACATTTTCTTATTTCATTTTAGTACAAATTTAAGTGTTTAGAAGTAGGAGCATCTTGCTTCAATATGTTCCTGTTCCTTATTCCAGATTCTTATTTTAGCCTTGATCTTATTTGTATCGTTAACATAATTTGTTTTACCCCAGTGGTAAAATGTATGAAATTTTTTCTATTTATGAAATATTACCTTAAATTTGTTCATTTTTCAGTGTTTTTGTACTTTTTCTTTGATGATATTTTGTGTTGTGTATAATTCTTTCATCTACTGTGTAACTGTGTACATTTTTAATATCTCATTACTGTGTATCTGTACCATTTCATCATTGTATATAATCAGGCGAGGTCGCCTTCCCGATCATGATGGCCGATGTAGGGTTGGATATGTGTAATGGACAACCCCTCCCCCTGTACTTAGGGTGGAGCAGTCCATACTGACGTCACACCCCGTCAGGAATGTCCGACTAAAGGACACACGGGAAAATACGCAGACGGACGTTAGGGACGCTAAGCTTTAGATGTAGGAGAAAGACGTTCTCCTTTGCTGTTTAGTATAATTTAGATATTTCATCCTTCATCTTGTTAAATAAAGCATTTATCATCCTTAGGTTGTAGTCATTTTCCCATATATATATTTATATATCTATATATATATATATATATATATATATATATATATATATATATATAACATTCTGATCTTTTTCTTTTTGGAAAGTCATCTGACATATCACGAAGTGCTAAATAAGAAGAAACCACTTTCATAATTTTCAACTCCTGATTTAGTCTTAGCCCCACGACATATCCCGCTACACAACAGTCGCTGAGGTCTCTGTATATCCTCATCAATGTTACATTAATACTGACTGCTTTGGTCATTTAGTAGCACATTTCACACTAACTCGCATAAATTATGATTTTTGTATCGCACTGGCAAGAAGGTTCCCTGATAGGCGGCACAGTAAAGATGATGATAAATTTGTGACACATGTACCAGAAAAAAGCTACAAGAAATAAAGAATTTTGACGATAATGGTATTTATTTTATTTCCCTCGAGTTGCTGTTTGCCACAATTCAAATGGGTGAATCACTGAAACAATGAACCATCATGCGTGTCAGCGCCTTAATCCGGGGAATGATGTGTTGGGAGGGATATCGTAGGATATAAACAAGGATCCAAATGTTTAGATCCACTGTGTGGAATAGTAAACAGGGTATAAACAATGCCACTCATCCAGATGGTATAAACTTTCATTCTGCTATGAGAAATATTTTGCGTTTAGAGTCAAGAAATGGAAGGTTTTATGATTCTAAGTGAAAATTGAACGTTTTTAACTTTGAGGGAATAATGGGATGTTATTAGCATAAAAACCTATTGTTTGGTATAATATATTAAGTGTAAAAGTTTCAGTTTCTATTCTGTATACCAGGGGTCGGCCACCTCTTAAATTGTGGCAATCTACCAATAGGATTCAGTGTGCCACACAGTAGCATATGTTTGAAATCATTCGATTCCGGCGCTAATGCATGCAGAGTTAGAGAAGAGAGGTCAATAATAGAGATTGACAGTTTTAATATACATTACTTTGTATCATTTAAAGATATTTCTTAACATAAAAATAAATAGGATACAATGTAAATATTTTTTTAACAAAAATAAAAATAAACAAAAGTGTACATATATTATGTTTTTAAAACATATGTATTAAAATAAGGAATGGATAATATAAAATATAAGTACTTTCTATCATTATAGTTAAATAAAAATTTTAATGCGAACCTTTGTACTTGCACCGCTCTATAACTTGGGCGTATAATTTGCGACTTTCAATTTGACACGATTCTGAGCCTTTAGTTATTAAACAATTTCTTCGTGGACTCGTGAAAGAATTTTCACATGAGGAAAGATTTTTCTTCTCAGATATGTAGAAACAAAAGCGGAAAGCCGACTACATGAAAATTTCTCTCTTCAAACAATTAAATCACTCCAGTAATGCGTGTGTGTGATATTCAATAATTTACAAACTAACTGTAAATTTATCAGAGTTATTTTTCATATTTTGTCGTAATTTCGTAAATGTCCATCATTTTGAAGATGTGTATGTGTCAGATAAGGTTTATTACAAATTTATCAATTTCCATCACTCAAAACTGACAAATTTATATGGTGGTGAAGAGTGCCATAGAAAATTGTACCGCATGCCATAGGATACTGACCTCTGCTGTGTGTATACTTTTAGTACTTTAACATCAATACTTTGATTCGAGCAATTTTTTGTTTAAGAATCTAGATGTTTAAAGTTGTCTTTTTGTTTTTTAGTATTAAAGAGAACAAGACTCACATTCAAACATTTTACTGGATACAAAAATATCGCACTTGTAAATTATATTCACGTGGTTAGACATATATTCTCCCGTTTAACATATTCTTTTTATAAAACTTTGAAGTACCCCTCCCCTAAAAAATGCGCTATGCGCAATATATTTCCCTTTAACGTAATAAGTTAAAAATTTATATGATGTTTAAGTATTGGGGAAGAAATATAAAACATATATATATATTTCTAATAGAATGTTTTATTATAATATTAAAATAGAAATGAATGGTATGTTAAAATGTTCTACAGTTTCTGTTAATAAAGTTTAGTTTACTATACAATTAGACGGAACATGGATTTTAAAAAGTAAAGGGTTTTTAAATATATATTATAAAGAAAAACTTTAAAAATAACTAACTAAAAATAAAAAAAATAAATTAGCGCATTAACGTGTCAAGACTTCTGGAAGGCCCGGGGCCCTATGCAAAAGTAGTCCCTACATGCGACCCTTTGAAGTCAAGAGTGCTTAGTTCAAATACTCATTCAAACGGCAACACGTTTCAAATAAAAGAGCATGACTCACCATTTCACAAACCTAGGCTCAAACCAACTCGATCAACCTTCACCTTTCAAATAAATGAGTATTGATGGGAAATGGTGGTAGGTCTTGGCCTAGACATGGACGACGGTCATGGCATAAAATGCGTACTGTTGCCAGTTAGCATATAGTTCGAAACTCCCAGTTTTTCGTGCAATAAAACCGGGAATAGCACTTAAAGATTAAAACTATTCAGATCATGACCTTTTTGAGGTCAATGGTATTGAGATGGGCCACCCTCCAAGGTGAGGGCCTTGAGCATGGGTCCAGTTAGCCTTAAAATGACCCTGGTTCAGCCTTTTTACCCAACATTTGTGACGGATCTATTCGCGTACTTTCATTTAATCCTCTTGGGAAATCTTTGGGCTATCAATTCGCGTTTATTCTCAACTAACCCTTTGAAGAAGAAACCGTGATGTTTAAATTTAGTTTGCTTTATATAGTTCAAGTTTTCAAGCTAGCTAGAGAGAAGGAAAGAGAGAAAGTGATGAGATAGAATAGATTGCTACTGGTCAGGTATTATAGTATTTTATATCGTATTTCAAATATTTGATAGGTGAAAGAATTCAAGTGACGATGGGTCACTAAAGTTTAATAGTGTTAACATAATTGAAACAATAAATTTGATTCTGCAATAAGAGGGTCGATATTGATAGTCTCATAATTCGTGCATCTCGCTATTATTTTCCATATTTCGTTGAAATTACTTAAATGAGTGGTGCTATTTATAAAATCAATAAATAGAATGTTTTTGAATATGGCTAGTGTTTTTCCCCTTCCTCCCATACCTCTAGGTGGGCAAGAGAGTAGATATATAAATTCCCTCACATATATCATCCATGTTAGAATTATGAATGTGTTATTTTTAGAACCAAACACAGCTTATAACAGTCTTTCATCTTTTTTAGTATTTAAATACCTATCTTCTTTTATAAAAGTATGATAGTATATATTGACATTTAAACTCTTATTTTGTTTTATTTTTAACAAACATTTGAGAAGTGGGAAAGTTTTCAATATTTAAAAATATGTTGTAAATGATTTCGCAAATTTTTAGATCCCAGTGTTCGCTTTGAAATACATCCCCTCCCCCTCTGCGAGATATGAGAGAGAGAGAGAGAGAAATTCTACCATATTAAATTTAAAAATAAATGCAGAAGTTAAACATTTCCTATATTTCAGCTATAGCGAGTTCTGACGCGTTTCTAATTAACCTCTGGGAAATACAGTCACTCAAAAAGGTATTGGGACACTTGATATGCATAACTGTAAAGCCATTTATAAAAATAATTATTACATTAAAAGAAAAACAAAATGAATTTAGAAATATTTTAACGTTTGGTGTGCTGGCTGTATATAAGGAAAATTTTAGTAGTATTATAGAATTATAATTTGTGATCTAGCTTCACAAATATAATTCAAAGGCACACTGGAGTCAAAAAAGTATCGGGACACTTTTGAAATTAGAAATTTAACAAATATACAGCGCATCAATATAATTTAATTTCACACCACTATTCTTAGACTGGAAGTTTAAACATAAACGTTTCAACAGATACGATTATTTATAGAAAAAATGGCGAGAAACAAAAATATATTGGTTGATACGCGAAATCTCGTAAAAATTCATTGGAAAGAGGGGAAATAAATTCGTTGTGTAAGAAAAATATTTAAATTGAGTAAGTCTACTGTTTTTAACATCATTAACAGGTTCAAGAAAACAAACAGTGTTGAAAACAAGCAAAGATCAGGGCGTCCAAAGATATTTAATGAACGTGAAGAGAGATGGATTGTGTGAGACAAGTACGCCTTAATCTAAGAAATGCGTAAAAATGACTTTGCAATGTAAAAGTAGGTTCTTAAAATCAATAAATCCTGAAACTGTCACAGAAATGTTTTAAGAAAATATAACTATCGTGGCAGAGTACCTCAAAGAAAGCCCTACATCAGCAAGAGCAAATAGACAAGCTAGGTTGGCAGTTGCTAAAATGTATGTAAAGCAGCCAACAGAATATTGGGAAAATGTAATTTTTGTTGATGAAAGAAAATATAATTTTTTAGGATCGGATGGCAAGCAAAAATTTTTGGCGGAAATCAAATACAGCAATGCATGTCAAAAATTTACGGCCTACTATCAAATATGGAGGGAGTAACCAAATTGTCTGCAGCTGCATGGTAAGCTCTGGTGTCGGGAAGTTACATTTTATTGATGGTATAATGAATAAATGTCTATATATATCTTGACATTCTTAAGCAAAATTTAAGGCAAAGTGCGAGCAAGCTGGGAATTTCAGGACATTTTAAATTGTACCAAGATAATAATCCGAAACGTACACTGCAGATATTTGTAAGTTATGGGTCCTAGTGTTATTAAGACTTATCCCTGTCCCCTGACTATTATCCCTGTCCTAGTGTTATTAAGACTCCTACACAAAGTCCAGACCTTAATCTCATTCAACATGTATGGGATTATTTGCAGCAAGAACTATACGAGCACCAAATTTCTATCAAGCAGGATTTAAGAAAATATTTGGTCGAAGAATGGACCAAAATCGATAAATCGTTTTGCAAAAAAAATTGATCCAATCCATGCCAAATAGACTTCGAGAGGTCATAAAAAGTAAGGATGGCCCAGCAAGATATTAATTTCTAAGTTTGAATTGTTTTTCTTAATTTATTGGGAAGTGTCCCAATAATGGTTTTCAACTCGATTTCTTTTATTATCAATTTTAACCATAGTTGCATTAATGTATGAGTTCCTGTTCAATTTATTATTATTTGTATTTACTAAAATAACATTTCTGTCTTTTTTGTTTTCATTTGTATGTTTAAGTAAAATATTATGATTAAAATCTATGAATTGGTAGTGTGTCCCAATACTTTTTTGAGTTACTGTATATTTTATTGATTACTTGATTCGAGAACCTTACCTTGTTTTGAAACACCGTGACAGTATTTCTCTTAAAAAAGGTCTGAAGTAAGAACGGAGGAGGATCACACGGTGTGTGATTGTTAAGCGTATGTAAAATGAACATTTTTTATTCAGAGAATCGAATCGCATCTCTGCGCTGACGGCTTGTCATCGCCAACAGCACCTTCAATGGTCCATGGAACATCGGTATTCGACCACGAAAGAATGAGAGAAAGTCGCTCGGTCCAACGAATTTAGTTTTATGGTCAACCGCATTGGTAGGCGGGTGCGAATATGCGGATCTCCATTGGAAAACCTGGCACCCGATTCAGAGTTGGCCAGATACAAGATGATAGCGGTGGTATTAAGGTGTGAGTGATATTTTCATGGGGCACATTAGGACCCATCATCCTCAAAAAATAAATCCTGACGTCTGAGCGCTATGTGAGCATCATTGCAGATCAGGTTGCACACTTTCATGGCGACAATGCTTCGGGTGGTTGATGGTGTTCACTGACAGATAATACAGTGTATCGTAACAGCTGAGTTGTCAGTGTGTGATTCCAGAAACATTTTGGTGAATTTCAAGCTATGTCGTGGCCTCCAAATTCATTTGACAGAAATACAATCGAACATTTGTGGTTTCACTTGGAAAACCGAATTCGTGCTGCCATACACTGCCACCTCGCGATGTCAGGAATTGCAGCAAAAGTTGGTGAGTGCCTAGTACCACATATACCACAAACTGCTTATCAGTACCTTGTCGAGTCAATCCTTCGTCTGGTATTAGAGACTCTGAGGGCGAAAGGTTGCTCTACTTCATACTGAAAAGGTTGCCATAATGTAATAGCTCTTCAGTGGACACACATCGTAACTGAATATTAATTTAAATAATCTTACACATTTTTTCTATGTATCGGAAATACGAATAGCATTTTTCCAAACGCCAGCCTCATTTCATGTATATATTCTCATTTTATATATACTATATGAACTTTTAGATTTCGACCCTGTTTTATTATTATATTACTGTAAATAATGCAATAAGGGCTCTATAATCTTACATTTAATGTAAAATATAAATAAAATTTAGACAACTCAGACTTTCAGATTTCATGCTTGTTTAAAATGAATTTGTAAAAGAAACAAGATTTTCTTTTACTTTGAATTTACGAAGCTTATTTTCCGTAATTTTTTCAGTGTTAAGAGTAATTTTATGACATTAAAATCATATTCTATATATATATATATTTAGTTTTAATTAAATTATTAAAAATGCATTAAAACATTCAGTCTAGCATAATAATTCCTTGACTTAGTCTTAATTAAATTAGTAAAACTCATGAAATGAAAATAAATAATTAAAGTAATTTATTCTATATATTTGTACTTTCATAAGAGCATATTCTGTAAAGAAATTAATTTGTATTTACTTAAATGAAAATTAATATTAGATCTCTTTTATATATGTTTTCCCCTGGTGCAAAAAATTACTTCTTTTCTTTTCATATATTTTACTAATAACGAATCTTTTTGAAAAGATTTACTTAATACTAACTTTTTTTCAAAATTGCTTATTCGCATAATTAAATGCAAATACTTATAATAAAGACCAAAAAGAATAACAGCTGGGAATTTTTAATTAAATACGGAATTAATTATAATTTAGAAAAAACTGGCGACTTTTTTCTAATTAATTCATTACGAAAGTTTATGATATTCTTTTGGATTCGAAGAGCATTAAAAACTTGTAGCAGAAGTATTTGAATAAAGCGTATTTCTTATATATTAATATTAAAAGATAACTCACATCGAAGTATTTTAGATATATTTAGACGGATTTATATATATATATATATTGGAAGATTTTAAAACTTTAAAAGATATAGTATTTTATGTGATATTATTTCAAGCTATTGAAAGTTATATTGAAGACCTAAGCTCATATGCTAAACTTAATGATACTTAACGTCAAATTAAAAGAAATGATTCTTTCGTCTACTTTTTTTTCTTAAATACATTCAATATTCAGTAAATAAGATACTTTAAAAATGTGCTTGTTTTCTTAAAGGTGCACTGAGTTCTGTAGATGATAAATATGGATATTGTAAGTCAAAAAGGTAACAATAAGGAAATCTGGACATTTTGTCTATCCGGAAGGGATTATGTAACAACCCTGCATGAGAGTATTAATATTTAGTTCAGCAGTACATTATTGTTTTTTTCATTTACTTTTCATTTCTTAAACTAACATTACATTGAGAGTGTTAATTTTTAGCTTCGGAATTGGATTACAATTAAATTTTACGAGGAGACAATTTTTAAAAAAATATTTTCTTTTCTTTTTTTTTTATTCATTTTTCGATGTGAATATTAGAGCATTTCAAATTTGTTGCATTGAGAGATTTATTTCACATTCAAGAGGTATTATTGATAAAGACGTCCATAAATGTATCAAATCATTTATTTGAATAAATAAGAATTCTTTACGTTGAAAGCTTTTGGGATCCCATCTACAGATGTTATCAGCTATAGTACAAATCGAAATTTATATGTATTTAAATTTCTTCAGACGGAACACTGAATTTTCTCTCAATAGCATTTAACAAGTTTCAATTATTTTTCATCAAAATTTGAAAATAAAATCCTTTGATCTAGGTGTGAAAATCTTGCTAATTGAAAATGAAATCAATTTTGCAATCAATGATTAGTGTATGAAAAATAATATTATAATTTTAGTTAAACTGAAAAAAAAGAACAATGTTTAAAAAAAAATTTAGAATTGAATGTAGCATTTTCTCAACGCGAGTCCTAAATGGGATAAGATGTTTCAAGAACTGTTAACACTTTATTTTTGTAGGCTCCTTTGCAACAATATGTCTAAGATTATTTAAAAGTTACGTCATAATCAATTGGTAATTTTGTCATTGGGTCCATTACATTATATGAAATTAATTAGAATAAGATTTAATGAATATAAAATAATTACTGCCTTTAAAATTTGACGTATTAATTACATTTAATAATGAAATTAATGAAAAAATATACGCATACATTTTTTAAAAAAAATTGATTCACGAATAATAAATACATTTTATCTAATTAAAGGAAACCGCAATAATTATGCTAATTATTATTTATTAAATTAAAATAAAAGCTCTTATGATTTTCGGGAAACATACTTATACGCAGAACACGGTGCGAAGAAGAGGATGCGGATTAATTGAATTGAATGCCTTAAGAGACCAGACCAATCATGTTTTCGTAATGGATAAACGTTTATTAAAAATAAATATTGCTTCAAATTGTTTAAAATATTAAATATAAAAAAAACTAAATAGTTCACAGATTTTTTATTTTAATATTAATTTTTTAAATGTGTAATGTGTGATAGAAAATAATGAACACTGAATAACAAAGAATATTAAGTGACAGAAATGTGGATAATTAAGGTTTAACTGAATGCACAAATCATTTTTCTGAACTAAAAATTATTTATAATTTTTTTAAAATGCCTAGATGGAATTGGTGAAAATTAACTTACTGATTGAAACAAAGAGTAACAAGAAATAATAATAAAGAACTTATTGATATATATTTGAAATTTTTAAAGCATCTTCGTGTAGTTTAATGATGAAAAATGTTAAAAATCACTTTTTTATTTTAGTTTCTATTTCTCATTGAAAAAAAATGCATAAAATGCAAATGTTGGAATACAGAACTGTGTTGACATACGCATATAAAAGAAAATATTGAAACATTCAACATAAATTTTATATGTTAGAAATTTTTAAAATGTGTTTAAATAAAATATTAAATAAGTAACTTATTAATTATGTATATGATAATTTAAGAAGTAAAATTTAATGAGGTAAATAAATATAAATACACTTCCCAAATGAAGGCTTGTGTGAATGGTTGGGAATCAAAATACGGCTCCATGTTCTGGAGTTCTGTGATTTTTAATTAAACCTAATTTGTCAAATAAAAAATATTTATGCAACATGCTTCTTTGGAATGAGCTAAATATTTATGCAACGTGTTTCTTTGGAATGAGCTAATTCGTTAACACGTTCGTTTTATTTTATTTCGTTTAACAAATCAGGAAGTAAATTGAAAGTTTATTCGAAAACCAAGTCATTATAATGTTCGAGAGACTAATGAGAAAGTCATTCGAAATTATCATTAGAAGCTTCAATATTGATAATTTAAATTATCGATGTATTTTTGAAAAAGCGCATACATACTTTTATCCATTTGATCACGAGACCTAGATTATAAAATGCACATAGGAAGAAAAAAAAGAGAGAAGCAAGCGTTCAAATTAACGAAAGAGTGGATATTTAAATATCAGAAGTAATTGATAAATTAGCTTAAATATACGATCTGATACACATCAGAAATAATTAGGTATTTAATAATCAATAATTTTTAACTATACTAGAAATGCTAGAAATATTGTTTTTTTTCATATACATATCATTCACATTTTTAAAATGATTGAAAACAAAAGAATAACTTCGAACTATTGATACTTTAAAGCTATATTTGCAATAACTTATCTCGTGTGTGTGAATACAGTAATTGAAACTTAACCCTTTTATATTAAACTTTGTTTTTATGTAAAATACCTTAATGATAACTGAAATAGCAATGCTCAGACTACTTTGAAAACTTACCAAATTACTGCATGTATTGTATTATAGTGCTGGTACAAAACTCTAACTAAGGTTTTAAATTATTTTTCTATAATATAGAATAAACTTGTCAAATATGGGCACCCAAACACTTCACTGAAAATATATGACACTAGAAAACTTTCAATTTGTCCAAAAATACATTTCCATCTTTAGAGCATGGTCTTTCTAATGGTATAGGAAAGAAACTCTCATTTTGGTTGCTGTGTGTGTATAAAGAAGCTCCAAAACGAATTCCACAACTGCCCATATTTGACTAAACTTTAAGTAATATGGGCAGGGGTAGGTTGCATTATAAAAAAATAAGAGAAACTATCATCTCTTAATTTACCTTTCTCAAACGGAAATGCACTTTTACACAAATTACGTGTTTGGCAAATGATAAGAAGTAAATTTAAGCCTTTGTTACTGAACAAATTGTATCAGAAAAAAATTAAAAAAATGTCCCAAGTTTTTATCCATAAATCAAAAATAATTGGTGAAAATCAGATAAACAATTAAATTAACTCAAATTATTACAAACTCAAAATAAATTAATGTGGATTTGCTCTTGTATCAATTGCCAAACTCATCATAATCGAAGGATTCACCCTCTAACTTGACACATTCTTCATGAAACCTGGATGACCAAGAGCCACAACATTGAACCCATTCCTGTCCTTGAATTTCGTCATAATAGTTAGCACCACAAATAAGACAAATGCAGGATGCCTGTTTTCTTACCATTTGTTTTGCCCTGCGTTTTGCTCCTACTCTAGTGGCTCTCAACCACTGTGCCGCAGCACTTTAGTGTGCTGCCAAATTCTTGTGTGAAAAAAAAGTGTACCACCAATTTTTTTTTACAATTATTAATTGTACTATGAGAAAAAAAATAAATCCGGAATTGAATCATTCGGCTTATAATTAATTTAAATTGAGTAATTCAAATATATATATATATATATATATATATATATATATATATATATATATATATATATATATATATATATATATACATTTTATAACATTTTGTTGTTTTCGTCATAAATATTGTTTTACTTAACACTGAAAATTATAATAATAAACTGCACTCATGAGTAAAAAAAATTAGCGCACCAAGAAATAATTGAGGGATCGTAACGAAACTTGGCATGAAGGTACGTGTCGGGAAGATATGCAAATAATTAGAAATGCAGCGTAACTGCGCATTACGAATAACCGTTAGAGGCCGTTTGACATCGTTCTCCGTGGAGTATAAAACAGGTAACCAAAACTTGTTTGACTGTGCTGAATCGTTTACAGAGTTGAGGTAAACATGCCATTATGCCGTTTTCGAAGACAATATGAGCAGCTGTCGCAGTTTGTTCGCACCCTTCCTTGGCCTGCCCTAGAATCATCAACATGATGGAAGCTGGGTGGTCACAGCTAGACGAGTAGCTCATCAATTAGGCTGCTCTGATTGTGTTGTGAGGAGGTGTTGGGACTAGTGGATCCGAGAGATGCCATTTACACGAAAACCAGACTCAGGACGCCCTCGATAGACCAGTCGTTGGGAAGACCACCGCATCGTAAGAAATGCAAGTGTACAGCCAACTGCTTCATCAGCCGCCATCCAGGCACAGGTAGCACCTCCCCTAGGGGGCTCTGTGTCTTCTCGAACCATACAAAGGCGCCTGGATGAAGGACATTTGGGATCCCGTCACCCATTACGTGTGCTGCCCTTGACGCCCACCCATCGACGCCTATGTTTGGAGTGGTGCCGTGCACGAGGAAACTGGCCTACAGCGGAATGGAACCAGGTCGACTTTAGCGACGAATCCAGATTCAATCCCAGCAGTGATGTTAATCGTGATTGTGTGGAGAACCCGTGGTGAACGCCCCAATCCTGCATTTGATTTACAGCGACACTCCGCTCCCATAGCTGGTGTGATGGTATAGGGTGTCATTGCCTACAATACACGGTCTCCCCTAGTATTGATCCGTTGCACCATGACAGCCCAGCAGTATGTCTATGACATCCTGCAACCACATGTGTTGCCACTCATGCAACGGCTCCCATGAGCCATTTTTCAACATGACAACGCTCGGCCTCACAAGACAAGAGTGTCACAAGACTGTTCGCCCCCTTCCTTGGCCTGCCCGATCCCCATATTTGTATCCAATACAGCATATCTGGGATCATTTGGGACGGTGAGTTGGGCATCCTCCGAGTTTGAACGAACTAGAGGCAAGGTTACAGCAAATATGGAACAAAATTTCTCAAGAGATCATACAGAACTCGTATGCTTCCTTGCCTGATCGTATCGTTTGATGGATTCGCTCTAGAGGGGGTTCAACAGGGTATTAATACCTCTGTTCTTTTGCCATCTTCTGTGAAATAAATTATCCTTTTTTCTTTTATAATCATTTATTTATATCAAAGTAGTCATTACTTATGTAAAATTTCGTTTCATTTCTTACGACTCCTTCTTGGTGTGCTAATTTTTTTTGTCCATGAGTGTATTTTACAGTATGCATTATAGATAATTTAAATTCTTTTAAACTTATTTTATTGTTAGTGTGCTACCAAATTTTTAAATTGTTAAAGTTGAGAATCATTGCGTTACACCTTCTCTACGGCCTCCGTTGGCAATTCTCTTGGTAGAAGCCAGACCTGCACTCGTCAACTCTCTAGTAAAATTTTTACGTCTTCCAAGATTTCCACAGGTTGTTTCCACAATTGTAACTGGACATAATTTTTCCAAAAATACTGCTGCGGATTGTGATAATTCAGTAGTGACAATAGATGAGTGACAAGCTGCTGTAATTTGTTTTATGGAAGAGGTTTGTGGAAGGAAGATGAAATCAAAAAGGACGTGTAGGACAAGAGGAGGGTCCAGGACTAGGGTTGGAAAGCATTGCTTCGTCAAATTTCGGTACTGCCTATATTACCCTTAATTTTACTCCCCATATTTGCTGTAATGACATTATTCAATAGTTGACATTACTGCCAACGAAGGGCGAAAGAACACGTTACCACCCGTTCTCGCCAACGGATACTACACTCACATATAATTACATCCTTTTATATAGATTTTGTATAAAATTAATTAGTTTTGCGAGTTAAATTTTAAGTAAGATAACTAAAATATAACAACAACCCCAGTTTGAAGTATCACACAGGTAGTTCTTACATTAGAAATGGTCTGTTTGCACTTCTGTTTTAACCGCACAACAACTCAAACAAATCGTACAGTCGCCATGACGCTTGAACATTGCCAACGCCGCAGTACGAATTCATAAACTCAAATTCATTACGTGTAATATGGGGTTTTGCTTAAATTAGCCATTATTACCTTAATCCCCATATTTACCATGTTTACACTATGGTCTAATACTTTAAAAATATCGGAAAAGGAATACTAAAAATCATATATTGTGTGAGTCCTTGAACTCAAGTAGATCTCTTTTTGAAAAATATCAACACTTGTTAGAAACATCGGATAAAAGCATGTAATTCCTTTTAATAGTAAATATATAAATCATTTTTCGTAGTCTTTATATTAAAAACACTGAAAATTTTTATCAGATTTTATGAATTGGAAACTTGATTTTTAATAAAAGTCAACCAAAAAATACTAGTTAATCATCATTATCATTTTAAATGGGGAAAGTTCTTCAAATTGTATTTAATAAGAAGGATTACGAGAGTAAAAAACTAGTCATATCAATCAATTAGTTCAGTAAGTTTAAAGAGAAAAATATTCCGTTAAATTTACGTAAAACAATAGAAACGAAACTGCTAGACCTGAAGGGATTCTGTCCCCTTAAGGCTTGTGGTTTCTTGAGTCACCTAGTGCAAAAATTGGTTAACATTTCGACCTTTTTTCGTTTGAATTTATGTATTTGGACTCCTTAAGAAGTTTACTATCAAAGTGTTAAATTATTGCCTGTTATATATATTTGAAAGCGTTCATCAGCTTCTAGCTTTATCTGTTTTGATGTAGTCTACATACGAATAAAGTCATACACTTTTAAGACCTTTCTATTGTTGTGATTAATCAACTTCGTCATTTGGCTTCTACATCTATTATCAGAGGCCGATTAGAATTAAAAACAATCCATCCATTGTTTTTTAAACAAAAATAACAGTAACTGTACAGTACACAGACATCTGTATTATAAAATAAATATTACTTTATTCAAATTATAATCATCTAATACATCTTTCCCATAATTAAAAAAAAGAATGTCATCTACTCTGGAACGAGACATTTAAGAGCCTTCATGCTGCTTAAGATTTATTTCAAAAAGACTCAAAGACTTGAAATATTGCGGATTCTCATCATTTCCGGCTGATTGAGATCATCCCAAATCAATTTCCAATATGAGAAAACTTATGCTTTGTATCAGAGAAAGGAGCCCTCATCTTCCAACCGAATGTGCTTCCCATCATCTTTACAAACGAATCTACAATTGAGCGTGGCAGTCTTGTATTTCAAACCCATTCAGCTGTTTATTCAAAGAATTTAAATGTGTTCCCCAATTGATTCCTACCGGCCGCATCGGGACATGGTCCAGAAAGCAATCGAGTGATTATTATCGGAAATTGGAGAATGGCGCACAATGGCTGCACACAATCTCAGCAGAATAAACTGGAGAGCAATCCACTTTCATCATTCTCTATTGGGGTGTATTAAGGTCTTTAATAAATGCGTAATGAATTCAGAGAGCACAACGGTGGATGAAGAAGAGGATTCGGGAGCGCGCACCAAGTCTGTGATATTAAATTGAAAAAAATAGCTTTTGGAGATAGTCCCGTTTATAATCTTTGGATTATTTCAAGTCAGCAATTTTCAAATAGAAAAAATAAATACATCTTCCCTTTTTTTATTCTAGAAATTTTGATTTATCAATGCTGATATTAGTATATTTAATACTGATATGTAAATACTTAAAATTGGAAGAAATTATGTTTGAATATATATATATATATATATATATATATAATATATATATATATATATATAAAGTAAATTGACCAAAGAGGTTACCTGTACCAACCTATTATGTTTTCTAAAGCTGTCACCGATTTATAGCAGGGAAGTAGAGTTAAGCTTGCCTTATAGGATCCCAACTCCTTCCACTTGGGTAGAAAACTTATATATAATAGTGCAAGAAAAAAATGGGAAAAAAATACACCGCGATTGAAAATTACTTAGGTCTATATCTTTAAAATAGAAAATTGATAAAAATAATAGCTAAGAAAATTCAGCTTTATCTATATATAAGCATGATAAATGCTTTTAATCAATGGTGACAGACCCTTTTAGAAACAGGGGATCATTTTCCTCAAAGCCAATTTTTCCAAGGGCCAGGACGAGATGTGTAGTATCTTATGAGTGTACTGCATCATATGTTGTAACTTTTGTTTTTATCCCCATTACAGTGTTCATTAGAAGTACTCTTACAGATACCTATATAACTGTGGTTCGATTACAGATATCTGTAAAACAAGCCAGCACGATAATGGATATCTTTGAAACTAAACAGCATGATTATGGATAACTGTAAAGCTCTATAAAACTATGCAGCTCATTTACACATTTTCGTAAAACTATGCGACTCGTTAACCGCTACCTGTAAAACTGTGCGATTCTAAACTAGGGTAAAGTAGTAGTTAGTGATTGCGAAGTACTTTACTAAAAGTAATAATACTGAATTTACAAATAATTGTTTAAACAACTAAGTATGTTAAAAGGGAAAAGTAATGGAATCGTAAAAAGTTTTCAATAATTTTTCAGCAAAAAAAATAGTTATTGCAGTGCATACATAAAAAAAATCACACTACATCTCAGTTTTTATTTGCATTACGTTGTAATTATAAGCGAGAACCCCACACGCATATAATATCCAAGTAAAGATAATAGAAACAAATAGAGAGACGTAGCAAAATGAATGTACAGAAAATCCGAATATATGCTCAAAAATTCTAAAATATTTCTTTCAATTTATATGAAAGCACAGACTTGAAACTTTTTTCTTGTGAACGATGGAAATTATTCAATTTTTACTATGTGTTCTTCAAACTTTCAATAGGAAGCTAGAAATAATATATATATATATATATATATATATATATATATATATATATATATATATATATATATATTAAGCAAATATTTTTCTCTCAAAAAAGTTCAGAAAGCTTCCATAGGCACTTCATCTTATTTTTAATGCCTCTTTAATTATTCAAATATGTTTCGAAAGTCAATATAATTGCCTCAATAATTACTATACGTATGTATTATATGTAAATATAAGGCAGAAGTATTGTAAATATAATTACATTGGTTATAACTATATATACATATATATATATATATATATATATAAGATTAGATGAGAGAGATTAAAAAAATTATAGTTTTTAGCAGCAATATTACGTATGATTAAACAAACGCGATTTCTGAAATTTTTTTAAAAGCTTTTAAAAAGGAACTGAAAAAAAATGTATTTAAATTTAAAATATTATATTTTTGTACATAAATATTGTTGATATTATAAGAGAAAATTTAAAGCATTTTCGAAAATAATAAAGTTGTTTGGTATTTAACTCTTAAATGTAAATTTTTTTAAAGAAATGTATCTCTTTGATATTTAGGTCCCACTCCTCCCTTCAGTTTTTCTAAAACAATATTTATCCGAATAACGCTAAAAAAATAAAGTAATTTAATGTTGTCCTTTATGAACAAGGAATCTGATTAAGTGAAGTCAGCTTGAAAATAAGTACATGCTGTGTTTTTAATGACACAAAACTATTAACTAGATTTTACGGAATTTCTTTCGTTTATATTTAAAAAGAGAACTATTTGATTCAATACAATTGTTCGCAGTAAATATCTTATCTGTACGGGGGAGAAACATCTCTTATGTTAAAATATAAATTAAAATTAAATAAAAAAATTTTTTTGAAACAAAAATCAGTTATATATAAATCAAAATTTTGATAAATGGTTCTTGAAATAAAAAATCAAATCACCATTACAATCTTTAACTGAATAAAAAAAGTCTGTTTCTCTGCGCGAGAAAAAATAATTTCCTCCACCCACTCAGCATACTATTCGGAAACACAACCGACTGATTAAGTTCTCATCAAAGGTCTAATTAAGAGCCAACGAGTTCTTGAGGTGCTCGGAAGCCTCTCTAAGTTGTGGGATCGGACTCGAATTATCCATTTATCGGTTCCACCCTCCGAGCAGGTTAATCTTTTTCTCGCACTTCGTCAGAAATGGATGCCTCTCTATTGATCCCTACAAGAGAATCGATGCTAAAATCAAGCCCCTTTTTCTGTCCCTTTCCCCCTTGTGTCTCTTACTTCTAGTGATTGACTTCCCGCGGCTCTCGAAAGATCGAGCCGCATCTCGTGCACAGAAAACCGCGTCCAATGATGGATGGCAGGGCTCGTCGAGTTCCATTCAATATATGCTGACCAGAGGACTAGAGAAGACCTTTTATGAATAACCCAAGACTTTCATGGGAAAAAGAGAGAGACTTTTGCTAGATTTTACATTTCAAGTCTTTTTCTATCTTACAAAATCTCTTCAATAGGGTTTGACGCAAGCAATGCAATGGCTGAGATGACCAGAAATTGCAGGCGCTTTCTAAATATAATCGGCATTTAAATAAAACGAGTGAAATGTTTGTTTTTTCAAATTTGAAATTAAGGTTACATATTTTTTAGGAAAGGCAAGCGCATCAAAAATATATAATGGTATGGTTTTAGGCATTGAGTGGCAGTTTTTAACGAAAGTAAAACAATTTTTTTAAAGATACGGTCTTTTTATGACTGAAAAGGTGACTGTTTGTCTGGACAAACCTTATTTGAAATGTTGGGTTGTTCGTCTAAGAAAACAACGAATTTTATATTCTTAGTAATTTCCTCACATTATTTTAAAAAACTAATTTCAATATATTTTTGTTTTATTAATATCGTACTAGAGTTGTAAAATGATGTACTATCTATAGGATGGGTTAAAGTGAATACAGTACAAGCGCTATATGAATGAATTTAGTAAATATTTTTATTCAGAATAATTTAAGTAACGAGGACGAAACCTGAGCTTATTACTTAAGCATCCAATGAGGCAATGGCCAGTGGTTCGATTCAATTTAGAATTCGGAGAAGCTTCTTTTATTCTATAGGATGGTGATTAGCGGAATGAGGCTGTTCTAGTGCAACGCTAGAACTTTTTCAACGGATTCCACTTGCAATAATTCTCACTCATCTACTTGAAAGATTAATCCAAACTAGTTCCAAAAACACACATTTCAGCTACTGCAGTCTCTAGTAAAAAGTAAACTGAGCTTCTATGACATGACAAGGAAAGTGTATAAAATCTAACGTTTTAGTTAACCCTTTTTATATATATACTAATTAAAATTATATAAATTATAATTTACATATATATATATATGCATTAACTATATTTAGCTTTTAATATTAATTAAAACTATTATTTTTTGCAGCTTCATTTTAATCAGCACTGTGAAAAATCTGTATAAGAGTTATTAGAGTTATTAAACCCACGACATCAATAGTTAGAGCCCTTCCTTGGTGATGGGAGGGGGATGACATTTAAGATTCTAACCGTTCCAGTTTTCACAGCATTCAATCAGATGCCTTGAAAGACAACCCTCTTCATTCCTCACGCCAGGTTCGCTGAATGGAGTTGGAAACTCGAGCCCTTTAATAGATTTTTTTTAGTTATTCGAAATTCCTCAACTCTGACGACTGACAGACAATATTTTTCTTCATAGTTTCATGTTTCATTACAGAAAGAGGCTAAATATTTTCTCTTTATCATAAGGATGAGGAAACTTGGTAGTTAATGTAAGCTTTTTAGCCGGAAATGATCATAGTCATCAATTTGGGTTTGTGTGTGTGTGTGGATTCCACTACAGAGTAATAGGGGCGTATGAAAAGTAAGAGGGGCACATTAAATGAAATTGTGCCACAAAATCCACATGCAGTATGAAAATTAGGAGAAGGAAGTATCAATATCCTTGCCAGTCGACCGGGAATTATAGTTCTTTCACCAATAACCCTCAAGTTCCTCTAGAGCAGTGGTCTTCAAACTACATTCCACGGAACCCAGGGGTTCCACGAGTCACAATAAAAAAAATCGAAAGGAAACATATAAATGTGTATGCAAAATGGATTTCCATTCTCTAAAATGTTTGTATACCCACAAAAATTTAAAGCTCATCCCTGTCATTAAGAAACTGAAAATTTTATTCATACATAATAACTTCATTTTGCAATAGTTTTTTAAACTTTTATTACAATATAATAAAAAATATTAAAACGTTTTATCTTTATATATAGTACATATTACTTACTAGATTATGAATAACTTATTGTTTACTACCTTGATTTCCACGAGATAATTTTATACTCATTATTATAATGTCTTGCAAAACTATATAGTTTTTTAATGGAAAATGCACCTTTTTGTATTTGTGGGAAAACATCTACAACATATCAATAGATTAAATGATTAAATGATAAAAATCTATATTTAAGCAACAACACAGAGCCTAAATTTTATGTTGCAAAGTCTTGCAAAATACACGGCATGTCTCACACAGCTATAAACAATTTAATGCCATTCCGAGTAATGTATTTAATTCAGAAATATTTCTCAACGGGAGTGGAGCTACAAAAACAAAATAGAAAAATAAATTACACGCAGACTATGAAATGCGACTGCAGATAAATTCAATAGGCTTAGATGACAGTTTGTGTAAAAATATGCGAGCACATATTCCCGTTACTAAATATAATGCATGGGTAGGTGAAACTTGGACAACAAAATAATGTTATAAATGAGCAAATCATATTAAAATTACATTACTTTTTAAAAACTTTTAAACATTTAGAATTTTTTCCCTCTGCAATTTATTTGATGTCAATTTTTTTAAAAAAATTACATAGTTACTTATTCTTGTCTTAAAAGAAATCCTATTTGAAAATAGAAATAAGTTTTAAATTAAAAGATATTTTTAGTACTTTATTAAAATTTATTTCATTTTTCTATAATAAATTAATTTTTATAAAAATTCTGAGTGCACGTATGCATATCTAATTTAACTTAGTGGCGCGACAGCCCGTTAAAGCCAAGGCCTACTGTGCCCAATTTAGTGTACGCGACCTTGGGCTCTGAGGTGCAGGAGCAGATGTTCTGGTCAGGTGGTTAGTTTGAATTGGAGAAATCTGGATAATTCAACAATATCAACATCTCAGGCCTAATCTATTGCTATTGAGGGCCGTGGTAACTTAGCGGTTAAGGTCCTGAACTCGTGACCTACGTTGTCGAGCCACGGGCTCGAGACTTGATGTCACTGAAGACTCACCGTGTAGAGAGGCCGATGCACGTTAAATCTAACGAGGCTCAAAATCCTCTTGTTTCGGTGGTGTGGTAGTTTGAAAAAAGGGTGGAGCTTAGATGTTGTCCTCGTCACTTGACCGTAGGACAAATTTACGAGGTCCGTTACCAATAGCCCTTTCGTGTTGCTTCAGAGTGCGCAATTGCAATTGATGGAAGTCTAGAAATTCGAATTCTTTTTTATTCGCAGATGCGATTTTAATTTCATTCTCATGCATAATACAATCACTAGAGCTGATAATTTTATGGAAGTTTTGAAAAAGTATATTTCACCACTGGAAAACTGATGGTAACCTTCTATGATTTATGTTGGTGCCTAGTATACTCCTGCGATTGTCGAGCCCTCTACAACCCAATGTCCTTTTTTTACTCCCACCGAGCGGGTGAACAATGCCTGTAGTTCGGATGGACGGAAGTACCTTTAGTGATAAAATACTTCACCCTACGAAATATTGGTGATACTCATTACTTCATGTTGGTGATAATTAATCTAGATTAATTATTCTGATTTTAATGCTAGAAAGCCACCGCACTTAAAACACCAAATTTATGTCAAGTAACAGTTTTAATGAACCTTATTTTGGGATAGAATACAGATTTGAGGCTGTCAATGGTTTCAGGTATTTAGGTCTTGGAACTGAACAAATTCAATACCATAACCCCAGAGTTTCGCAATCGAGTCACTGCTGGTAACAGGTGTTTTTATGGATTTCAAAACTATTTCATTTCATCTGAAGAAAAACCGAATTACTCATTTACAAGTCATTGATATTCTCACAGAAACGTGGCAATGATCGAGTGAGACAATCTTGTTAGATTTGAAAGAAGAGTCCTTAGAAGTATTTTTAGAAGGTTTAAAATGGGAGAATATTTGGAGAAGAGAGAGAACCAATTTAAAAACTTATAAACTCCTTAAGGAGTGAGATATTGTTAAATTCATTGCAATACAGAGGTTCAAATGGGCAGAGCACCTGATAAGATTGGACGACAATCGAGTCACTAAAAAGATCTTTGTGGGCAGACCATATGGCACTCGAAAAATAGGAAGACCGAAGCTTAGGTAGATCGATGGCCAAGAAAAAAGTCTGAAAATTATTAATGTCAGAAACTGGAAAAGTTAGCCTAAGAACAGGACAGCCTGGAATGGAATTCTTAGGAAAGCCAAGGACCACTCTGGGCTGACAGAAACATCCAAATATAGCATGGTAATAATTTTTAATATTTTCGTTACATTATTCACTAGCAAGAGTATTGTGCTCCAAAGTTTTAATTATCAGATTTTTTTTTAAAAAAAGTAGTCACCAAAATTGTAAATCATATTCGAGCACATAGACTTAATTATCCTCAATTGGCATCGTTTCTGGAAGATTTAGAGCGTGAATACTCCAATCAATCATATTAAGTGGAAGTTCAATGACTTTGAATAATAAAATGTTAAGATGATTTTTCAAGTTGCTGGACGAAAGAATAATTTTCTTAAATACAAAAAGTTACGAATGTGCTAAATTAAAAGATGCACAACGGATAAAGGGTACATGGCTTTTTTAGATTATATTATAAGTCATCTTAATCAACTTATTTAAGGCAGGAATCGTGTTGCTACACCGCTATTTGATAATACTAACACTTTCAAACAAAAATTATTACTTGGGCGAAAACAAATAGAAAAAGATTTTCTTTTTAATTTCATCATCAATTTTAAAAATTTCCTGAGCTCAATACATTCAACTAAATTTTGAAGACTACTTTTGTGAAAAACGATGCCAAATATCTTATAAAAAGTAATATTAAACAGTATTTCTTATTATAACTGTTTAGTTCGCCTATAAAAATATGAAATATTTATAATCTGATTGTAAAAGAAACGACTATGTAAGAGTATATTGTACTACGCATTAATCTTGACATTGAGTTAAATAAATGCATACTGAAATCATTCTAAAATCATATTTATTTAATTTTGTTAACATTGAAAACATGCGGCCAGCAACTTAATATAAAATAGATCATGTGAAGATCTATCGCATGAGTTTGACATGCCTGCTCTAGAGCCCACAAGGGTTCTCGAACTGTCATACATATGGGTTAAAGGATACGCGATGGCATTTTAAGAAGCGTAAGAATGGTAGGAAAGAAAAACGACATTATAGAGTATATCCCCTTTATTTATTTAGCAATATAAACTGCCGAATAACGCTCTCGAGACGGTTTTGTTCGTAAGGAAATACGCATTTCTAACCCTTTCGACGGAAGTGGTCTCTATGCGTCCCTTCCCCCTTCTTGGGAAAAAACACCTATCGAATGTTTAAAATCAATTATTGTTTACATATAATTATTTATATTGGCTGGGAGAAGAGATTGCAATAACGAGAACGATTGCGAAAACAAGCATTTAACCAACACACACAGATACTCCCTCCTCAATTTTAATTAAGACAACCTTTGAACTGACTACAAAACTTTGCATATATTCTACACCAGGGGTCGGTGACCTTGTATTTGGGGTGTGCCAAACCAATCAGCCCATAGGATTCAGGATGTCACATCGTAGGAAATAGAAACTATTCGATTCCCGTGGAAATGCATGCGGAGTCAGGAAGTAAGCGGCCAAGAGAAAATACAGATTTACAGTTTTATTATATATTACATATAATTATGTATCACACACTTTAAGTTATTTATTAATACAAAATAAATGACAAATCATAGTTATTCCTTCAATAATAGTAATAAAAAAATAAATTGTACATATATTATGTATTATGTATCTTTTAAACATATTTATTAAAATAAGATCTTTCAAATGAGAAACGATTTGTTCCCATAGATATATAGAGCCAAAAGTTGGGACCAGAGTATATACAGTTTCTGTCCAGCAATGGCATCCAACAATTTAAAGTAGATGTCTATTGATTGTTAGAGAGATATCTTCCTGATTTTTTCGTAATTCCGTAATTTTGAAGATGTTAGAGCAATAAGCTCCATTTAAAAGTTATCCACTTTCATCCTTTAAAAAAAATGACAAATTTGTAGAATAGTTATAGATTGCCAATGAGAATTATACCTCGTGCTATAGGTTACCCCGATACCTGTTCGAGACTTAATTGCTGAAACAAAAATTTGATTTATACATATATATGTAATGTTAATTAAATTAGATTTAAAACTAAATTCTCTATATGGCACTTAACTTTTATTTTTCATTACATCTTCAAGTATTAAATTAACCACCCAATTATTTCTCCGAAACATATGGGCTAACCTCTAAGCATTTCTAATCCCAGATCATTACATTTAATAGCCCTATATGTCAGCATTAACTTTCAAGTACACTCATAACATCAGAGGTATTTCTCACATCTAGGCTTAAGTGGTAACAACACAAGGATTTCACTTTGCCATACTTTTTCTCTTAGCGTCAGATAGTGTCGAGAATTCATAGAATAAAAAAAGATCCTTTTTAAAAACTACGACTGATTCTGACTCGAAACTTGTTATATATATATATATATATATATTAGAGAATTTAAACTATATAATAATTATGCTCAGTAATATTTTAAGTATCAAATAAAACTGAAGTGCACATATTTTCATTGTTTTTAATTGAAATTCATTACATTCTGGAAGCCTTCCCAATTAAAGTTTTAATAGTAAGCATAGAATATTAAATGATTTAAGTAAGAATTTTTCAAAAGAAAGGATTTACTGGTATTTTGTTTACATTGCATGTTATTTGATTTGTCGCGTTTAATTCAGATTTTTTTCAAATACCCTCCGAGGGATCAGTTTACTTTATTGCGTAATATGTGTGACCAATCTGTACGGAACCTTTCCACTAATCTTCTTAGGCGTCTTTTTGGGGAATATAAATTCGCGTTTATTTTCAATCAACTCCAAAAAGATGAACGGGATATTCAAATGAGATAAGGTGCTTAAGTCGAGAGTTGTGAGATAGCAAGAGAGATGATGGAAGGTTATTGAGCCAACAACTTTAAACGCATTTTTAAAAGATTCAAGGAGATTAGATTCGTGAAGACATCGTGCTGCTAGACGTACCAGAAAGCTGATATAAGCGAGCGGTAAATACAATTTACGTACGCTTAAAATAAGCATCAGTTTAAGCGACTTAGTTAAAGTTAATGAAAGTTATAAGAATTCGAGTACGTGTATTTCTCGGATCTCCTATTTCGGTAGACCTTACTTGATCTTGAGCTTAGTTATTAATTAATTGCATTATTAGTGATTTAATTTAATATAAAGGCAAATCCCTTTAAGTGACGTAACATAATAGTATTATATGTTATCAGAGAGAGAGATTTTTTTTGAGAAAATTATATTAATAAATAAATATTATTATTCAAAATGGCTCTTAGTGGTTCTTTGCCTCAAAATAATCTTCGTGTCCAAGGTGAGACCCAGGGAGGGTCTCCACAGTGGCGCCCAACGACTAAATCCCGAGTTTAGAGTCGGATCTAATTTTGGAATCATCCCTGAGCCGTATTTTTTGGGGGTGGAGAACGTGGTTGAATTCTTGGAAAATATAGATAATAACATATTACGAGATACCAACACAACTCGCTTGTGCATATTTAAAGGGTCATCTCACAGGATGGGTACTAGATTGGTTTGATGTTCTAGGTTCTAGGGTTGTTGAAGACAAGGCGACGGATTACGCGCACTTAAAGCAAGCGTTGTCAGAAGAGTTTCCCGTGGTTAGAAATAGGTCGCAACTAGAAACGCGTTTCTATTCATCATCTCAAAAGCCCAACCAAAAACCGTCTGATTTTGTGTATGATTTGTTGAAAATTCACAAAATCTTAAAACTAGAAATGATGGAGGAAAAATTGATCGATCATATTAATAGTAGGTTAGAATCTCAGATTTTAGATTATGTAGAGGTTAGGCATCCGCAAACCACATCTAACCTCCTACAAATTATTGATAAGTATGAGGAACGGTTTCTAAATAGAAAGATCAGAGGCTCGAGTTGGGAATCCCGAGATATAAAACCCAATGAGAACAATCGTTTCCCTAACAGGAATCGAAAGGAAAATTGGAGGGAAACGAAGGTAACAATAAATACGCGGACAATAGTAAACCACGGAGAGAGTTCAATAGATTTGAGAGTCAAGGTGTTGCGGATAATCAGAGATTCGATGGTCGACGCCGAGGTGGTCAATCGGATCATCGATTCCACAATCAAGGCGGTCGACAAGATGGTTCGAGGAATAGTGCTTTCAGGGGTCAGAATGATCGAAACAGATATTTAAACTTTTAAGCGATCGATGCGAGTATGGGGGTGATCGATCGAGATGTACGGAAAATCCTCCAAATAAGGAGCACCAAACTATTAGGGTATCCTCATTACGAATGACTCCAGTAGATTTACCGTATGTCCCTATTCTTTTAAATGAGACATTCATTACAGCCCTTTGGGACACGGGGGGCGGAGAAATCTTTCATATCAGAAGAGGTCTATCGCAAATATTTTTCGTATCGACCTCGTCAAAAGACGAAAGATAGAGTAGTGACGGCCCAGGGAGCCCCGCGTTGTCACTTAGGTAGGGTCGTATTACAGATTCGGATCCGAGAATTCCAGAAAACCTGAGAATTTCACATTCTTAACAATATGCAGTACCAATGCATTTTTGGCATTGATTTTATGAAAGAGTTCAAATTAACATTAGATTTCGATCAGAAATCGCTGATCATTCCAGATAACTAAATTAAGCAGTTGCAGAAAATGGAAAAGCCGGTCGAGATTGATCGATCAGATACAAAGCTAGGTTAAGGGCAAAAGCAAAAATTAAGAATTTTTTAATGGTTTTAAAGGGCGATTTTCAGATCAGCCGGGATTAACTCATGTGTTTTATACCATTAAATCGCTACTGGGGACAAGGGATCGGTAGTGTCGAGACCCTACAGATATGACAGAGCCAAACAAGGAATAATCAATTATCACATTGAGAAAATGTTACAAGAGGGTACGATCCGTCCTATTCAATCCCCATACGCGTCACCAGTAGTTTTAACGCGCAAGAATAATGACCTTCCACCGGATTCTCCTGAGGCGTATCGATTCGCGATTGATTATCGCAAACTTAATGCAATAACTAAATACCTCCGATATCCATTACCAGTGATTGATGATCTAATCACAAACATTCCGCATACCGGAGTGTGATGTCCACATTGGATTTAAAAAGCGGTTATTTTCAATTGGCGATTAGTCCAAAATATATCGAGAAAACCGTGTTTATAACTCGCAATGGCACATTTGCATTCCTCAGAATGCCTTTCGGCCTTTCAGGGGCGGCGCTAAATTTCCAAAAGGCCATTGATATTATATTAAAACTTGTTATTGGGTGTTTCGTGTCGGTTTATATGTGTGTGTGTGGATGAAGTTATTATCACATCTCCATCGTTTAATGAATACTTAGATCACTGTGAATCAGGTATTTACATTGTTGAGAGACGCAGGGCTAACCCTAAACAAGGAAAAATTCCACTTCACACGTGACAAATTGAAGTATTTAGGTCTCATAATTAGTAAGGAAGGGATCGAAATCGATAATAGTAAAGTCAAGGCAATCACAGAAATGAAACCTCCTAAAAATAGGAAGGAAGTTTCCATGTTTTTAGGGATGGTGGGATGGTATCAGAAGTTTATACCCAAATATATGCAGATATATGTGAACCAGTATATGGGTTAAAGAAAAAGGGGGCTACATTTATTTGCTCGACAGAAGCGCAAAATTCTTTTGATAAGATAAAACGAGCATTAACAGAGGCACCAGTTTATAGTTGCCGAATTTTACAGAACAGTTTAACTTATTTACTGATGCTAATGGGGTCGGAATTGGTGCTGTGCTTAGTCAAAATCTCAGGCCTATTGCATTCGCGTCTAGAACCCTCAATAAAGCGGAACGAAACTATACTGTTACTGAACGCGAATGCTTGGCGGTGATATGGTCATTAAATAAGTTTAAAACTTAATTTTGTATCACTACCGGTGAAGGTAATCACATATCACGCGTCATTAACAAAGCTAACGAATGGGAAAAATTTATCTAGTCGGATGATTATAGATGGACACTCAAGTTATCCGAGTTTGACATTGAATGGAAACATTGACTTGGTGTTCAAAACGTTGTCGCGGATGTATTGTCTAGGAATCCAGTAGGCGATTGGAGGGATCACAAATTTCGTGCACAGCTCTTCGAGCCCTCGCCTTAAACTCCCGAGAACAACTCATTCGAGAGCAAAGGGAAGAGCCTGAGTTAGGACATATCTACGGTTATTTAAAAAATCCGGACGATGGTTCCGTTAATGCGACTGTATGCGAGGGTTGGTTCCAGGATTTCAAAATTATCGATGGTCTACTCCTTTACGCCAAATATTCTACAACTCTTGGAGAACTAAGAGTGTATATTCCTAGATCGCTTCGCGAAGTAATAATGAAAGAATTTCAGGATCTGCCATTAGCCGGCCATCTAGGAAAGAGGAAGACCTATTTAAAATTACGTGACACATGTTATTTTCCATATACGAGGAAATATATATTTGAATATGTATCAACCTGTACCGGTGTCAAAAATTTAATTACAAAAACGTGCTACCAGCTGGTCGTTTAATTCCGATAGTATCGAATTATCCCAATGAAATTGTAACGTTAGACCTATTAGGCCCCTACCCCGCATCCCTACCCGAAATATATAGATTTTTATTAGTAATAACTGATCACTTCACTAAGTGGAGTGAGCTTATTCCTTTACGAAAAGCTTCGGCCCAGGCCATAGCTAACGCCCTTTTTGAGAATTATATTTCACGTTACGAAGCTCCGATTTCTTTAATTAGTCATAACGGCTCCCAATTTCTATCAGAGGTATTTGAACATTTAAGTCACAGGTTGGACATAAAACATATGAAAACGGTAACATACAGGCCGCTAGCAAATTTAACGGAAAGAATTAATCGCAATTTAGTCCAGATGATAGCCTGGTTTGTAGAAGAAAATCACGAAAACTGAGACCGAGATTTCTTCATGAGTTCGCTTTCGCGCTGCGCACTTAAGAGAATGAGACAATAAATAAAACTCCGGCTGAGTTATTCTTAGGTAGAAAAATTATAACACCTTTTAGTAAATTAGTATATGTCACAGAGGGTGCTGAATATGTAGGAAGAAACATGGAGAAATTATTCGATGAAGCAAGGCAGAATATGCCGAAACAACACAAGAATTGAGAAAAATATTATAATCGGAAAAGGAGGGAAGTTAACATCAAAGTAAATGATTTGGTGTTAGTACAAACTCCTTTTATAAGTGCTGCGGGTAGGAGAGTGGTCGGAAAGTTTATGCCTAAGTTTGAAGGGCCATATATAGTGTTGGAGGTTAGGAATAACAATTTAATTATTTGGAAGAAGGGTAAAAGGGTCACAGTTAATATCGACCAGGTGCGAGTGTACCGCCCATGACAATCCGACACGATTAGTTCGGATAGTCATGTTGAGATACTATATGAAGGACAGAGGTTGAGTAATAGGTCAAGTAGATCGCAACCAGGAAAATTCAAAGGATCTAGGAAAACCTCGAGTGAGGAGAGTAACGGTCGTAAATCAAATAAGGGTAATGCCGGATGAGAGGATCCGAGATTGAAACGTAAAGTAGGGTCAAATGGATCAAGGGACAGTAAGGATTTAAAGAGGTCCAAAATTTGCAGAAAACGTTCTCTGCAGGGGTCCGAACATAGGGACCAGAAAACACCAACCCATGAACCAAAATAGGGGATAAAAAGAGCAATTCCGTCCTCGGTTTCATATCGTAATCATAAATATAGAAGACCTAATAACCCCTTCCAGGGAACACAGTCCATTGCAGGTCCCTCACATCTAAGAAGTGCCAGGCAGGACATGCCACCTACAGAAGGGAGCAAGCATGACATGACGGGACAATACGACAAAGCCCGGGACACCAGGACTACTACGAGCGGAAACAACAGGGCAGATGAGAGGAGACCAGTCTGGTTTAAACAAGCGACAGCAGTGAGACCTTGTCCATACTACCTGCGCAGCCGTGTAAAACAGCCCGAAGGAGTTCCAGAGGATCGGAGGAGCATCGGAATCGAAAGTATCCCACAGAAAAACATCAGGAGAAGGAGCCTCAGTATGGAAGCCTTAGACGGAGATCCAGTGGATAGGAGCGAATAAAGGACAAATAAAAATATCAGGTTGTATCGTTTCTTTCTTTTCTCCTTTCGAACAAGTGGTCGGAAGAATTATTGCAATGAAGCAAGTCACGGGTGGATTTTTAATTTAAGAAGGCAAGCAAAAGTGGACACTACAATGAGTGTGTTTTTTTCTTGATGAGAAAAATCAGCCTTTGTGTTAATTTTTTTGTATAAATATGGAGAAAACATTTGTAAGAATGCATTTGTTTACTTCTATGTATGACTTCGCTAAGATGCGACAATTCCTTTGGTTGTTTGTTTTATTGTTTTTTGAAAAATGTTTGAAATTGTATGTATATATATGTGTATATTTTATCTCACATCTGGTGAGTTGGGTCGTGGCGTAATTAGGTAGAGCTAACATTTAATACTAACAAGCGCAGCATGTATGGAATGGGAATGTTAAGGAACCAGATGCTTTAATTGATATATATGAAAATGTTATGTAAAAAATGAAGGAATCTGTATATACTATAGATGTTTGTTTTTTCACACAAAGAAATTCTCATTTCAGGGTAGCTGACTCTGAGCATTGTATAGTGAACAAAGAATCAAGATGCAAGTCCGAATATGTTTGTATAATATATAAGTAGTTAAGGAAACCACGCAGGCAGGTTTTTTACCATTTCGGTGGTTATTCCCTCACCTCGTAGCCAAATGGGCGTTAATTCTGCAAATGTTACGTCCCTTAAAGTGTAGTTTTAGGTCGTAATTTTTTCTTTCCCTTAAGGAAGGAGAATTTATATAGTATCCGATTGGTAGATATATATTAAAGTCGTCGGGACTATAAATCAAGTCTAGGAATTGGTTACGTAATTTATTTTCAGGCCGTTTGGGAACTTCGAATTAATCCCGTTTTCTTTTTGGAGGGATTGTGATGAATCTGTACGGAACCTTTCCACTAATCTTCTTAGGCGTCTTTTTGGGGAATATAAATTCGCGTTTATTTTCAATCAACTCCAAAAAGATGAACAGGGTATTCAAATGAGATAAGGTATTTAAGTCGAGCGTTGTGAGATAGCAAGAGAGATGATGGAAGGTTATTGAGCCAACAACTTTAAAAACGCATTTTTAAAAGATTCAATGAGATTAGATTCGTGAAGACATCGTACTGCTAGACGTACCAGAAAGCTGATATAAGCCAGCGGTATATATAATTTACGTACGCTTAAAATAAGCGTCAGTTAACGCGACTTAGTTAAAGTTAATGAAAGTTAAGAATTCGAGTACGTGTATTTCACGGATCTCCTATTTCGGTAGACCTTACTTGATCTTGAGCTTAGCTATTAATTAATTGCATTATTAGTGATTTAATTTAATATAAAGGCAAATCCCTTTAAGTGACGTAACATAATAGTATTATATGTTATCAGAGATTTTTTTGAGAAAATTATAATAATAAATAAATATTATTATTATTTAAAATGGTTCTTAGTGGTTCTTTGCCTCAAATTAATATTGGTAATCAAGGTGAGACCCAGGGGGGTCTCCACATATGGAAACCGTGAAATTCAGATCAGTAAAAAAATTGACTGATCATTAAATAGCAAAATAAGATGAACCAGATCAAAGAACCATTACAATTCATGTTTGTCTACTTTTCTGAAAAACAAATAAATCCTTTTCAGAAAAATTTATTTGACTTTCAGAGAAAATCAAGAAATATGTCAAATAGAATTGAAATACGCACATTTATTTTAATTTTAGAAACTAATTACATTTTTTTTTCTAAGCAAAAAAAAATGTACATGGACAGAAGAGAGAGATTTCCGATTCCATTCAACTTTTCATTATTTATGATTTATTTTTATATTCAAAAGTTCAAATAGAACCGTAAAAAATTACTTCTCGTTTTAAAACTTTTCAAAGAAAAATATTCTAACATAATAACTCTCCCGCTTTTTTTTAAAACTATTTTTGCAATTTTTATGGTTTTAATGATACTGGTCTTAATGCTTTTATGGTTTTAATTTCTGTTTTCGTACGGCAATCTAAAAAAGGTAAAGTTTTAAAAATTCATGAAGAGTTGTAAATTCTATAAATTTTTAGGGAAAAGTGTACCTTTTTTATTTTAAACAAACATTAATTCTTTTTCTACAGTTATTTAATTGTTTATAAGATCAATACATTTCTCTAATGGTAAGTAAGATAAAAAAAAGTCAAAACTCAAGAGTAATTGTCTAGGGAAAGACGACCACACGCATACGAGAACATTTACACATGCATACACATCTAAATAAGGTATTCAGGTTGAACTTCACTTGAGAAAAATATAAATAAGGATTATGTTCCACAAGCATAAATCTCAGTTATGTTTCTTAACTGGGTTGCAAATAGTTAAAACTTGTGATACAACTTTTTTTCCCCAGACTTTCCTTTTTATTTAGCATTTATTGTTCTTTAACATTTCTATCATTTTGTAAATTTTTTTAATTCTGGAATTTGTATCGATTTGTATAATATTACATGTCATATATATACCAAAATATAATGTTAATCTTATCATACGGTTTTTAATCTTGTATTGTGACATTTTGTAGAGTTTATAATTTCAACAATAACCCGACAGTCTTTTTAGAGAGCATTGAAACACAAAAATGAGTTTTTCCTCCCGAAAAATAAAATTTTATTTTCCGAACAAAAAATTAAAAAATCCTCAGGTTTTTACCACAAAGCAAAGAAAAAAATACAGCTTCTTATGACCTTTTATGGAGATAAGGCATTTTTCGACGATGTTTAATGAATGACCGCCACACTTGAATTTCTTATCATAAAATCCTGCAACGCATGTCTGTTTGTAAATATATGTATACATATCTTTGTTATTTAATTAAATTAGTTAGTTTCAGGGGTCAAAGGGCTTTAAAAAAGCCCTTTGAGAAAAACACTGCTCTAAAGGAATGTTAATTCAAGCGTAAAAGTCTGATTGTTTATTAATTTAACACTTTGAGGGGACACGAGAGCTGTTGTTGACGGTTCTAATTTTGAAAATTGGTCAAGCGGCGAGGATGACACCTCTATGAGTAGGCTTCCAATTTTTTCTCCACGCTAAGGGGTGAGCAGCCAATGCAACTTGACTGGTGGGTCTGTAATGGTATCGACAGAAAAACAACACCGATCAAGAATTCGTTACTGGGACCCATCAGCTACCCCATGACCACGACCTGAAATTATAAAAAGACTTCCTTATAGGAATATAAACGTTATCTATCATTTATAAAAATTAAGTGTTTTCGAAGAGTAATTAATACATTGAAAAAAATGCAAATCAATGACCCTCTAAAAAATTTAGCAAAGACAACTTCACTGGCTACACTATTCTAAAAGAAGCAAAACTTCCGATTTGAAGCTAAAATTGGATATATTCTAGCAAGCAACTCTTAATTCCAACACGATTGAGTAGTCTCAATCGATTTTTCTGTGAAAAACAACTCTTGGCGCGCAAAATAAATGAGAGAGAACCTCCTTTCCACTGGAGCATTGTAATGAATTTGAAGGATGATTGAATCGTTATTGGATACAAAAATGTTACTTCAATAAAGTGACTAATTTCGCTGGGGAAACCAACCCGTTCCTATTCGAAGTAATCAATGGCTCAGTCTAGGAGGAATGTCTTTAAAAGCTCCTTGTGTACATCTACGCCGAACTTACGACCCTTAAGTTGATTACTTACATAAAATTCGATTAACTAATCATAAAATGAGAGGAAAAGGGCTCGCTTTTAGGTTGTCTAAGGACATTAGTTCTTAGAATCGGGCTCCGTAAAAAAATTGTTCTTGTATGAATAATACGAAGGTATTCTCTTTATATTAGAGCTATTGCATGTCAGATAGATTGCCGTGCTGGTCATTTCGGATAAGAATATTTTTAGTACTTGAATGTTTTCTTTAAAATCATACTTAAACAGTAGATATTTATAAATGATTTTATATATTTAAAAAAATTAGAGTGCTTGTATTTTGATTTGTAATTGCGTATCATATTTTTAAGAGGAGGTTAAACGCATTGAAATTCTTAAAAATGTTGGTTTTTTAATTTTAAAATAAGATTTATTCAAGATGCACAATGTATAAGATCGATTTAGTTTTATTTGCACAAATAATAGAAAATTAATATATAAATTATATATCAATATATCGTGTATATAATATGTAAAAATTAATGTACCATGAAGAAAGAGGAAATATAAAAGTAAGCAGTATTCGTTAGAATTGCTTACACTAAGAAGGAAAAGATTTTAAAAAGTATTACAAGTTTAGACTCTTATTATATATATATATATATATATATATATATATATATATATATACACATATACATATAAACATTCCATATCAATAGATTGATTTTTAAGCATATAAAGCAAATACTGTTTGCATATAACCACAACAAATAATTCTAATAAGGAGTAACAGGCTTGTACATTTGTTTGAAATTATTACAATAAGTAAAAAAATGCCAGACAATGCATCTGTGCATTCTTATGAAAATTGTTTATGGATTAAATATAGTACATTACGCACTGAAGTACAAAAGCTGAGTAGATTCTGTGCCATCGTTCCTTAAATGCATGCTGTATATATACAGCATACATTTAACGCCATCAGTGAATTTTAAAAAAAAAAGTCATACTGCATTGAACTGTATTAAATTTTAAATTCTGGACAATGAAAAAAAGACGAAAAAATAAAGATTTTATAGCAGACGAAAAACATACAGAAAACTAGACTGAAATTTTGGCAATTTAGACGATAGAAGAAACAATTCTAAATCAAATACAGAGGACTTAAAAATTATATTTTCATTTCTTAATTTGAAAGCACATTAATATAAAAATGCGGTAATTTATTTGGTTTCAAGGGATTTAAATAATTCGTGGTGGTGATCTTTAAAAAATTCCCGTTTATCCGTGGAATTTGCTTTAAACTAACCTAATATAAAAGGAGTATTGAGCATCTGTATGCCTTATTTTATAACAAGAAGAATAAAATTAGAAAAAAAAAAATCTTTAATGAATGCTCTCTACGTACATTTAAATAATACATTGAAATTACAAAAGTTATATAAGCATAAAAATGAATTTAAAATAATGCCGTTTCCAAGAATCTTTTTTCAGCTGAAATCAATAAATTGATGGAGAGTTACTTCATAAATATAATTAGAAGTTATATATTTGTAATAATATATGAACGTAACTGTGCGGTCGAATTATTTAAAAGTCTCCCAAATGATGCCAATTATTTATAATTGCACGAGAAATTCCAAATCCTCGTCAAAAAAGCCAGCGATTTTCCTAAATTCCAATATAACTGATTGTACATCGATTGGGTGAGTGAGTTAATATTAACGTCGCACTGTTCAGCTACACGAGGGCTTTTGGCGACGGACCACGTAATTTTGAACCATGGTCAAGTGACGTGGACGACACCTGAGCTGGCACCCCCCTCTCCTAACTACCACACCACACCAACGGGAGGACGTTTCAGCTCTCGACAGATTTAACGTGCATCGCTGCCCTACACGGCGGGTCTTTAGTGGTACTGGGATCGAACTCATGACATGCCTGCCATGGTTGGATACCTTAACCACTGGGCTACCGCAGCCCTGTACATCGATTGGACGACAATAGATCTCATTAAGCAGTCACAATTATTATCCACATTTCTATTTCCTTCCTAGAAGATGTAAAGGAAATAAAATGATTTAGAATTTAGTGAAAGTTTAAAATAAATTGTGAGGCATTAGATAAGGGAAATATGTTTAATGACATAAAATCTGTTACTGATTATTCATTAATATTATAAGTCATCGAGTTCTATATTTTCTTTGATATATATATAAAGTACTTAGTATGAACTGAGTTTGAAAGAAACTAGTTTTGGTTTTGAGTGTGAAATAAAACTGATTTTTTCGAATACACACACACAATTAACTGTAATCGCAGTCAAATATCTTCCATTCTGCGTGTTCTAGGACCTTTTACCATCTTACTCCACGGTATAGACTTGTGGTGCGTATCAGCAAAAAACGGGACCCATTAGTATTTGAAGACATTGTTAGAACTGAAATTTCCATCATTAAATAAGCATTGGAATCTTCGAATTAAAAGATAATTGTGAAAAGTCGAATCCATAAGGGATGCGACGTCACACTTCCAATAATTTTGTACGCGTTGCAAAAGATGTATGGTAAAGATACACAATACGCTTGAACCATGATCTTTTTTTATTAGTGTCATAATAGATGATATATTTTTCATCACCAATGATAATTGGTTTACAAAAAGGACGTTTGAAGTGCGTATCGCAAATAATGAGCATTAAGGGTATTTATTTCAATATAACCCTTTTAAAGCTTCTTAACGAGTCCAAGACATTTTATGTCATTTTCAATTATTGTGTGTTATACTTTTAACCTTTTGCGATATCTTGCTCTACTATATAACGTTTCACTGCAATTATGTCTTTCGTTTTGTAGTCATCCATTTCAGAAGATCGACCAGAACGTTGGTCATCTTCATGTGTGCGGAAAATCTCCAAAACGAAACTTTTTAAGCACATTCTGATTTGTGAGTTCTGATAATCAGCCACAACACCATAAATTCTACATATTTCTTTATGAGCCTTAGCTGCTTTCTTGCCTCTACAGAAATAAAATAAATAAAATATGTTGAATAAGCTTATTTTTACACTTACGTTAAAATTGACACGGTAAACTAACAATAGTAAAAAAAACTATACGGTATTCGCTTTTATAGTAACCTAAAAAAGAAGAAAAAACGTTTCAACAACTATAAAAAAAAAATTAACATCCACAGAAGAATAACGAAACAAATAAAACGCTGTACATTTGTGGAAACCGAAATTACTTTCTTGTGTTGCCCCAATAATTTACCTCTTGAGAGAATTTTCGTATACATAAAAAGCATTTTACAACTTGAATGCTAGTATATTATTACAAAAGAATTATATTACCTTCCCATCTACTTGAAGTAGATAGGAGATTAAAGCTTTAAATATAAGGTTCTTTTTACTCAACCTCTCCCTCGCTTTATCTTTGGATTTTATTCGGAAGATCCTGTTCAATCCATTCCAATTAAAAGAGGAGCCAAACGTCACAAAAATTGCAGAACAACTTCAATTTCCAGTGCGTGTGGAAAGGAAGTGATACTTGACGTCGCGCTATAAAGTGACGCGAAAGCTAATGGCGACGGATCTCGTCCTTTAGAAACATGGTCGAGTGCCGAGAGGATGACGCCTCAGCTACAGCCTTCTCCTTTCTTCCACACCATCGGGAAGACGTTTGAGCCTCGATAAATTTAACATCGGCCTACTCTACACGGTGTGTCTAGTTAGGAATGGTGCTGATTTATCCTATTAATTAGGTAGAAGTGCTGTTTTTAACAATCTTTTAAAGGCGCATTATGATAATTAGGCTGACGATATACAATTATTATATTATGTTGTAAATAGAATAATTACATTACATTAAAATTAATAACGAGTATCAATTAATAAGTGCTGATAACTTCCGATATTCCAAAAACTGCGAGTTCCTTCAATAAATTTCATCGATCAAGGAACGTTCAAAAAAGCATTATTAAAAAGTAAAATAAAGTGGAAAAGAAAACGATTTATAGCAATAATTAAAAGCACAACACTCATTCTATTAAAAAAAATTCTGTTCTCACCAATGATAATAGAAATATACATTTTCGAAAATAGCACAAAATACAACAGAAAACTGAAATAGCAGCAAAAAGGACAAATGCAATGGAATTTGTTAAATTTTTAAGGCAATCGAATTAAAATCGTCTGAAATGATTAGATTACCGAGAAAAAAAGTCCCAATAAAAAATTAACACAAATATACGTTATCCCCATGGCAACCATACCATTGCACGATAAAAATAAAAGTAAACCGTATTGTAATATTATCACCCATCTTGGCGAACATAAACAACAACTTGGTGCATAGCCCTACTATATCAAATTAGCACCCCAGATGGAGTTACGCAGTCTGATAATTAGACCGATGATATGAAGATTTAATTTCATAAATGAGGTGACTAACCTTGTTATTTATCAACTTTTAATATTATTCTTATCATTTTAATGTATAACAATAAATAAGCTTAATATAACTAATCACTAATCGATGCACAATATTCTTCGGGAACCCGTATTTTGCTATCTCAATCAGATTCGATGGTTTCCCCACACGTGAGCATGTAACATATAGTTGCCTATAGGAGAAACATGAATTTTTTAAGTTCAAGCATCAAATGGACGTTATTTGTCTTTGAGATTTATTTATGGTCATCGCGAAAACCAAACGAATAGGAAATTGTAGCCTTTTGAAAGGTATCGGGAATTCTGACGATATCAGTGGAATACGTGACAGCAGGACTATTTCTCCTTTAAACTTTATACTCAAAATCTTTGCTTCAAGAAGTTTCCCGGTAATTCTTTTAATGACCGAAAGTGTGCAGTTGTACATTCTAGGTGGAATTAAGTTTCGCAGCAGAATAATCAGTGAACCAATCTTCAACGGAAGATTGTGTGGTAGCGTTCCTGATATATCCAGATAATTCAAAATCTCAGCATCTGGTTTCTTGTGAATGTCTAATGGCGGCATGAATACGGAGTGTGCAGTTTGTCCACCATCTAACAAAGTGACAACAATGCCGGAAAATACCATTTCCCATTGCGATCGTATTTTGCAAAGCTGCGCTGGCAAGTTTAGTTGCTAAAGGAAATGAGAATCCAAGCGCGGGACTCAAACGCAAAGAAATTCGACCTCATTCCGGCAATATCCAGCAAAGTTACGGGAGTTTCTGAAATTTGAATCCAGTTTTTCGTTCCCCACCCGGTGCTGGGGGTTGGGGTGGGGCATTACCCGTCAAAGTTACGGGAGTTTCTAAAATCCAATTTCAGAATTTTGTGCCCCGCCCAGAAAAACACCGTGTAATCATTTTTCACACACAGCCCCAAGAATTTTAAGGTAAGCCCTTGCTACATTTCGCGTACAATACAGTCGCCTGGCATTGTTTGACATATTTATATGTTCTTGGATTAGATGGGAATATGCGGATCTCAGTGGTCCCGAAATACGTCTGAGACTCACTTTTTGCGTCCCTACGTTTGTAAGCCAGGCTGGCGCCGCTATCCACTACTATTACGGTCATCCGGTATTATCCGGGAAGGTTTCGGAACTCGTAAAATTCGATTTCAAATTCTCATTCCACATCCCGAAACGCACACGGGACTTACTTTCAATGCTCCAGCGCATATAAGTTCAGTCCCTAGAGGGAATAAAAATCCGGACGCAGGACTCGAATGCAAGGCCTTTCCACCTCATTCCAGTAATATCCGGCAAAAGTACGGGAGTTTGTGAAATCTGATATCAGATTCTCATTTCCCGCCCCTAGACGCTACCGGAGACTAATTTCGGCGTCCCCGAGCATGCAAGTTCAGTCGCTGGAAGGAAGCATTATGATCGTCCGGCAATATTCGGCAAAGTTACAGGAATTTCTACTATTCTATTTCAGATTCTAGTTCACCATCTCGAAATACACCAGAAACGCACTTTTTTCGCTCTATGACTATAAGGGTAAGCTTCTACCATGGTTCGCGTAATAGACGGTTGTCCGACATTATCCGGCAAAGTTACGGAATATTCTAAAATTATATTTCAGATTAAAATTCTATTTCAGAAAATTCTATTTTGTTCACCATCCCGAAATACACCAAAAACGAGCTTTTCCCGATCCCAGACTTTTAAGGTAAGTTCCTGCCATGGTTCGCGTAATAGACGGTCGTCCGGAATATCAGGCAAAGTTACAAGAATTTCTTGGATCAGATATCAAATTCGGTTTGCCAGTTTAGAGACCCTTCAGGGACCAAGTTTTCGCACTCCAAGGATTTTGAGGTAACCCCCTGCCATGGGGTGTCTAAAATATGGTCGTTCGGCATTATCCGGTAAAGTTACGGATACTTTTGGGAACCGATTCAAAAATCGGAGATTCCAAGCCCCGAAATACGTTGGGCATTCACTTTTCATGCACTTTCGTCTACGAAATACGCTTTCAGCGACACGCGCGCATTGCGACATTTTGCGAATTTTCCAGTTTTCCGGATTCTTAACATTTCCGGACTACCCTTATCACTTAGGGATATGAGAAACAGTTTACATCCTATTCTCAGACCTATACTGAATATACGCACAAAATTTCATAAGAATCGGTCTAGCCGTTTCGGAGGAGTGTTGTTACATACACTGTGACACGAGAATTTTATCTATTAGATTTTATTTGCTGGCTGCTACATGAAATAACAAATCAAAGCAAATAAAAAAAATGTATATAGCCTTAAACATCTTTTAAATAAATTCTAGATTTAAAAATGCATAATTTAAAATATTATTTAAATAAATTAACAGATTAAAAAACACATAACATAGATTAAAAAGCAATTGCATAATTTAAAATATTGCTTAAATAAATTCGTAGTTTTGTTAGTGATAAAATTCTGCACTTTAAGATTACGCCTCAGTCTGGAAGTGAAAATGAATTCGTCTGACTACTGTGTGTGTGTATGAGCATGCGCACATATAGCTTTTGTTAAATACTGCAATATATCTTTAAAAAATTGATACTGCAGTAGGTTTTTTTTCTAATTAAATGAAGATATAGATATTTATAAGATACATTTTGATTAATTTAGCAGTGACATCTTTATAAAGGTGTTAAATTTAATATAAATATTTCATCGCTTCTATTGAAAGGCACTAATGAAGAATTTTGTAATTTGGATTCCTATTTATGTGTGAGAGGAGAATGTGACTCGCTTCCAAAATATACATTGTGAGTTTAATAAGATTTCACAGGCGTTTGTTATTCTGACATTTATTAGAGAATCCAGATTCAAACCTAAAACCCACTGATCAGGAAGCTCACGACTGTAGTACTAGGTCTTGGGAGGCTGGTTTATTTCCTCTAAGCCCTTGATTGGTAAGCTCCTTAGGTCAGCAATAATAGAAACAGTTCTTTCAGATTTCCTTTGAAAAATAACAATAATTTTTATTAAGTATTTTTTTCAAATATGAGTTAACGTAATATGATTTAAAATCAAATTTTAATTAATTAGCCTTTTTTAATAAAATAAGTCGACGTAACTTTGTTGGTTAAATAAGTGTACTTTTATCTTCGTGCTGAGTCATTGCTTTTCATTTTTAGTGACGAAATACAGTAGGAAATGTTTGTCAAAATATATTAATTCATTATTTTTTTATCTCTTAATTCGATGCCCAATTACGTAATTTCCTCTTGTAAAGACTTTCATTACAGCATCACATAAATAATTATAACTCATTAGCAGTCGCCTTTTCAAGGTAATAATTTTTGAGGCAGTACTTTTGGTCCACATATTTGAAGAATCGAAGCAAGCGTCCAGCAGCTGAACGTTTCCCTTACTGAATGCATTTCCATATTAAGAGGAGTTGGAAATCTCTCTCTCTATATATGTACTGACAATGTTAAATTGGCTATTTTCGATGTACCTTTTCTCAAAATCTGTTATATGTATATGCTTGAAATTTTTCATACTATTAAAGTACGTCTTTCTCATTATAATAATATGAGCTTTTAGTTAATTTTGAATTTTCTCATATCTTATAAAATATTTTATGAAACAGCGAAATTTGACCCATTTTTCACATAAAAAAAATTGTAAAAAATGAATTTTTAGTTTTTTTTTTACAAAAAGCTCATTTAAGTATATATTAGCCATCATTATAAACATATCATAAGAAATTTACATACTTTTGAACAGTAGTTTCTCAGAAAAGGTACACACAGAACATCGAAATTTACATTTTGAGATAAATTGATTTTAATGTATACAATGAGATTTCTAATCGGCTAAGAAATAAAAAAATAAAAGACTCAATTTACAATAAAAGATACATGTTTTGATTTATATCAGACGTTCAACTTTTAAGCAAAAACGTAGTACTTTGTTTACATTTTCCGCCATTCAAATGAGCATGGCCCAGTTTCAACGATTATTTAAAAATAGGTGTTAAGGGCTTCTAGTTAACCTAGAGGTTAAAGTGAGGTATTTTTAGAAAGGTTAAAATCTATACAATTTGAAAATGTAAAAATCCCAAGTTGTCAAAAAATATAAGATTTTAGCTTTCCAACACCTCTCAATAAAAAATTACGATTTTTGGCCTTCGCTCACTTTTATTTATACACGAAACTGAAGGGATTGAAAATTTTTTCGTGTTAAAGGATATTGTAAAAAAATAAAACATTTATCAACATACATCATGTACCACGAGCACCACGGCATTAATTGCTTTTACTCTCCATTTCATCTTTTTTTATCTTTCAAATTCCGTGTCTGCTTTCTGATCTCGTTCCGTTAAGGATGAATTAGAGAAGAGCACAGATTTCTACCACCTCCCTCCGGGATGGTGCCTCATTAAATATGTTCCATACTTGCCGATTGAATTATTTCTCGCTCTCTCACTGGTAGTATGTTCTCAGCTACTGGTGAGAAGCTTTCTTTTAGAACGGCTCTGAGCTGTTGTTAATAATTTTGATAGTATCTTTTAAGTTTTATGGAACTTTCAATTGATTCTTCTCTTCTTTCTTATTAATTATGATGAGAGAGTAATACTTTTTTTTCGTAAGGTATCTCGTATTTTGAAGCCGTGGGCCGTGAAAAACATTTATCAACAAAATTAGGTTTTTTAGAGTTTATTTTATTTACCTTGATATGTATAAATGCCTATATTTAATGAAAACCACTGAAACAAAACAATTCACAAGAACTTATAGAAATTTTCAATTTCTTTGAAAAACGCAACATTTATTGAATTTTTGGAAGATATGATGTTTTTCTTTGCATTGTTTTTTAGCATCCAGTTGTCTACACATTGTTTGATATTGTCCATTTTGTTATTCATTTCATCATTGGAATGTGCGTCTAAATAACTGCGCATGCTTTTCATGATGTTCCTCATTTCGGATGATGTGGGAACACAGGAGCGTATATTAATTTCATTTTCATCATCGAATCTGCATCCCCGATATTTTTTGAGTTTTGAACAAACTCCGAAATGTCTTTGTCTGCTATAAAATTGGGGCTGTACGCACATTATCATTATCTACTGAAGTCAATTCTTTCGATAACTTAATAGGACAGTTAAATCCGGCTGGTATTTTCCGTATTTTGTTCATTCGCAGAAGGGAAATCTTTCCGTGTTAAGAGATTTTCATTTCGTGTTCAGAGAAAAAATGCATGAAAATGCATACAAATTTATCGGGACAGTTTTTTTTTGTCAGATATTTCGACTCAAGCGTTTTCGCGTGAAACGTATTTCACTGTATATTGAGGATAATTAATCAGGCAGGTTCTCAACGAACAATTGATCATTTTATATCAATATTTTCCCTCAAAATCTTTCGCAATTTTTTCTCGGAGGTTTTTATTTTTATTAAAATGTATGACTTGTTTTGTATGGATCGAGTGACCACGTGGTCATGACCGTAAACTCGTGACCGATGATGTCGATGGGTGGGTTCGTGAGGCTTTCTTGAGTGGGTTTTTTTTTAACATCTAGCTATAAAGCAACGCAAAGGCAATGGGTGACGGTTAAGCGACGAGGATGACACCTGAACTTACACCCCATCTCCTTACACCGATGGGCCTTGCCAGATTTCATGTACGTCGAATCCTCTGTCTTCAGTAGTATTCCAACTTGAACCAGCGACACTTCGGCCATGAGTTCGGGACCATAATCGTGGATGCGGATGCCTAGTGGTCAAGGTATCTTATCTTGGCAGGACATCGAACCCAGTACCACTAAAGACCCGCCGTGTAGGGGAGCGGTGCATGTTAAACCTGTCGAGAGCTCAAACGTCCTCCCGTTGGTGTGATGTGGTAGTTAGGAGAGGTGGCACTAACTCAGGTGTCATCCTCGTCACTTGACCATCGTTCCAAATGACGTCGCCAAAAGCCCTCGAGTAGCTGAACAGTGCGACGCTTATATTCACTCACTCGTGACTCTAACCAATGAGCTACCGTGACCACGAGTCCTTTTCCCTGTAGAAATTCTTAAATAGGGTTTACTAAGATGATTAGGAAAACTAAATCAATTTCCAAGTGAATTTACTTTAATTGCATAAAATGTAAGATAATTTTAAAAACAAGTTACAGGCTCTCTCTTTTTGTTTAAGTTGTAAATAATTTACGAGGAGTTTTTTTCGAGCCGTGGTAGCCGAGGGGTTATTATCACGGACTCGTGGCCAGCAGGAACGAGAGTCACGGATTCGAAACCTAGTGAGACCGAAAACCAGCCATGTAGAGAGACTAATGTACGTTTACTCAACCTTTTTTTCTGCTGGGCCTCATACATATGTCAGCTATTTCACGCGGGCGGCATCATGAAGATGAAAAATGGGAGGGAGGGAGGTTAAAATGTGGAAAATTGATCAAAATATTTTATATAATTCCTAGTTTGCGTTTTTAATTACTATTTCTTATACTTTTTATTTTTGTCACTAACTGATTGATTGATTGATTGAATATTAACGTCGCACTGTTCAGCTACACGAGGGCTTTTGGCGACGGACCACGTAATTTTGAACCATGGTCAAGTGACGTGGACGACACCTGAGCTGGCACCCCCTCTCCTAACTACCACACCACACCAACGGGAGAACGTTTCAGCTCTCGACAGATTTAACGTGCATCGCTGCCCTACACGGCGGGTCTTTAGTGGTACTGGGCTCGAACTCGTGACCAGGCAAGCCACGATCCGATACCTATACCACTCGGCTACCGCGGCCACTTTTGTCACTAACACTGAATTAGGAGCATTTAAGAAACACTCCTTCACAATTTCTGCAGCAATAAACGGTTTTATAGGATTGCCAATAATATAACAAACTTCATAAGATATCTTTGTTGCCGCTGTGACATTACCACTGACAAAACACTTTGTTGCTGTCGCAAAGATTATTCACAAGAAATCCGATTTATTACCTCTTGAAAGAGATCTTCAAGAAAAAAGTGTCATTAAATGACTCCTGTTTATTGGTACTTTTTAAATTCGGTACTTTCGTGGCTAATCATTTGTTTATCACCACAAAATAGTCAACCTCCCAATCGATGTAATTTTCTTGGAATATTTTTCACTTGCAAGATATGAAACAGAGTTAAAAATTAGTTCCACCCATATAAAACTGTCGCTACTCCACTGTTGTCTGGTATCACTAACGTTGCAAATAAGAAAGAGTATCCATTCGCACTCGTACGAGACATCGACAGCAAAAAGCGAAATTGATATATTTGATTCCCTGACACCAAATTTTTAATATATTGTTCTTAAATTAGGGAATTTTTCAGAGCGATGGCCACTGACCAAGGCTTGGAGGGTCACAGGTTGAGTGTCGCTGGTTTAACCTGTAGTGATTCAAAGCCCTCCAGTTGGCGTGGTGTGGAAGTTTGGAGAAGCTGGTGCAAGCTCAGGTGTCGTCTTTGTCATTTGACCGTGGCTCAAAATGATGAGGTCCATCTCCAATAGCAATAGTGTTGTTTAATAGAGTCACACATGCAACTGAGAATGTGACTGTTTCATTCCCTCCATCGATAAAATGCTTCTCTCTCGAACTCCAATGAAAACTGCCGTGTTATCTTTTGTAATATTTCAAACCGGCACTAAAAATGATATTTAATGACCAATTCTAAAATAATTGATTTTTGGCGCTGAAACTATCTTGAACTAAAATGTGTTACCTCATTGAAATATTTTTTTTTACAAAAATTTTATTAAAAAAAAACAAGAGTCGATGTTTCGAGTTAGAAGTTATATCCACACCTCCGTCGGTTTTCACGGAATTTTATTTACATGACTTTTTCAAATGAAAAAAAATTATTTTGATTCTTTTATATTATATACACTCATGTCCAAAAATTAAGAATAATTCAGAATCACACAGAAATTGAACTCTAAAATAAAAATTTCACCTGTAGAATTATCACACACATCTTGAAGAAGAATATGCAAATTACACGAAACCACCAGATGGCGCGGATAGGACGTCACAATGACGAGAGTGTAAGAGAGGGGTATATAAGGAATGGTGGCAAAGAAGTAAAATTGTTCACAAGCGCTTTAAAAGCCTTTCAGTGCAATAACCGCATAGTTATGGCACAAAGGAAGCATTTGGATGATTTTTTACGTGGTAGAATTTTTGGACGACTGGAATGTGGACGTAGCCAGCTGGAAGTATCCGAGAAACTTGGAATCGCCCAGAGTGTCATCTCCAGGCTTTGGCAACGATTCCAAGATGATGGTAATGTGAGTAGATGTTACAGCATAGGTCGCCCCCGAATTACAACGCCGAATGAGGGCCGGTATATTTGGCAGTTACTGCCAAAAGAAACAGACTGAGCACAGCATCAAACCTGTCTCGTCAGCTACCGGTATGACAGTTTCAAGGTAGACCGTGTACAGACGCTTAGGGCACATTGGTCTATATGCTCGTAGGCCTGTCAGATGTGTTCCACTTACCGCAACTCACTGTCGCCTGCGATTAACCTGGAGTAGAGAGCATGCATTGTGGACACCACAACAGTGGTCTTGTGTGATGTTTTCTGACGAGTCCAGGTTTAGTTTGCAGTCTGATTCTCGCCGGACATTAATATGGAGAGCGCCCGGTACCCGTTATCACCAACATAACATCATTGAACGCTACCGTTACGGTGGTGCAGAATGGCTCGTTTGGGGAGGAATTATTCGTGGTTCCAGAACTGACCTGCATGTTCAGAGTGTAACGATGATCGGCCACATCTATCGGGATGTCATTCTGGAACAACATTTACGTTTGTTTTGGGGCGCCACGGGTGCTGAATTTCTGATTATGGGTGACAACGCCCGTCCTCACCGTGCAAACATTGCAGACGAATGCCTTCAATCGGAGGATATCACCCGTATGGATTGGTCAGCATACTCACCCTACTTGAATCCAATAGAGCATGTGTGGGATATGCTTGGCCGACGAATTGCAGCCCGTCAACCCCCTCCCAATTGTCTACCGGAACTTTGGACTGCATTGCTTGATGAGTGGTGTAATATTCCCCATGATCAGATTGATAAATTGATACTCAACTTGCCTAGGCGTTGTAAGGCCTGTATTGCATCGTCCGGGAGATATACTCCGTATTAACCATTCTACTAACCATGTTATACGGTTTTTTGTACTCCAGGGAGTAAAAATCGCAATTTTTATTAATTATGTCAAACATATAGTATCTTTTTTGTTCATTACCTTTTGTTTAATAAATATATTTTACAAATAAGTCAAATTTGTTTTGCTTCTGTCTCTTTCTTTGCCGGAACTTCATTATCCTTAATTTATGGACATGAGTGTATATACCAGGGACGGCGAACCAGTGGTACGCGTGCTATTGATGGCAAATGACACAATATTTTGGGCACGCAACCGATCAAAAAGGTTGCAATTTAATTCAAAATTATAAAGTTTAATATGAAATATTACGAACAAACGCTTCCAATCTAGTTCAATATAGTTTTAAAAAATTGTAAAAAGGAGAAAGTTGGAATTGTGTGTGTGTGTGTGTGTGTGATTTTAAAACAGAAATATTAAAAAGTAATATATAAGTAAAAATGAGTTATGAAATTTCGGAAACAACATATTCGATTCCAGATGCATTTAGTTGTTTGAAGAAATTGTATCATGGTATTTTAACCATATTTTTATCAGCCTATGCCTGCGAGTCCTTTTCAGAGATAAATAACATTAAAGACTCACTTAAAAACCGTTTGGCAGATGACTCCCATTCAGCAGGCATTCTGCTCAAAGTAACATCTTACAATCCTAATATAAGTTATTTGTCATGTAATCTACCACAACTCACACATTAATGTTACTTTAATTTGAATGACACGTATAAATAAAACCTTTACTACTATACAGTGCAAAATGTATTTTTTCGTTGTAAATAAAGAGTTTTGAGTTGTTAATATTTAGTTTTATCATTTTCTCAATAATCACGTCACAATTATTTGACGGCACGTCTCTACCTCGCAAAACATTTCTTTAAGAAAAAATAGCACGTTGATCCCAAAAGGTTCGCCCCCCCCTGGTCTATACGATTTGTATATTAAAGTTGCATATATATATATATATTTTTTTATATACGAATGAACAAATATTATTTTAATTTTACTAAGACCTTATGTCAAAACAAACATAACAAAACATAAAAAAGAACTTATTTTACACGTTTGCAGGGTGTCTCTTATTCTAAAAGAACCTATTGACTGAGTAAATCAAGGGATGCGGTTACATATCTAAAACGTTTTGCTTTTTCTTCCCATGAAACGGATGTGGCCGCGGTAGCCGAGTGGTATAGGTATCGAATCGTTGCTGGCTTTGTCACGAGTTTGAGCCCAATACCACTAAAGACTCCCGTGTAGGGCACCGATGCACGCTAAATCTGTCCAGAGCTGAAACGTCCTCCCGTTGGTGTGGTAGTTAGGAGAGGGGTTGGCAGCTCAGGTGTCGTCCACGTCACTTGACCATGTTTCAAAATGAAGTGTCCTTCGCCAAAAGCCCTCGTGTAGCTGAACAATGCGACGTTAATATTCACTCACTCACCCATGAAATTGATACATCCTTTCTTTAGATTTTGGACCTGAAATTGTTTAGAACTAAATTTTACATTGATGAGATTTTGTTTTTCGCTGAAGTTTCATTTCATGTCATTTGAAACAATTGTTGATATCGTACACAGAAACTTACACGAAATAAAAATAAAAAAAAATTAAATTATTATGATACTTAGTTTTCGAAAGGATTAAATATATTTTTTTTTCAAACAAAATCCTTTTTTTTTTGTCGCTTCACTCCTCTTAAGTCTAGGTTCCATAAAGTTAAAATTAGAAAAAAATATTGCTTATCATGTCTTGAACCTCTACGATTCAATTGAAAACTTAACTAGAATAGCCATTTTCAAGATTAAAAATAATTCTCAAAAATATCCAAGATTTTGTGGCAATCCACTTTTTTCTCTTTTTTCGCTTTTCTTCGGTGGCTTTTCCCCTTTGGCTTTTCTTTTTTATCCGGAAGGAAATTGATAGAAGTGTAATGGTTTATCGCCATTTTTTGCCATGCCGAAGAATACCCATCATTCAGAGCGGTCATCGCAGCGTAATGGCTGCTACAAGCATTTGTCACAGTGTCACCATGAAAGAGCCTCGAAGTTAAGTGACCGATACCCCCGTAAGGATATTTACTAAGGAAGGAGATTTTTTTCTTATTGGAGGATTTTATTTTAACGAACTTTTTCTCGGTCAGAGCAAGGGACATTCCCTGACTTTAATTTGAGCTCGATGCGGTTTGTTACGATATTGGAATTGAATGCGGCTATTTTTCCAGTTTATAATAAAATCTGTAGGGGCAGTTTGAAAACAATTAATGTTGCCTTAATATATGAGATATGATCCTTTCCCCTCTTCATTAAGAAATATAGAAATAGGATGGTAAAAAAAAATGAACAGAAAAATCAATAAAGCCCAAAATTTTAGTCAATTATTTAAGAAATACTTGATAAATTTCTTTGAATTGAAATATTTTTGCTCTCTCCAATATCTTAAGGTAAGCTGTTTGCATAAAATTTAAAGCTTCGAGGGCTCCTATAATCAGTTGCAATTTCAACAACTCTTTTATTTACAATCAGATCTGCTCCTTTTTTTTCTCTTCTACGGATGTTAAAAGAGTTTTGAATGCTTGATCTAAGAGAAAAATTTCAATATTAAAATTTGAGTAAAAACGTTTAATTCTGAAAGTTACAAATGGAATTTGTTTGCATCACGCATAGGATATTACCTAATTATCACCTAGAAATGATTTCTGACGATAAAAGCAAATTGAATTAAAATAAAATACCGTTTTTTTTTCAGTTAACATTGCTCATTTATTCTAAGAATTTGGTGACTTTTTTGCAGGTTGTGCGTATAAAATTAGAAACACCTCTCATTTAAAATGTAAATAATTTAACTCAATTCACCTGCATATTTAAAAAAAAACAAATGAAAAAAATTCAGTTTTTGTCTTTTCTTACATTTGATAAATTTCCTAAATCAGCTTGGCATAGAGTTAGAAAGTTGATATAATATATATTTTTAGAATATTATCTACGTCATTGACCATTCCTCTTGCCTTGAGTTAAGATGAAAATGATCATCCATACAGTGAAGCTTTCCGCAAGTAAAACCGAGTGCCCCTATTGAAATTTGAACTATCACTTTTTTGTATAGTAGTTAATACTTAAAAAGGTTCATTCCAAAAATGAACTTTTGCCCTTTAGCTCCTTATTCTTAAAAACCAACTGTATCTCTATTTCTTGACTCAATGCTTTAATTTTCTGTTTCGTCTCATTTGCCGTCCATCATGTTCATGGCTGGCTTTCTGAAGACGCCACTGAACACACAAAGCTATGCTGTCTCTAAGCTCCACGCTATCTCTCTCTCAAATCCTTATCTAGATTTGAATAAAATTGAATATTAAAAAGGATAAATAAGGAGATGTTTGGTAAATTTGCAGTAGAGCATAAAAATTAAATGAGAATGCAACTTTTCAGACAGAATGGGACAGAATCTGACGAAAAATCTTGTCTCATTACAGTAATTTAGATACAGAGCAGCCATGCATGCAAGAGACAATGTAGCCAAAATTCAGTAATGTTTTTTTATTTTGAATTTTCATTTTCTCGCTTGGCTAGTTTAGTGTTCTTTAAGGGATGTTTATTCCTCGGAAGGCATTTATTTTTTAAGTTGCTTGCTCAACATAGGTGTAAAAATCTAAATAAGGCGTAAAAATTACGCTTGGTATTGATTTAAGCATTACGAGAAACAGGGATTGATTGATTGTTTGTTAATATAAATGCCATACTTTGAAGCTACACTAAGGCTATTACTTGAAACCGCGAAAAATACAAGATAATACATTTTATATATGAGATTACACAAAAATGATTTAGCAGTAAATTGCGAATATATATATATATACACATATGTGTATGCATATATTCATTAATCATGTATATGAAATTGTTATTAACCTAACTTAACGTTAAATGAATATGGCTAGACCATACAGGTCTCAGTAAAATGGCCACGGAAATACATTAGCAAATTCTTACACTTAGTACTAAGATTGTATGGTTAAAAACATTGTTTCAAAGTGCCTGTCCACCTTCCCCTTTATTTGCTTATATTACTGGGCTCAAATAAGAAGAAAATGTAGAGAATGAGTTCTTTTTTGTAAACTTTACAGATAATTTCTAAAAACATAAAACTTCATAATATTATAATAAAAACAGTAAATTACATATTTAGAAGCTAATAACGTACATTTGTAACACCTTGAGCAGTGAATCAAGAGAATCTGCAGCCACATTATTGGATTGTTCATGAAAATCACCTACTTTTGCTTGCGTTTTGAAGCCAATTTCACTGACAGTCGAGCAAAATGAATGCAAAAGGCTAATAAATGAAACTGAATAAAGAGAGCAAAGAGTGTCTTTCCTTTTATTGCAATCCTTAAGAACTTCTAAGGCAGGGGTGTCAAACTCGTGACCCACAACGAATATTTTTGCTGTTCGGACAATATATCGGCTCATAATAATATATAATAAAAAAAAATTCTTCCGAAATAGGAAAAATAGTAGCAGAGAAGAAATATCAGTGCCAGGATGTAAACATTAATTTTTTTTTATTCTTTTGTATATGTTTATTATAATGTATTATTCGAAATAAACCTGTTTCTATGAGTATTGATATTTTTTGCGGCCCACCTAGAGTCAAAAATGTTTGTTTGGTCCCAGTTAGCCTTTGGGTTTGACATCCTTGTGCTAAAGCAGCGATTCTCCACCTGTGACCCGCATGTGCCCCGGCGGGTTATTCTGAGTGACCCGTGTAAACTCGTGGGTTCTTCTCTGATCGGGTTCGCATTGTGAATTGAAAATAATTGCAGACAGGGTTTTGTCCCACTGTTTATTCCACACCTTCTATAGGACATTTCTAAAAATAAAGAATATATTGAGATGTTACAAGATTACGATACATCGTTCAGCCGTCTCTACTTTCACCACCCCGGTTTTCTTCGCCACCGCTCTCTCTCTCTCCCCCGTTCCGACCTTTTCTCCTCTGTCCTTGCCAGATCCTTCTCTTTATATCGTCTCTCGTTCGACCTGTTTCCAGGTGCAGGCAGCGGTTCCTTACACGCCCCACCTAAGAGTAAAATTTGGCCCTTGTGGCTGATTTTACCATTTCTTCAGACACCAGGAACAGAAAATTCACAAACCGTGAAACAGAAAATCCACAAACAGAACACACAATAATTGCAACAGTCAAAAGTCTTGATGATTGTTCTAGTCAAAGTTCCTTAAAACAAACACATGAAATAATATTAATAGTTCACCCAATTGAAATAAGTGACTATGTTCCCAGAAAGATCTAAACTGTAATGGGATTGCAAACAGAAACATAGAAAACACATTATACAAAAAAAAACACTAAATATATACATTACAGTTTTTATCTTAATCTCAAGACAATGTTTATTTCATTAACTCATGAATGAATGCTCAATGAGTTCACTAAATCCATATTAAGTACACAATAAAAACTTTCCTACCGCTCTAATTTGCCTTTGACCGGTATGATTTCCGACCCAACCCATCTGACCCATTCTAATACAAAGTTAATTTGCTTTACACGATTTTTCCAAATTTGCATCAGAATGTCTATATCGACTATTCGAGATACAACAAACTGCTCTAACATTCTTAAAACCTGAGCTGTTAAATTACATCCATAAGCAGTGTATTCAATCTTAAACCTCACTTTTTAAGTCATGCAAATTCCTTACGACATAAAGCATGCGGCATAATTCTTCGTGAGAGAACGACAAAAATACCACTTCCACAAATCCAGTACCGTGACCCACGATGCTGCGCTATTCTTTTCTACAAAACCTTCCCTTTTCAACAAAAGATAAATCCCGGTTCTCGAAAATATCTTTAACAAAGCTTCACGGGTTACCTTCGCACTGAGACTAGTCACCGGCCTAGCCTCGCCCCACCTAGTGTGCTGATCAACCAGACATAAAATATATGTATGTCCCTTTGAGCTTGGCGGATCAATTGGACCTATCAGATCCATATTCACCATCTGAAATGGCAATTCAGACCTTGCCACAGGTGTAATGAGTGATCGGTCTTTAATCCTAACCGATCGAGTGAGCTGACACTCTTTACATGATTCCCCAAATTTCTTCACATTGGAACTTAGACCCTCCCAAAATAAAGAATACTTGATTCGTTCAAGCGTCTTCTTGGGACCCATGTGACTACTGAACACTCAAGTATGCACTAGTCTCAACACCTCAGTTCTTCTGCTCTTCGGAATTACCAGTTGCCCAATACTCTCCCCGAGTATTTTATCTCTATGAAATAGATACCCATCTACTTCATAGTAGTTTCCTTTGCCTTCCTTAGCATGCTTCCAAACCAGTGCTAACTCGGCACAACCCTCCTGTTCGGAACGAAAACTATCAGCCACCATGATTCCTTTATCCATCTCAGCGGTCACCTCCTCATCCTTAGTACCCAATGTTCCCACTTCATTCTGACATGAAGTAATATTCCTTTGAGAATCCTCAATGTGCTCCTGTGCTTTCTCTGGCAGAATACCCGATGAAACCTCGGTTTCATCTACATTTCCTGAGTCAACCCTCAGGTCCTGAGAGCTTTGAGCCAGTGAATTCTCTTCACTCTGGGCTCCTCCCAACATATCCAAAACATCTGGTGGAAGCAATACGTCTTCTACCAAAACTTCTGCCAAAGCACATAACACTTGCTGGTGCACCACATTTACCTGGCCACCGGTAGCAAGACCAATTGGAACATATACTAAAGGACATTTAACCGCTGTGTGGACCGAAAATAATTTTCAAATAAATCGTGGAAGCTCCTTCAACCGATATTCCATGAACTAAGTCTTTCTTGATAACAGTAATTTCCGTACCAGAATCCACTAACGCATGGACTAATTTCCCATCTACACTGATAGATGTTTTCACTAATTTACTTAATTTGTCTTCAATAGCCCCCTAGGAATGACTTTACCTAGCAAATCAACTCTAGCAGCTACCGTCTCATCTTCCAATTCTGTCCCTTCTGTTGACACCTTATTCACATTAAGTCTTTTATTATGTACCCCTTTGTTTTTCGGACAATCCCGCTTAAAATGTTTATCTGATCCGCAGGGGAAACAAGCGAATTTTTTAATTTCAGTTACTTGACTCTTATCAAAGTTTTTCCTAGAAGAAAAATTATCTGACTTTTTTCTCCCCAAAGGCTGTTTACCCCCACTATCATTAAAACTTCTCTTTTCACTATCATTCCATTTAGCTCTCTCAGGTTCATCGTAGGATTTCCCTTTGGAAGCGTAAAATATATCACATTGTTTGCCCAAGTCCCTGGGTTTGTACCATTCTTTCCCTTGGAGCACACCAGTATGGGTCGCCGTCTCAGAATCCAACATTTCAAATATTTTATCTGCTACGATCAGTTGATTAACTGACTCAAAATCATTCGCACCTCTTAACTTACAGTAGTATAACCACACCGATGTTAAACGAGACGCGAACTGAGAGAAAGTTTCGTCAGAGCTACGTTTGACTTTCTAAAATTTTCTAAACATATTTTTGGGGTGAGGGTTCATACTCCTTGAGTACAACCTGTTTTAAAGATTCGTAATCTTTTAATTCTTCTTCGACTAGGTTAAAACTAATAAGTTTGACACTTTGTCTCCTAACATGCATAACAAAACCTTCGGTTTTAACTCGTCGCTAACCATTTCACTAGCGAAAGCCTTTTCAAGACTAGAAAAAAATAGTCCCACCCGTCTGATTTATTGGGTACCTTTACAGTTAACAGCCTAACCATTTTAACTATTTCATCTAAAGATTTTACACGTGAGGTTTGACCATTATTTTGAGTAGCACTCTGATTAGCGTTCCTAGATAATTCTATTTTCAAGCGTAATTTTTCAATTGATAATTGTTCTTGTTGTTCTAGTTTTTGCTGCTGTTCTGTCTCTAACCTTTCAGCTGTAATAACTTCCAATAACTCTTTTGCCTCTTCCTCCTTGTAATATTTACTAGAGATTATTAAATTCCTTAAAACAATTTTAGACATAGACGGATCAAGTGACTCATCTAAGTCCCGCGCTAATTGAATTAAGTCAATTTTCTTACTTCTAATGAGAAATGTCATTTTTAATCAAGCTAAACCTAATGCCAAATTACCTTCTGACAAATTTAACTACAAACACTTAAATGACCTAGTACTATATATTTAACAAGCAAGAAAAATTCTACTCGTTTTTTCTAAGAGTACTCAAATTCCAGAAACACAATACGAAATATGTTTACAGTAAAACTTATATGAGACACCGTTATTTGTTACTAATCAAAACGCAGAACCTTTTTCAAAATAAAAAAAACACAATTAACAACATACTTTAGCTACATTACCATAGAATTATTTCTCAAATCATAAATCTACTCTTAGTTTCTTTTTTAATTAAAAGAAGAATCTTATGCAGGAAGCAAAAAACCAATATACATATACATCCTAAATTACGAGCAAAGGAAATAACCTCAGATTGCATTAAACTATCAACTAACTGACAAATTGCAACACTTTTGCTTAAAATGAAAAACTATCATATAATATTCCAAAAAAAAAACATGCCATATTCTGAGTCATAAATAACCTACAAAATCTCTTATTTACAACATTTTAACAGGAAGTCCGTCTACTTGAAATACATATACACATTTTTTAATGGATATTTTTCACCCACTCAAACATACATTTTTCGCAACCATTATTTCAAGATAAATTAATCTAATTCTTTTTTTTCAAATTCTGCAAACTGAATTGTTATGCAAAACACTTTCTATACCCAGATTTTAATTTTTGAGACAACTTCAAAACAGTAAAGAATGATGATAAAAAGAAATTATAGTTTAACACTAGAACTCTAAATACCATATTTTACAACATTTAAAATGATACCCTATCATTTCCAGGTAAAATAAGTACACAATTTTCTTATTTCATCTACACAATAATCCAACAACATAGAATATTGCAATAAACCAATGAAATTTTCTTTTTTTCAGATATATCTGCTTTTTCTATTTTATTTAAAAAAAAACAAATTAAATATGACTGCATCCCATTACTCTTTTAAATATTCACACAATATTTTAACTTAGGGGAACAATAGCCACTTACCTCGACATGAACGCTGTTTCTGTACTTGAACACTACTGGGATTTCCTTCGTTGTTTTCAGATCACGGCTCCATTCATCAGAAAATGAAGAAAAATACGACATCTGTTCGTTCATAGCCCAACTCGGCAGGTGATGGTAAAACTCCATATGAAGAAGGTCTTGTTTTTTTTTTTTTTTTTTTGAAACTGCTGCAGGGCAATTCCCGGGATGCACGTGGTCATCAACTTGAAGATACACTGCAGGATTCTATTTCCTTGTTAAAAATTTCCTTTCAAACCGAATGTCCACTAGAACCTTGTTCACAATTTTGTAGCACGAACACCGATCAATTTGAAATATTTTATTCATTTAACTTCTGCTCCATTGCACCCCTCTTCTGACACCAGTGTAAACTTGTGGGTTCTTTTCTGATCGTGTTCGCATTGTGAATTGAAAATAATTGCAGACAGGGTTTTGTCCCACTGTTTATTCCACACCTTCTAAGGGACATTTCTTAAAATAAAGAATATATTGAGATGTTACAAGATTACGATACATCGTCCAGCCGTGTCTACTTTTCACGACCCCGGTTTTTCTTCGCGACCGCTCTCTCTCTCCCCCGTTCCGACCTTTTTTCCTCTGTCCTTGCCAGATCCTTCTCTTTATATCGTCTCTCGTTCGACCTGTTGCCAGGTGCAGGCAGCGGTTCCTTACAGCCCGCACATGGCCCATTGCACTAAGAAAATCAATTATTTAAGATCAATGTGTTAAAATCGTTGAGGAAAATTCAAACAATCAAGCAATAAGATACATCAATTTTGCTGTCGATGTCGTATGGGTAGGAATTGCAAGATTTTTTTTCCTATTTATAACGGTAAGGGTTATTAATAACAAATAGCAGTGAAGTGGACAACGAAACTGAAATAGTGATTATTTTATGGGAAAAACTGAAATTTAATTTTTAACAAATAATACTGATTTCAATCTGGAATTTTGTCCGAATTTCTTTTTGCTGCCATTCTGCACGTGATAAATCAATATTTGAAATAAAAATAAGAGAGATTTTTTCAAAAGAAAACAGCCAAATTTTTTCTGTCAAACGGCATGGCAGCTTTGTGTGTATTACAGTAGAATGTAAACTAGGATCTTGGTCACATGGATGAAAGGGAACCGAAACCACCCCATAACTCAGTAAAAAATGCATAAAACTGAATTCAGTTTAATGGTGTGTTTGATAGAGATTAATATAGTTTTGAAAGCCAAAAATGAGTTTTTAAAATTTGATAAATTATCCACGTTTTATGTGTCCACTATTGCCTTGGTCTTATACTGATTTTCCCATCAATTATCATGTTGCGACCCGCGTGAAATATTTGTATGCGGCTTGCGTGAAATATTTGTCATATATATGCGGCCCGCGAGAAATATTTGCTATTTGTATGCGGCCCCGCGGGAAAAAAGGTTGAGTACCCCTGTTCTAAAGGCATTGAATGGGGGGGGGCAATAAAAACGAGAAAAAAGTTATTAAAAATAAAATTTTAAATTAATTCTACGTACTCGAATGCATTTCCTATAATATTTCATTTTCACTTACTTTAAACTTACTTCGTACACACTTACTTTTACTAAGTGTTTATAAATCTTAAAAAAGAGAGGTGGGACATTCTGATGAAGATATTTTTATAAAAATATGTACCTTCAGAGAAAGAACTTCAATAATTGATCGTTTGATAATTGATAATGACATGCTTTTCTGTCCTACGACGTAATCCTCAGTCACAGACTTAAAGTAATTAAAAAATATTGAGTTTTGCATATTTCTGCTTCGTGTGATAAACCTTTTTATGCTGAGCTTTTAGTTTGTATTATTCTTACTTCATTCCGCATTATGATTATACTAACAAAACGTTGAATTACAAATAAGTAAAGTATTAAGATGTAATTCAATTAGTAATTATTAAATAATAAAAAAAAAAGGTTTAAAAAAGTTTATTCATTTCTGCCACTAATTTTTTAAAAAACAAATAAATATATATTGTACTTCCTTTTCTTCGAAATTTCCTAGTATGATAAATTGCGTAGTGTTATTTTCTTTCATTTAAAAACTTTTTTGAAAGGTATTCGTTGAAATAAATAAAAAATGTTTATAAAAAACGCCAATTCATGGTCACTTTATTCTCGTATAAAAACATGCTATAGCTATCTTTTGACAGATGAATCTGTTGCGATTTGGACTTTCGATCATGTATCCTGATAAAATCATGGAAAGAGGTCACTGATTAAAGAGTGTTTCAGTTTTTTAAACTGATCTCTTTTTAAAAAAAAAAAAAAAAAAAAAAAGAAGGAAAAAAAGAAAGAAAAATTCTCTTTCTCTCTCGTCGAACAATTAAGGCACCTAAGTCGTACCGCCATCTATTGTTGAAAATAATCAGAACAAATGTGTGTAATATACAAACAAATCATAAACTACATATTCCACTTTTCATACTGTGTTATGATTTTAACTGTAACAAAACAAGGCTTCCAATAGAAACATTTTTTAAATTTATGAATTATTTAAAAGACAAACTTACTTTTCTGAGCGAGTAACAAATGAATTCTAGGAAAATGTAAATCAAAATTTATTGGATTTAAGAAATCTATCTTGTGCTGCCATCTGTTGAACAAATATCCTTATATAATCTTTTAGATACGGTTTGAACACTAATATCAATACAGAAATAATAATAACTATTACACTATATAATGTTAATAAACTTAGGTAATAAAAATAATTGAAGTATCAAACAGCAGTAATATTAATGAATCCATTAATGAAGTCAATAATGTTATAAAATGATAAAAGTTGTATTTGCTAAACTCTGTGATCGACATTTATTCTTTTTAGAAGAGAACGTTGTAAATAGTGTTTTTAAGAAATAAACCTTAGCAGTTGCAGCTTATAGGGATCTATATAAAATCTAACTTTGAGTCAGAGTGGTAACGTTGGCTCCTGGCCAGGGCTCCACATTTTGAATGAATTTTTAATTCACGGTGTCGTGTGATATATGATAATTTAACTACGATGTCTACTTGACTGGATGCTTTGAAAGTAATAATAAGTTATTATTACTTATGTTTATGAATTCAAAAATGTATGTTAAAATTATGGTGGAATAAAAATGATATTCCTTGCATTTTTATTATGTTCCTAATCAACTTAAATAGGCTTACTAACTAACACAGCTCAATAAATTAGACATGGAATAAATAGATAAAATCATACTAAGCTCAACCATATATGTTCTTTAAAATAATTTAGAAAAAAATGTATTTTAAAATCAACAGCGGCGTAACGGAGAACATTTGGGCCCCCCTACAAAGTCAGGTTTTGGGCCCCCACGTTGAATTTTACAAAGGGTAGGCACTTGCGTCAATCAGGCTTTGGGCTCCTTAGAACCCTGCCCCCCACGATGCGGGGGTTGCGGGGGTGTACGTTACACCACTGAAAATCAACCTGGATATTTGGAGTCATCTGGCGAAGAATTACTTCAGAAATTGCACTCTATTGGAATTTTGGAGAGGTTTACGTCTGCAGGGGCAGCAGTTTCCCCCCACCATGGGCGCAAAATGTGTAAATCTGCTCCTTCTGTGAGTTTATTTAAATGTCATTTAGCTACTTATCATGAAAGTGAAACGAGACTTATATTTTCTTAAACTGACACTTCTGTTTTTATCAGGACATTTTTTTAATCTGAAAAAAAAATTATTTCAGAATTTTATTAAAAGAAAAAGTTTTCAGTAGGCAGCATTTAGAGAATCATGTGTGTAGAATAAGAAACTTTCTTCAATACTCAAGAAACGTAATGTAAAAAATATTGTGTTGAAGGAATGTGCTATGTGTGTTAATTTATTAACATAATGAGAGGGTGTATTATTAATCTCTTTGTCCTCTGCAGTTATTAACATTATGTGTTAATAATGAAATAACATTGTTAATCATAGTTTGCAGTTATAACTACTCTTACATAGTTTATTACAGAATTTTAATTCACTTAACTTTTCAATGAGAGCATGCGTGGTTCATAACATTTACAAATAAATCTGAATAATTGTTACACACAATATATATATATATATATATATATATATATATATATATATATATATATATATATTTTATTATATATATATATATATATATATTTTTATTATAACAATTATTCAGATTTGTACTTCATTGTATTTTTTATTGCAGATTTGTATTTTATTGTACTAATTTCAGATATTGTTTGGCTCAAACAAGAAGATAAAGCATTCTCTTTTTTTTTTTTTGTTTGCGTTCAATTGTTATGTTTGACACATATAACAAAATGGGTTCCGACAGTGGTGTACCTAGATTATTTTTAAGGGAGGAGCTTAGATTTAAAAAACAAGCAGACAAAACAGAGAGAGAGAGAGAGAGATAAAAGGCGCCAATGCGTAATCTTTAAGCTATAAATCAAAAATCTCTTGGTGTATGGGAGAGGCAGTGACGTAGGTAGTTCTGAGTGGGCCCCGTACCAAAATTCCTTGGGGGCCCTTTTTTGGAAATAAATAAAAAGGATCGCATTAATAGAACTTATTTGAAAGTATGAAAATGTTACACATGTTAGGGCCACTGCATCTTGGGGGCCCCGTATCATTGATACGGCTGATATGGTGGTGGCTACGCCCCTGAAGAGAGGTATGAACCCCAAACCCCATCCTTGTGTCGGCAGCAGGGTTTTGAAGAAATAATTTGCTTTCAATTTTAATATTAATTTGTGAAGTAATGTTATATTGTTTTTTTTTTAAATTTAGAATATTCATTGAATAAATATAAAAGAATTGATTTCCAATCAAAGATACCTTTCGGCTTTATCTGTTAAAAATTGACACGAAATATGATACAAAAAATAATCAGCGGAATTAAATGAATAGTATATTATAATGCATGGTGACCTCTATACATTACAGAAGCCACAATATGATATTAATCTTGCAGTAATCTTATATTCCAATTCGTGCATAATGTATTGGGGATGATAAAGCATTCTTTGCCGTTTTATACATTAGGAGTCCCATTCTATTAATTTCAGGGAGGGAGGGGATTAAACACTGGCGTACCTAGTTCTGAGTGGGCCCCGATTCAAATTACTTTGAGTTGCTTTTTTAGATATGAGAGCCTTGTTAGTGGAACTGGAATCACGCATGGTGGTGGGGGGACCTGTAGCTTGGGGGCCCCGTATCATTGATATGGCTTATACGGCGGTAGGCTACGCTCCTGGGGTTAAGTGGTTGGTTTACATGAGTGCCAATCTAGAAGAATTCGAGAAAGCACTATTGGTAAAAGACCACGTAGTTTAGAACCTCAGTCTGACAAAGAAGACAACACCAGATAAATAGTACTTTTCTCTTCTCTCTTCAATTCCTAGCAATGGGAGATTATGAGGCTCAATAGAACAAAATGTGCACCGGCATTTACAACACTCTACATGATAGTCCGACATCTCGAACACTCATCTTGAATTTTTAAATATAAATTCAATCATATCTGCTGCTTTAAAAATTGCTACAAAACAAATTTTTAATGACTAAATTTATAAAAAATTCCCTTAAGATGACTTGGTACCCCCAAAATCACAAACCTATCGTTTTTTTTTATTTTCATTTAATCTTATTCTTCGCATTATTATCTTTCGATTGATATATCACTTGCGCATGTGGGAAAGTTAGAAGTTGAATAAAACTTCATTTGAAAACAAATTAGGCTATTAGGCCACGCCCCCTTTTTAGAAAAAAAAGCTAAAAAAAGCATTTAAAAAAAAATCTAATTTATAAAGAGAAATAATAACATTAAAAAAGAATGTGCAACATATAAAGCAGAATATTTCCGAGGCAATACAAATAATCATTTTTTTTCTTTGTGAAATGTGTGCATGTAAAATTTTTAAATTAAGGCATTTTATATTAATAATTTTATAATTTCAGTTCTTATTCCTGATATATTTTTCATACAAATGTAATACTTTATTATTATAAGAAGAAAAACAGCTAAAATTTCTGTCGTGACAAAAAAAATTTTTTTTAACGTTTTTCTTGAATCTTTTTGTGCAATTGGTACTCTCTAAAAGTTGATCATTTATAAAAATGTGTGGGTTGAAAAAATATGAAAATGCAATTATTTTAAAGAAAAATGTATAACTAATATCTTAAAGTGGTATTTTAAGTTTGATTAAGCTTATAATAATTATTTTTTCAGAATTATAAACTTTTAAGTGGTTTTTCTCAGTTTGTGTTTTTCGAAACCTTAGTGCATTCAAAATGCTACTCCTTCGACAATTATTTACCAATCACTTCCATTTTTTTCCTGCGTGTTAAAAATAAAGCATGTAATAAAATTAGGGATCCGTTTTGCTATAAACTGAGTACTTTTTTTTTAAAAAAAATAAAATGTAAGACATGTTGGTTTTTCGTTGATTTTTAGCCTGTATATCAACATTTTATTTTTTTTCTCGGAAAGGAATAAAGTTATTCTAAAATCGATCCCTAAAGTTGTTTAGAACATCCATAAGAATGTTATAAAAAATTTCAGGTCAAAGAATTAATTTTTACAAAAGGAGTAGGCTTTTGAAATTTTTCCAATTTTCTTCAAAAAAATTAAATTTTTAAAATTGTGTGAATAATATATGAAAATTTTCATCTGGTAACATTTTCTTGAATAGAAACGTTGTATAAAATGCTAAAATATAATTTTTAAATACGTAAATACAGAAATTTGCTCAAAGGGTACCGAGTCATCTTAATGTATACAATCCCTATACTTCAATCTTATATTACGAAGAATCTGTATAGAGTTGATGCTTTTGAAGCAATTATTTGCAATCCTCAAAGAAACATTACTCAGACAGAGTTATAAACTTGTATAAAATTGCAAAAATTCTTTAATTTTTTAGAACTGTTATATTTCTTTTAATTAATTCCTATCGTTTCTTAGAATAATAAGAATCACAGAAAATCTGTATCCTCCCTAGACAGGTGGATTAAGATATTCAGTCTTTCAGTGAAGAAAATAAGTGGACGAGAGATAAAACAACAATTCAGTAAGCATTTATTAAAATGAATAAATGTTTTTAAAATAAATAATGAACATTCTTAATGTTATATATTTGTACGAAATTTACACTTAGAAGAAATTTTATATGACATTTTAGTCATTTCCTTTATGGAGTTATACATAGATGTAAAACTAACAGAAACGGGAGAAAAATTGATATGCATCTTATACAAAATTATAGACAACCCATTACGTATATTTATTTTGAGTACGCAATAAATTTTCAAAACATTTTTTTGTATTTGATTTGATTTCAATTCGCGTCTTGTAGTCTTTCATAGGAATTTTCGAAGCCTTTCCTTATAGTTGTGTATAAAAATAAGAGCTTTGTATTGATTTTTAAAGTTTGTAGTTTAAATATAATATTATGTGCTCAGTTGAATCCAAACGTCATCCTCCCCTTTACATCAGAGCTACATATTTTTTACAAAAAAAAAGAAGTTTTTCGGAATTTGTTTTATTTTTCTCAGCTCATCGATCGAAGCAAAATGATTATTTTTCTCAACGTATTTGCATCACGAAATATTTATTAATAAATCTGTTCTGAATACTTAAGAAAAATTTTAGTTTATTGCTGGTTATGAATATTAAGAAAAATGGCGCAGAATAATATTAAGTACATTTTCGTTTTGAATCAAAGTATTCACATAATTGCTGCTGCTGTTTTTGTAAATAAAACTGTTCATTTTTTGCCATTCAACTTAAAACGTATTTAGGAAAATATTTTTTATTTGTAAAAAAAAAAAAAAAAAAAAAAACATATTTTTTTTAAAGATCACTTTCAAGAACTTGGTTTTTTTTATTTCGCCCAGAGTCAAGAAATCTGTGTAGTTTATTCTCGTATAGTTACTTAGACTGGATGTGTAAGAATAATATTTGGTGGAAGAGTATATTACCATTATCCTTCCCACCCCTCACAAAGATTATCTTTGCACTTCTTCATTAAAAAACAAAGAAAATAAGCAGTGTAAAAAAAAGTAATACAACGGTTTTAAAATATAGTCTCTCATCACATCCTACCATTATTCTTCTATAATTATTTTATTTTTTAAAAATTCACTTAATAGTCTTTTTTCAAAATCTAAGGATAATTATAAAAACATATATACATGAAAATAAGTATTTCATACATAGAGCTGAGATCCCCAGAACGATTTCTTTGGCACATTTTCTCTCCAATCGGATATTTAAATACTGTCAAACAAAAGCAACATTTTGTGAAACAAAATGGATTAAATTTTTTAAACGAGGACGTGTTTGTTCCCCCTTTCAGGAATATTTCAATAAATAATTTAGTTTTCATAGGAAATAAATACGGGAAAAATGCATAAAACGAGTTAGATGTAAAAGTGCATTTTAATTATCTCAAAAATGCGTAATATTATAAACATCCTTCTGCACTTTCCTAATGAAAAACGGCGAAGGCCAGTGCAATCGTTTGAAATGTTCTTAGGAAGGTATCGCCATCTAGCGGCACGATATTTTTCTGCTGCTTTCACGAATTTACTCATCCAATTTCTTTTTCTAAGAGCTCTTAAAATATTTTGAAACGTAAGAAGTTTTTGTTTATGCGCGCTTAATGTGCCCAGAAAACAAAAACTATATGCACATAAATTTTTGTAAATTCATGTAAGCGTTTTGGAAGGAAATATAAATAAAAAAAGGTATACGAATTTTATTTCATAACTTGCAAGATTCAAAAGAGAGAGGAAAGAAATTGGGATGGAACGAAATAAAATGATAAATGTGTACTAATGCAAAAATATGCATGTATTATATTATATTTATATAGATTATTCTGGTTTTCATCTGATGAATTTTAAGAATCAACTTACTAAAATTCGAGTATGTAAGAAGCATATAGCAACGCGACAATATGAATATTATTTATATATTTTATTTAAATTTTCAGCAACTCATTCAGTGAATTAAAAATCTTTTGCCGATAATGTTTGAGTTAATATTTTTCCTGGAGTGAGTGAGTGAGTCAAGATTAACGTCGCATTGTTCAGCTACATGAGGGCTTTTGGCGACGGATTTTGAACCATGGTCAAACGACGAGGACGACACCTGACATTTCCCCTGGAAGCATCGATAATGTTAATAACGCTCATAATTACAGACAATTGGTATTGTGTTTCAATATGCATTCCAAATAAAAAAAGAAAACACATGAACAATATTAATAATAATAATAACTGTATCTTTGTGTTCATAAATTTCTAGAGAAAATGGGCGACATTTTGTAACGGGTTCTATTCGGGCTTCTACTAATGCTTTTGTGGAAAACATTCTTTTTAACTGTGATATTAGTTTGAAAACCGCTTTCCGTAGAGAGGACTTAGTTTTATGCAAATGAAATCTTCTATTTAAGTGCCGGTCGTTGAGTAGGCGAGATAATGGTTAAGAATTGAACGTAAACGTAACATTCTAGTGTGAGTGACTGGTGGTCGCAATTCGTTAGATTCAATCTAAAGTAGGATCCACAAAACAGTGGAAGACGTCCACTTTACGGCTGAATGAGTTAGCAAGTTGGAAGCAGGATCGTATAAGAAAATAAACCAGATAAGGAATCCCTATATTTGATTGATTTCGGATTAATAATTCTCTCTTATTGCTCCTAGGGTTTGGTAATTAAAGTGCATTCTTTAGTGTTAAAAGTTAAAATAAAAATAGTGATTCTAAGAGCATGTCTGTTTCTTCCTCCAAACTTCTCACATTCAAGACCAAAGGGTCGTGACAATTTGAGAGATCTAATCTCATTAAAACTGAGTACGTATCGTTTGTTTTAAATAGGTCTTTGATTCAAGTTAACAAAAACTTTTTTTAGCTTAATTCTGTTTTATATTTTTATATGTTTATGATTCTTTTATGAACTGCCTCACATTATTTATGTTTTTCGTGTTTATTTTTTTTTGTTTATGATTATTTATTATGTACTTTTGGGGTTTGCACTAATGTATGTTCATTGCGCGAATTGGGGTACCCATCTTGAAAAGCCCAATGTTATTGAAACTACTATTTCTTACTGTACAGGTTATTTTAAGAGATACCACCACACTCTCTCCGTAACGAATAAAAAAAGCGACTCACCGAGAAGGAGTTGTCTGATAAAGATAAAAATTAGTAGATGTGAAGAACATACATAGAAAAATAAACCATAAAAATTTCCGAACAATTGAATGATTATTTCAGGGTGTGATCGCTATAAAGAGGGGGATGGTCCAACTCGGTCCTTGATGTATGCTATCACCCTGGCATAGGTTGATCAAGTTCCTGGACGGTATCCTGTAAAATTTTGTCCCTTCAACATTTCGGGATGGTTATAACCGCCTTCCTATTACATCCCAAATATTCTCTATGGGAGAGAGATCAGGCGACTTTGCTGGCCAAGGAAGTGTAGGGCAAGGCAGTTTATAGCAACACATACCATGTGTGGCCTGGCATTATCTTGTTGAAAAGATAGCATTGGATATAACAAAAGGAACGGTATCATAACCGATAGTAGGATATCTTCAACGTGCCGCTGTGCTCTCAGTGTGCCTGAAATGACTAAAGGATACGGATACCAATGGAGATGACACCCTGACCATAACACCTTGTTGTGGGTTCGTGGGGCGTGCGATAGTCAGGACAGAAACCCTACGCTACCCTGGACGTCCTCCAGACACGTCTGTGGTTGTCGTCAGGACACAGTTTGATACGGAACTCGTCTCTAAAGACTATACGTCCCTAGTCAGGGCAGTTCCACGTTGTTCGAGACTGGCCCCACTGCACTTGAACTTGCCGGTGTACAAGCGTGAGAGGTAAGTGGCATAACGGTCGGCACGAGCGTAAATTCCACACTTTCAGTCGTCTATGAAGGGTCAGGTTGGACACATATGTACGGACCACACACTGGATAGTTGATATCGACGAATCTAGTGCTGTGAGAGTTGCTCTGACAATCGCTCTATTGTGGCTCTCGGTCGACCACTGCCGTTCTAACACTGATTACTGATATCTTAGTGACCCACTCTTGCTAGCATCGTCTAATCACCGCATTGCTTCGATCCAGATATCGAGCGATTCTTCAATTCGTCCAACCAGCCTCTTTCAAACCGCTATCAAACTCTGATATCCGCTCAAGATGTGCACGAATCCTTCGCGGAGGCATTGTTACAGCCGACGTAAGATATCACAGCCGAAATGCAACAGAAATTTTGACCATGAAATTGAGAATTACTCCTTTTTTATATACACCTGCTGAATGTATAGTTAAGATGCGCCAAAGAGCTCCCGTTATTAATTCATTGGAGACCAAATTTTTATCATGCGCATGTTCGGTCCATACGAACGGTTGCATACGAAATTTCATTACAATAGGGCAACTCCTTCCTGGTGGTAGATTTTTTTGTTATAGAATGTATTTTCTTTTCGAAGATTGATACCAGTCCCTCAGATGCTCAATTTCAGTTTAAACAATTCCTGATTGGTTCTTGGCTCTGCAATGAGCATGCATCAACAAAACATGAGGATATTTTCTTGAAATCTTTATGCTATATCTAAGGAGTTTTTGCTTCCCTTCACGTTGTTGATCAACTTAGTGTTGAACTTTTAAGAATCAACATTTATTGTAGTGTGTACACATTTGGGTACCTTATCAGTTATAAGGACATTGGGTTAGCGATTATTTTTCTGCATTCTTGCCTATCTTAGCATTGGTGTTATTATTTGGTTGTTTCTGGTATACAATCCATCTTATGTTGATATCACGACACAAAAGTATGTTGGCCCAATAGTAAATAAAGCTTAAGAACTAAATCACATCACATGAATATCAGTACACTTTAGCTGCATTTCCTCCCAATATTCATCTACATAGCAAGACCATGTGGTCAAAATGACATTTTCTTCTTTTTTTTAAAAAAAAAGATTGCTTTCCTTCCTTCATCGGTAAATTCCATATTTTCATCATTGCAACAAAATAGTAGGAAATCTAGCTAAACGTATAATAAAAGGAATATGATACTAAATTCAAACTGTTGTTGTTGCACGTCCCTATTGGTCAGCAGTGCTAGACCAGGTCCATGACATCGTACACTTTCAAAAAATCCAACACCAGCAAGGGATCATCAGCTAAATCCTGCCTGGTTAGCCCTAGGCATTCGAGGATGCGAGCAGGTGAGGCCGACTCAGATGAACAGTTCGTGCACATTTTAAAGCTTTTGCAACTTTCGGAAAATTTCATTGTTTTAAGATGGTCACTTCAAAAGCGGGCTAGAAGAGATTGATCCTGTCTGGTAAAACCGTGAGCCAGAGAGCCTCCAGGACGAGAACACTGATACCAATGGCGCTCAGGGGGGATAATCCAAGAGGTCTTATTCTGGTGTTTAGTGCTAGAGAAAATCTCCAAAAAGGTGAGGGGTAATGACGGCTCTGGTACCTTGCAAGCGTCAGCCTTTGCCAAAGTGTCCGCAATCTCATTTCCCTCTAGATCTACCTGAGAGGGAATCCACTGCAGATGAATTTGATGTAATATGGGAAGTCGTTTTAACTTGGTGAGTATTTACACTCCAACATTATCTCTCACACTTTGCCAGTTGGACAAGGGCTGTATTGCACTTTTACTATCAGACAGTATCAAAATCTTTTTTCCATTTGGAAGAGATGCAAGAGAACCAAGGGCCTCATCAATGGCTATTAGCTCGCTTCAAAAAACTGAGCAACCGTCTGGATTTCTCCTCTGGATTCTTAAGAAATGGTCTTGTGATTTGATGTAAATTCCGCTGCCAGATCGATAATAATCATCTCTACTGCTATCCGTATAAACCTGAACGGCGTCAATTGGTATTTTTCCAATTCTCTCTAGAGCTAGCTGCTTTAGATAGGCAGAAAGGTCTGTTTGTTTATTCATGTGTACTGGTAATTCTAGATGGAAAAAGACCTGGTCAAGATCGTCTGCTGGGTCAAGACATTGTGACAAGTGATGAGGTTCCACAGCACCAACGGTAAGGTTAAAAGAGACCATTTGGCTGAAGGGAGTGTTTCTTCTGAGTCTCTGGTTATTACACCAATCTTTGAAGTAAGCTGAAGTACGATTTCGAGAATCCAGACTTCTGAGTTTGTTGTAGTATTTTGTTAGACATACATGTCTCCAAAGGCTAAGGGGCTGTAGGTATGCCTTGTTAAGTACTATGTCTCTGGAACAAGTATTTCTTGACTAGTGATAATCCGAGCAGCGTTGAGCTGGGTCTTTTCAATTTTCCGAAGATTTGTAACAGAGAAGCTACAGTATACTGGAACGCCATACTCCAAGATGGGCCTGATTAGCGAAATGTACGTATTTCTGAGAGTGTCAGCATCTGTTCCCCAATCACGTCCAGAGATATATCTCAAGATGTTGAGCCGTTTTTTCTTGCCTTCAATACAATATTATCAATATGTTTGTTTCCCAGAACTTCAGGGTCCAATATGAAACCCAAATATTTTGGATGTTTATTGACGGCCAGTGGTTGATTATACAAAAAGATATTAGGATGGAAATTATATAGCTTTTTATTGGTTGTAAAGAAGCTAACCATAGACTCAGAAGAGTTAAAAGTCAGTTTGTGGTCTACAGCAAAATTCCGAATGTACTCAAGCACAAGATTAATGTCTCTCTCCAGTTTCGTCAAGTCAGAATCGGACTTAAAAAGAGCAATATCATCCGTGAATGCACCGATCTCACATTTCCTCTTGATAACACTCTCAATGCCTTATAAGTAGAGCGAGAAAAAAGTTGGGCTTAGAACTGAACCTTGAGGCACTCCTTGCAAGATCGAAAAACTCCTGGAGAGGGAATTATTTAACTTCACTCTGATAAGTCTGTTTCTCAAGAAATCGTAAATCCAGGGTAGGGCTTTTCCTCCAATACCAAACATTTTATACAGTTTGATAACAAGAAAATTATTCCAGACTCTGTCAAAAGCTTTGGATAAGTTCAGAAAACCCCCCACAGTGTGATTAGTAGGTTTCATATTGTGAGCATCTCTAATCCTTTGACAGAAGTAGAGAAGCTTATCTATAGTACTGTGTCCCTCTCTGAAACCGTACTGTTCCTCCGGGAGAAGATTGTGGGAATGCAGGGGAAAAGTGAGTCTTCTCAAAGCCATTTTCTCCATTATTTTGCAAGCAATACTGGTTATATATATATATATATATATATATATATATATATATAAGGCAATGGGTCGATAACTCTCAGGGGTACCATAATTTTTGCCATATTTCTTAATAGGAATGACGATCGCTCTCCTCCAGTCTCGAGGAAGCTGCCCCTTGTTCCAGGAACAATTGATGATGTCCAGAAATCTCCGCCTTTCACTCAGGCCAAGATGGTCAATCATTTGACCGTGAATACCATCGGGACCAGGAGATTTATTTAGACAAGAATCACCGATCGCAGTCTCGAGTTAATTCACTCTGAAATCTCTATTGAAAATGGAGGATCCTCTATGGGTATCACTGCGGCAGCCATGGACACTACGACTAGCCCTAATTTTGATGTTTCTGCCTTCGACTGAGAAGTTCAGTCTACTGATTTTCTGATAGTACAAACCTAATAGATCGGCAGCTTGCTCGTCATTTACAGCTAAATTTCCGTCTTCACTCAGAATTGTATCACATTTTTTTTCTGCTTGTGGTAGCTCATTGCTAATGTTTTTGAGAAGTTTCCACAGTTTTTCATTAGATGTTCTTGAGTCAAGACCTGAGCATAGATAATTCCATTTAACCTTTTTAATTTGTACATAAAGTCTTTTTATTTTTGCATTAGTTTTGTTTAATTCAATCCTTACACTTTCTTCCAGCGGAGGTTGAAGAAGGGGTGATTTACTTGATAAGTAGGGTTTCCTATTCTTTAATTTACCTCTTGGAATATATTTCTTGGCTGCTCTTAAGATCATTTCTTTAAAAGAGCACCAGTTCAAATCAACACTATCCTTGAGAGGTATGCTCTTAATTCCGTTAACAACAACCTCTGCGAAGGATTGCCCGTCCGCTTTCTTAAAAATCCGTTGTTTATTATTATTGGTGGGCACTAGTTGCCTCTTTTTTAATTCAATTAAAATAGGACGGTGGTCACTCCCCAAGTTTTCCAGAAGAGTCCATTTACAACTGGGTCCATCATCAGAACTGGCGATTGAAATATCTAGAGCTTCTTTTGTATTATAGCTATATCAAAAGTGGGTAGCCATGCCATCATTGAGAATTTTTCTATTCTCAATGTCTTCACTTGTCATCAATAATGTCGAGTAATTCATTTCCTCTCGGGTATGCTGTTGAACAGCCTCAAATGAGGTGTTTAGCATTTAAATCACCTAGACAGATAGTACCCACAGTGAATAAATCTTGAAAATCAGTTGGTAGACTTTTGAGATTAGGGAGATGGTACATGTTATAGATTTTGAGTGATTTCCCTCTCCAGATAATCCTAATGCCCTGGATCTAGAGATTAGATCCATCAGTTATTTTTCAGTTGATATTAATACACTGACAATTGATGTTCTTAATAAGAAATTCAAGACCACCTCCACTCCTATTCTGTCTATCTAACCTAAAGATATTGTATCCCTTGATCTTGAGGGAAGTGATTGTCTTCAGCTGAGTTTCCTGCAGAGGAATAATTTGAGCACCTTCGGTTAGTGCTAGCTCAAGTACTTGGTCAAGTTTAATCCTTGTTGCACTTGTTGAAATTCCATTAATGTTGAATTGTATGATCTTTAAAGAATTTGGAGATCGTAGATTATTTATCAAGCCTGGCCCTCTTCCTAAACCAGGAACGTGGTCCTTTTTTGACTGCGCGACGACCGATGCAGCATTAACGATAGAAGGTGTACTGTTCATGGATGGGGAAAAGTTGCAGCCTCTGTTAGTCCCTAGACTAGAGTACCTAAAGGTAGGTAGAGGATCGACTTAGTCTAGGTGGTATCCCATTTAGCCCGACTCCTACCCTACGAGGACCTGTCCTGCATGGGAGACTCTACCGGTAGTTAGACTACCACTGGCATAGCTCACAGGATTGTCAGAGTACACAAGCCCCTCCAGCACGTCAAGCTAAGGCTACCAATGGAGGAGAAATTCAAAATATTTGCTATTAACAGATTGCCTATATTATGAACAAATGCCCCTATCTGTATCAGCAACCAGTATAAACTAGAATTTGGAATGTTTCTTACATGTTACCATATTTGGTTTTATAGACCCTGTAACAGATAAGTACTTCTCGTTGTTTCCAATTGAAAGTCAGTAAAAATTATTTATCAAAAGCTTTTTGCTGAAATTATTTATGAGATGCCCTTTGAAATAGTTTTCTACTATTTTCCTTTGCTTAAATTCAATTCCATTATGATCAGATTTTTCGCCCCATGGCTTAACTTTGTTCTTCAGACAACCTCGTTTTCATGGAGTTTTCATGCAGATCATATGCATTGTATACATACACTCATTGGCAAAAACATTAGCGCACCAAGAAACAATTGCGCGAACGTAACGAAACTTGGCATGAAGGTACATGTTAGAGAGACATGAAAATGATTAGAAATGCAGCGTGATTGTGCATTACGTATAGCCGGTAGAGAGTGATTAACGTTGTTCTCCGTGGAGTAAAAAGCAGGTAACCAAAGCTTGTTTTAGACTGCTGAATCGTTTACAAAGGAAGAGCTGAGGTAGACGTGCAATTACGCCGTTTTCAAAGACAATATGAGCAGCTGTCATAGTTTGAGAGAGAGAGAATCGTCGGCATGATGGAAGCTGGGTGGTCAGCTATATATATATATATATATATATATATATATATAAAGTAGTTCGTCAATAAGACCGCTCAGATTGTTTTGTGAGGAGGTGTTGGGACCAGTGGATCCGAGAGATGTCATTTGCACGAAGACCAGGCTCAGGATGCCCTCAAAAGATTAGTCATTGGGAAAACCGTCACATCATAAGGAATGCACACGTACAGTGAACTGCTTCATCGGCCGCCATCCAGGCACAGGTAGCACCTTCCCTAGAGGCCTCTATGTCTTCTCGAACCATATGAAGGCGCCTGGCTGAAGGACATTTGGGATCGTGGCACCCATTACGTGTGCTGCCCTTGACTCTGACCCATCGACGTCTCCTATTGGAGTGGTGCTGCACACGAGAAAACTGCACTGCAGCGGAATGGAATCAGGTCGTCTTTAGCAATGAATCGAGATTCAATCCCAGCAGTAATGACAATCATGATCGTGTGTGGAGACCCCGTGGTGACCGCCTCAATCCTGCCTTTGCTTAACAGTGACACACCACTCCCACAGCTGGTATGATGGTATGGGGTGCCATTGCCTACAATACACGGTCACCCTCTAGTATTTATCCGTGGCACCATGACAGCCGAGCGGTACGTCCATGACCTCCTGCAATCACATGTGTTGGCACTCATGAAACAGCTCCCAGGAGCCATTTTTCAACAAGATAATGCTAGGCATTACACGGCAAGGATATCACAAGACTGCCTTCACACTGTTACTACCCTTCCTTGGCCTGCCCTATCGCCAGATTTGTCTCCAATCGAGCATGTCTGGGATTATTTGGGACAGTGAGTTGGGCATCCCACGAGTTTGAAGGAACTAGAGGCAAGGTTACAACAAATCTGGCACGAAATGCAACAAGACATCATACAGAACTTGTATGCCTCAATACCCGATCATATGGCATCGTGCATTCGCGACAGAGGGGGTTCAACAGGGTATTGAATCCTCCGTTCTTTTGCCTTTTTCTCTGAAATAAATGATCAGTTTTCTTTGATTTTCTAATCATTTACTTATATCAAAGTAATTATTGCGTATGTAAAGTTTCGTTTCATTTTGACTAATCCTTCTTGGTGCGCTAATTTTTTTTATCCATGAGTGTATTTTTTACGTTTTTCATTAACCATATATATGTAATATTCCTTTCCAATTATTACAAGAATTATTTATGATAGTATGCATACGTTTTCTTTTGTTCTTTGTTATAGAATTAAAATGATTTTTTACGAAATAATACAAAAACTCAATGTTTTAAAAAATAACTTTTGACAACACGGTTTGCGTTCCTTTTCTCAGTACTGTTGTTGACCGTAGATAGCTTAATTGACTGTAAGTCTATTTTATTTGTTTTAGATATATTTTTCTTATTTTTATTCTTACTAATTTAATTTATTTTCTAATTGAAGACCGCCCAATATATACCCATGGAAAAAAAACTAGCGCACCAAGAAGGAATCATCAAAACGAAACGTAATTTTACACACATAATGACTAATTTGATATAAGTAAATCATTAGAAAATCAAAGAAAAAGGATAATTTATTTCAGAGAAAAAGACAAAAGAACGAAAGATTTAACACCCTGTTGCACCCCCTCTGTCGCGAATGCACGATGCGATACGATCGGGCATTGAGGCATACAAGTTCTGTATGATGTCTTGAGACGTTTCGTTACATATTTGCCGTAACTATTGCCTCTAGTTCATTCAAGCTCGAGGGATGCCTAACTCGCTGTCCCAAATGATCCCAGATTTGCTCGATTTGAGACAAATCTGGGGATCAGGCAGATCAAGGAAGGGTAGTAACAGCGCGGAGACAGTTTTGTGACACAAATGGCGTGTGAAGCTGAGCATTGTCTTGTTGAAAAATGGCTCCCGGGAGCCGTTGCAGGATGTCATGCAGATACCGCTGGGCTGTCATGGTGCCACTCATCAGTACTAGGGGTGACCGTGTAGTGTAGGCAATGGCACCCCATGCCATCACACCAGCAGTGGGAGCAGTGCGTTACTGTAAAGCAAAAGCAGGATTGAGGCGTTCACCACGGGGTCACACACGAAGACGATTGTCATCACTGCTGAGATTGAATAATGATTCGCGTCGCTAAAGATGACTTGGTTCCATTCCACTGCAGTCCAGTTTTCTCGTGCGTGGCACCACCCCAAACGGAGGCGTCGATGGGTGGGCTTCAAGAGCAGCACACGCAATGAGCACCGCGATCCCAAATGTACTTCAGCCAGGCGCTTTCGTATAGTTCGAGAAGGCACAAGGGCCACTAGTGAAGGTGCTACCTGTGCCTGGATGGCCGCCGATGTAGCAGTGGGCGGTATGCGTGCATTTCTTACGATATGGCGGGCTTCTCGATGACTGGTCTGTCGAGGGCGTCCTGAGCCCGGTCTTCATGTAAATGACATCTCTCAGATACACTGGTCCCCACACCTCCTCACAACGCAATCAGAGCGGCCTAATTGACGAGCTACTCGTCTAGCTGACTACCCAACGTGTCCATCATGCTGATGATTTTCCCCTTTTCAAACTGTGACAGCTGCTCATATTGTCTTCGAAAATGGCGTAATGGCATGTCTACCTCATCTCTGTAAACGATTCAGTACATTTAAACGAGCTTTGGTTACCTGTTTTATACTCCACGGTGAACGACTTTAACGCCCCTTCTAATGGCTATACGTAATGCGTAATCACGCTGGATTACTAATCATTTGTATATCTCCCCGATAAGTACCTTCATGCCAAGTTTCGTTACGATCCCGCAATTATTTCTTGGCGCGCTAATTTTTTTGTCCATGAGTGTATGTTATGTATGATAGTATTTTATGAAATGCTTTATGAGATAATTTTTTTCTTTTGGTTTACAACACTACTATATATATATTTCAGGTAATTTGTCCCAGAGTCAGCAGATATTTGATTTCGGATCACAATATAAATTTTCAGTTATAATTTTTATTCATACTTTCAATAATTTATTGTTTAAAATTTTCTTTAGCACATTATTATATTTTTTAATTCACATGTTTTTTTCTGTTAAATTATTCCTTACTGTGAAGCCAGATTGTATTTTGCTTAAAATTATTTTTAACTGTGAACATTCACTGTTTTTTTTAAATTGGATTCAGTGCCTTGCGCTGGGTTTTTCTTCCTTAAAAATATATTTGCTATAATAGCTGAATTTTATTTTTTAAAAATTTAACCCGTGTAAAGAATGGGTATCTCAGCTAATAAGTCTTTAATATGTTAGACTCGAAAACGTACTCAGCTTTTTCTTTCTGAGACACACTAAAAACAGCGAAAAAAAATCCCCAGAACACACAAAAGACCAAATGAAAAATAAACAGCTAGAGAACACAATTCTAGTACTTAAAAACAACCTTTTCTACCTTATATAACGCATTCAGGTGGCGTCACTAACGCATTTACATATTTTAGCAAAGTCTACGTATGACGCAAATCTCACGCCTGTTGAATGCTTTTTTCGTAGAGTTGCGTGTAATCGGGCCAGTAGTGAATTAATGGAAAAAAATATTATAGCTATACAAATTTTAATTATCCGTGCATAATTATTAATTAATTCTGTTGATTTTATTAATTTTCAGCGATTAACCGAATGTGATAATTCATTTAAAAAGGAGTACGAGTGTATTACACATAAATGAATTATGCCTTAATTAGTATTATAGCATTAATTTCTTGTAATATAATTACAAACTGTGCCAAGTATAATTATTATTATACCCAAGGAAACCTCACTCGCCACAACTACGGCTATCCCATGTAATTAAATTTGCTAAAAACGTACCAATAAATGCTCATTATTAATTCATACTAGACGCGCCATTTTTAACCATCTTTTTCGAATAAAGAAATCTTGAATCCTCAACACTTAAATATTGTAGAAATTAGCATGCGGAAAAAATGTTTGCGTTTTTTTCGATGTCTTTAAAAATTTAGAAAATCTCGTTTATATAATTTTTAAAACATTTTGATACGTTTTTTTTATAATTATTCTTCGTTATGAAGCTCTCATTATTTTCTTCCTAAAAAGTGACTTTTTAAGATCTCTGTGAAAGGAGTTTAGTCTCGGTCCAAACAATCCGAAATTGGTTTCATGAGGATGGACTGTATACACATAGGCCACTGGTGTGTGTTTCGTTGACAGCAAAACACTTTGAAGCTCGAAGAAAGATGGCTGCTGAACATCGAGATAAGATGTAAAATGATTGGAGTCAAGTGCTGCTTGCGAACGAGTCCGATTTAGTTTAGAGAGTGACACCAGACGTGTTTTGGTATGACGAGAAAGGGGCACTCGAAATAACCCTATGTTTGTTAAAGATCACATTACAGACGAGGTTGTTTGATGGTATAGGATGGAATATTCGTAGGCGGACGCACTGATCTTCTTATCATTCAGAAGGGCAATTTGAGGGTTCAGAGGTATGCAGCCGAGATCCTGGGACCCTATGTAGTACCTTACGCTGCAGGATTTGGTGTTTTCTTTCTTTAAATGCAAGATAACGCCAGGCTTTATACAGTTCGTCTTGTGGAGAACTTTCTTGAAGTTTGTGACGGATCTATACGTGATCCTTCATTTAAACCTCTTGGGAAATCTTTGTGCTATCAATTCGCGTTTTTCACAACCAAACCTTCGAAAGAAGAGAATCGTGATATTTAAATTAATTTACTATGCATAATCAAAGGTTTCTACCTTGAATAGAGAGGAGTTAAATTCGAATCAGGTGAGGTTGCTACTGAAGGTATCATATTTGAATTATTGTGATTAATCTCATTAGGAGGAAGTTTTAAAGTGATAATTGTTCACTGACATTGAATTGATATTAGATTAAATCGGATAAGTTGGATCCTTTATTAAGGTAAGGATCAAGTTTGACAGTCTCCTAATTGTTCGTGTTTTATCGTCATTGTTCCACTTTCACGGTTAGTATTGAAACATTCTTTTTTTATTATTAGTTGAAATTGTGTCTTTTCATTGTGTGATAAATAAAATGATTAATTGGATCCTATCGAGTGTTTCTTCCCTACCTTCCACAGATCTAGGTGCCCGAGAGAGAGGAGCAAACCTCTCACAAGCTGAAACAATACAACGTATGGAGTGGATAGCATGCTCTCCTGATTTTAATCTGATCGAGTGAGTTTGGAACAAACTAGGACGAAGCGTTGCTACAAGATCAAGGTTTCCTGTTACTTGGAGAATAAGAGGATTGGACTTGGTCAAAAGTGGAACAGTATTACCAGTGTTTCATCAATAACCACATTATATCCATGTAAAACAGGTGTGTGGCAGTTTTAGGAGTTCAGGGAGACCACATACCAATTAAAAATTCTTTATCATTTCCAAACAGTAAGTTTTTTGCCATTTACATGGAACTAAATTGTTGCCTTGAAGCATCATTTCATATTCTTTAAACGATTCCAGAGAATTACATATAATTGTTTTTTATTTCTCTTTCTCTGAATTGCGTTTTATTACACTTGTATTCTCCAATTTCTGCCCATGCATGGCTATCCCGCAAAGGTTTCTTCACTTGTTTGCTTGCTCTCTTAATTTGTTTGAGCAGTGTACGATTGAGGAAATTTGCCATAGGTATCTGAAGCCACGTCAACTGCAATATTTTCGATGGCAGTGGGAGGATACATGGTCTATATTGTGAACATGGCGATTCAAATGACCCCAAAGATGCTGTATTGGTTTTAGATGTGATGAGTTCGAGGGCCATTGGAGAACTTGAAAGTTTTCGTCGTGCTCTTCTAACCAATTCCGGACAGTACTGGGTGAATGGAATTTGATATTATCTTGCTGGCAGAATGCATGCTTCTGAAGAAACACATTCGACAAGTACGGGTTCACTTGACAGTAATTCAAAATTACATGGTGCGAAAGTTATGCTAACGTCACATTATAAGGCACCACGAAGGCTTTTGGTGACGGACTTCGTCATTTTGAACCATGGTCAAGTAACGAGGTCAACACCTGAGTTATCACCTCTTCTCCGACTTCCACATCACACCAACGGGAGGACATTCAATCCTCGACAGATTTTCTGCGCAGCAGCTCCTTTATATGGAGGGTCTTCAGTGACCTTGAAGTCATGACACACCGGCCACAAGTGCGTGACCTTGACCACTAGACTACCAAAGTCCCAAAATTACATGGTAGTCTATCGCAAATAGCCCTCCCGTTATTACTAATTGCAAAGTTAATAAATATTTACTCAATAGAGTTTAAGATAAAAATTTGGGCATCTTATGATGAGATTTTAAAAAATTATGCCACACATACATAGTACGTAACATAAGTAAAAATGTGATCATTATTAATTTTACAATAAAAATTTTGTGTTACAATTTAAATACCTCTATTTAATTAATTGTTTATTAATATCAATCAAATTACCTTATAATTAGGAGGTTCATCACCAATAGACGTCGCGTTGCTTTCTAACCCGACGTTATTAAAAAATAAAATAAAATCTTTGAATTTCTACTGATTTGACACGCATTAGTCCCTAGATGCAGCAGGGATTTAGTATATAGTATCAGGAACCCATCACACACACACACAATCCGATTGAAATAATGATGGCGGTGAGCATGATTGATTATTAACGTCACACTTCGAAGCTACACGGGAGCTATTGGTTACTGACGTCGCACACACACACACACACAAATCTGAACTGTAATTAAGTGAAAAAGACGATATCTGAGCTGTTAACCTGCTCTCCAAACTTCGTCATCACTCTACGTGTGAACTTTGAGTCTAGATAGATTGAAAGCTCATCAGTGGTGGGAATTGAAGGGTCCCAATGCTTCGAAGACTAACCAGTGAGAGAGAGTGCGAGTTTATTAACGTCGCGTTATAAAGAAACATGAAAGCTATTGGTGACGGACCTCGTCATTTTGAAGATCGAACGAGTGACGAGGACGACACCTGAGCTGGCACTTCACTCTAAACTACCACATCATGGTAATGGGAAGAATTTCAGCCTCGTTAGATGTAACGTACAACAGTGCCTCTACACGATGAGTCTTCAGTGGCACCAGAATTTTGACTTACGACAAGTTCGTGAGAAGTTTCCACAAGTTTGTGACCATATAACTATTAGACTATTTCGGCTAAGAGGTTAGATGCAACGCCTGCTACGAGTTTGTAACCATAAATATAACTATTGGACTACTTCGGCTAAGAGGCCTGATGTAACGCCTGCTACGAGTTTGTAACCATAACGACAGGGCTATTTAGGCCACATCATATGAAAGTAACTGAAAAGTTAATAGATATACAAACATATAAAGTATCCGAACACGTTCGGAGTACTTTTTAACAAAATAGCATATTTAAACATTATACACTGCTGGACAATTGCTAAGGACGGACCACAAATTGCTATGTAGCATAACATTAAGCGAAACATGAGGCCTAGTAGGATAAAATAAAGTTGCCACTCTGTTCAGACATTAGAATAAAGAAAATTTATTGTTCTGGAAAGTACAAAAGCTGTGAAACATCTGAAAGAAAAAAAAATGTTCATTTGATCTGCGTTCGGAGAAATGGAACAATGCATCTAAAAGTCAGCAGGCACCTTAAAGAAAGGTATCAGTACGAGATATGTCCACCGTGGAGTGTGATGCAACTTTCCACACGTCGTACCATACTTTGCACAACATTATCCAGCAGCTGTTGAGGCAATTTATCCCATTCCTCTTTGAGTGCTCGGATGAGGGTGTTCTTCTTTGTTGGAGGATAGTTTCGACCAGAAACTTGCCTCCTCAAAACATCCCACACATTTTCAATGGGGTTTACATCTAGAGAACGCGCTGGCCATACGAGACGTTGAATACTCTCGCTGTCTAGACAATCCTGAACAGCGAGTGTTCGATGACATGTTGCGTTGTCGTCCATAAAAACAAATTTATCACCGACAGCACCGCGGAAAAACGAACATGAGGAAGTAGAACTTCATCAATGTATCGTTGGCCCGTCATAGTCCCATTCGCAACCACATGTAGGCGCGTGCGGCCATTGATCATGATGCCGGCCCACACCATGATACTGCATGTCGGATATCGGTCCTTTTCCTGGATATTTTCTGGACGATAAGCAGTACCACTCTCGCGCCAGATCAGTTGGCGTCTACAATCGGATGACAGACTGAACCTACTCTCATCTGAGAATAGTACGCATGCCCAGTCCTGTTCAGACCAATTGTGATGCTCACGACACCATTGCAAACAGACAGTACGGTGCTGTCTGGTCAATGGGACACACACAACAGGTCTGCGGGCGTATAGTCCTCCTCCCCTCAAACGTCTGGCAACAGTTTTTCGGGAGATCGGCTTTCCTGAGGCAGCAAGAAACTGATTTGCCACCTGCTGAGCTGTGGTGCGCCTGTTCCTTTTTGCTTATAGGACGATATATCTGTTGTCTGCAAGCGTCATACTTCTAACACGACCTCCCCCGTGCCGTCTACTACACATTCCAGTAGTTTTAAATGACTTCCACAGCCGTGAAACAACGCTGTGAGCGATGTCGAACGCCCTGGCAACATCTGTTATTTTTCGCCCTTCTTCGATCTTTCCAATAATTCGGCCACGCATAAAATCATCTATGTGATGTCGGGAAGACATGCCAAAATTTTTAAGTTCGTCTATTAAATCTTTCCTGTAAAACTTTGGCTTGAAACAACAACTGTCCACACGCGTCAAAACCTTTAAAGCTCTTATGAACGCTATCACGTGATGAACAGAAGTGGAAAAAAATTTGCATACTCATACTTCTTCTTACTAATATCCCGCACTTATTCTAATTTTCCACATTTTGCTTCCTTTCATTTTGTGGTTGCTATGGATGATAGTGTTATCCGTCCTTAGCTATTGTCCAGCAGCGTAATTGCATTTTTAGGACTCAATATCAATAAATACTAATATTTAAAATAATTTACTTACATTTTAGAAAAATCACAATAATAAGTGAAATTTTAGCAATATTTTGAAAAACTTCAAAGCAGTTCGAGAAAAAAGTATTAAACTTATATTACTAAGAGTATTACTAAAACAAATTAGATCCATTTATCTAAGTAATGTACTAAAATTTTAATGTTTTATTAAATTTTGAAAATTTTAGAGCTGATTGAGTAAAAATAATAAGAAATGTGATATTCTTTATGAGACCATTATTTAAATAACAAGCAATAACTTAAAAAGTATTCATACAATAAGAAATATTTTAGTATATTCTCTAGAAAATAGCATAAATACCAAGTTCAAAAAGTTTTACAGAAATACATTTTTGTAATCATTTTTAAGTTATCAGACTCGCCATGATAAATTTTAAGCAATTTAAATGCCTACTTCTGGTAGATCAAAGACCCACTTCCAGTTTTTCTAACTTTATAAAATTGATTGTAACCTGGCTTCTAGGTAGTGTAGAAACAAAATAAAGTATGTTTTGTAAAGCCAAAAGATAGTTTTATTCAATAAAATAAAAAAAACAAACAAACAAACATATCTGTCTTGACCGAATTTGGTCATTTTCAACGTGTTTGGATACCTTAAATGATTAATTAGTAATATATTTTATAACAGTTTAATATATTTATATATATGTATACAATTTCGATGCACACAGATACACTTGCACAAGAGGCATCATAGCACAACTCAAACAGCAGACTAGAGACCAATAAGTGACAGTTGGGATTGCGTGAAACATGTGAAAAAATTGGCATATTTAAAGATATTTGTGGTCGTTAAGGAATCTTTGAATGGAGGTAGAAATGAGAAAAATACAAAAAAAAAAACATTAATAAATCCATTTTGTTGTTTAATTTTTTAACTTAAATTGGATTTTTTTTTAATGAATGTCTTATTGGAGCCCCTTGCCTCTGGCTGTAAGCAATAAACCTTGGGGGTTTTGAGGTACTTCTGAGGAAAAGGGGATTCAAGATTCAGAAACTAACGTAAAATCAGTGAGCAAATCAATATCCACATTTCTTAAAATTACAAATTTGCTCATTCAATTTTGCTTAATTAACTTATTACGAGAAATTTATTGAGTTAGCAATGGCATGAAGAGATTGTGAGATAGGACAATGCAGAAGGACGCCGCCACGTGACCTGATGTGTAGGATCTTTAGTTGAACCTCGGATCCTTTAACTTTGAATGGATGTGTGTGTGTATGACATTATTACTAGTCTTCCAACCTGTTGGTGTGGTGTGGTAGTTAGGAGAGGGGGGTGCCAGCTCAGGTGTCGTCCACGTCACTTGACCATGGTTCAAAATTACGTGGTCCGTCACCAAAAGCCCTCGTGTTGCTGAACAGTGCGACGTTAATATTAAATCTATCAATCAACTAGTCTTCCAAAATATATTAGAGTAAATCTGAATTAATATTTTTCTTGCCCATTACAGATGAACGTGTAATAGTTACTATCTCGCGCATTATATGTATTAAGAAATCAATTGATGTATCTGATTGCTTATACCAAGGGTCTCAAACTTAAAGGCTAATTTGGATCAAATAAATAAAATTTAACTTTAAGTAGACCGCAAAAAAACTCAGTATTCATAGAAACGTATATATAATATTTTTTCGAATAATAAATTACAATAAGCATACATATAAGAACAAGAAAAATTTAATGTTTACAACCTGACAATTGGCATCTCTTCTCTGCTACTTTCTTTTCTATTTCGGGAGTTATTAAATTTTTTATATATATATTATTGTGTGTACCGATATATTGGCAGAGCCACAAAAATGTTTGATGCGGGCTCCAAATTCCACATAAGCCACTTATACCACATAGTGAAAAACGAAATAATCTCATTCCAAGGTTTTTTAAAGCAATTATGTATGTGAGCTATTATATTACAGTAATAACTACTTGAAATACAAATGGCAATGATCTTTGGAGTGCATAACAACCTTAGCACTAGTTCTAAGTTTAAAATAATCGGAGCATTTTAACACACATGTATTTTTTATAATCATACATCAAATTTAGCTTAACAACACATATAGTACTTTCAATACAGTTTCTAATTATTAACTGTATCAAGTAGACTTTAAACCGGAGGCCAAATACTGTCTAGAGGTTTCAGCGTGACTCTCCGCGGGTATGGAAGCAATTGTCAAGAAGTTTTCTGTTGAAATGATTTAAAAACTAATTCAAGTGCATGTTATGCTTTTATTTTCATAAACGAAAATTTGCATAGAAATTTGAATTTTTTTTTTTTTTTTGCGTATATGAAACATAGTTGTGAAAATTTATGTAGAAAGTAATTTAACCCTTTTTTTTTTATCCGCAGCCACATTAGAGAAGAGAAAAAAAAAACGATAACAGGAAGTGTTTCTTCCCCCCCCCCAATTTTAAAATTGGTGTTAGTCGTATTTGATTGGAACCTTATTTTGTATTTTTTTATCATAATGTCAAAATAGAACATATGTCGAACGCAATTACGCAAACGGGAATATTTAGAAGGAAAAAAACCCTGCCAGATCTATTTGTGATAGTGAGGAAACATTTGCAGAGAGAGAGAGAGAGAGAGGCTTTGTATTCTTATTCATATTACTTATTTCCATTTTATTATGTCGTTTAATACTATATTACTGTGTTTTCTTACGTGTCTTTTGGTATTCGGAAAGCATAATTTTGTGCAATAGTAAAGTACATTTGAGCAAATGAAGACAAATGCCTGATAAAACTACACATTGATCCGAGTTGAATTGATCCAAAAAACTCTACTCATTGTTATGCATTTCTTATACTTTTTTCATTTTACGCCTAACTAAAATAAGCAGACACATACTAATAACTACTGTTTGCGACCTTATGGTCTTGTAAGGGTTAAAAACTTCTGCATGTATAAAAAATGTATATCGCCCTAGTGAATATGCATACAATTATTAAAATATGCTTTATTGCTTTTATATTCCAGTTAAAAATTCTGAAAAAAAAGCAAGACGTGTAGAAGGTAACATTTATTGCACATTAGTATTAAACAATTTTACGTTTTATAACAAACTGCATTGAGCCACCAAAATAATATTCCTTCTTAATTGTTTGCGTTCTTAAACTGTTTGCTCATCCCTGAACTACACTCATGTCCAAAAATTAAGGATAATTCAGAATCACACAGAAATTGAACTCTAAAATAAAAATTTCATCTAGAGAAATACCTCACATATCTTGAAGAAGAATATGCAAATTACAGGAAACCACCAGATGGCGCGGATACTACGTCACAATGACGAGAGTGTAAGAGAGGGGTATATAAGGAATGGTGGCAAAGAAGTAAAATTGTTCACAAGCACTTTAAAAGCCTTTCAGTGCAATAACCGCATAGTTATGGCACAAAGGAAGCATTCGGATGATTTTTTACGTGGTAGAATTATTGGACGACTGGAATGTGGACGTACCCAGCTGGAAGTATCCGAGGAATTTGTAATGGCCCAGAGTGTCATCTCCAGGCTTTGGCAACGATTCCAAGACGATGGTAATGTGAGTAGATGTTACAGCAAAGGTCTCCCCCGAGTTACAACGCCGAATGAGTATTTGGCAATTACTGCTAAAAGAAACAGACGGAACACAGCATCAGACCTGTCTCGTCAGCTTTCTTCAGCTACCGGTATGACAGTTTCAAGGCAGACCGTGTACAGACGCTTAGGGCACATTGGTCTATATGCTCGTAGGCCTGTAAGATGTGTTCGACATACCGCAGTTCACTGTTGCCTACTATTAACCTGGAGTAGAGAGCATGCATTGTGGACACCACAACAGTAGCCTTGTGAGATGTTTTCCGACGAGTCCAGGTTAAGTTTGCAGTCTGATTCTCGCCGAACTTTAATATGGAGAGCGCCCGGTACCTGTTATCACCAAGAGAACACCATTGAACGCCACCGTTACGGTGGTGCAGGATGGCTCGTTTGGGGAGGAATTATTCGTGGTTCCAGAAAAGACCTGCATGTTCAGAGTGTAACGATGATCGGCCACATCTATCGAGATGTCATTCTGGAACAACATGTACGTTTGTTTCAGGGCGCCACGGGTGCTGAATTTCTGTTTATGGATGACAACGCCCGTCCTCACCGTGCAAACATTGTAGACAAATGCCTTCAATCGGAGGATATCACCCGTATGGATTGGCCAGCATACTCACCGGACTTGAATCCAATAGAGCAAGTGTGGGATATGCTTGGTCGACGAATTGCAGCCCATCAACCCCCTCCCACCGGTCTACCGAAAGTTCGGAGGGCATTGCTTGATGAATGGCGTAATATTCCACAATATCAGATTGAAAATTTGATACTCAGCATGCCTAGGCGTTGTAAGGCATGTATTGCATCGTCCGGGAGACATACTCCGTTTTTACCATCATAATAACCATGCTATACTGTTTTTTGTAAATAGGGTTCTTTTTTGAAATTTGCTCCAGGGAGTAAAAATCGCAATTTTTGTTAATTATGTCAAACATATAGTATCTTTTTGCTCTTTACCTTTTGTTTAATAATTAGGCTTTACAAATAAGTCATATTTGTTTTGCTTCTGTCTCTTTCTTTGCCTGAACTTCATTATCCTTAATTTATGGACATGAGTGTATATGAATACTTAAACAAACTACTTTTTGAAATATGAAACTTCACTTATAAGAGATACGAAGAAATATATATATTTTACTTCACATATTTTTAGAAATGAAGTCTGCCTTTCTGCAAGACTGAAATTGAATTCTAAATCCAAAGATTTCGAGTAGAAATATCTGAATATCTAATAGGTTTTAAATGTTGAGTAGGCGAGGAATGTGTTTGAAGTTTCAATCTTAAATTTAAATTCAACTCTTAGTGGGAATTGTTATAGTTAGAAGCGAAAATTATCAAGCATTTTGGAATTATTTGCATAATTGCACCGAATATTCCCGAATATTGCATAAATGTGTTTCATTGTACACCGGACTTTGAACAGTATGTTTGCAGTTAGAATTCAATACCTTAAGAGAGAAGTTTGTTTTGCTTATTTTAAATTCTACTTTATTTTCTATTCAAATAAATATATAAGATTAATTCACCTTATTTTTCAAACATACATCAAGAAATTTTTTTCCCTCTTGAAAAATATTATTTAGGCTTTATCATAACGAAATTAACATACTTAACATGATTTTCAAAGGAAACCAATTTTTCTTTATTTATCAACCCTCACAGAACTGAGGAATCTATTATCAGCGGTATTCTAATGAGACTGACTCTTCTTTTTGACTATTACTCTTTTATAATTAACGCATTATTTCGTCTTATGAGTAATTCTTCTTCTCTCGTCGTACGATTTGTCTTTGCGCAAAATTAGATAAATAAATAAAGTTTTCATTAAAAGCTTAATCTGCAAAGTAGTTTATTAGTATATTATTATTTAGTAGTATATTATTTCTCATAATATAAGATTTGTGTATTTCCGAAAATTTTCGAAATGTTCTGAAATTTTTTTTCATGTTCATGAAGAGTGATTTTACCATTGCGTAATATATCCATTAAAATGGACATTCAGAGTTGCCGAGTGAAAATACCTTTTGTTATTGCAACACGTCTAAGAATTGTTCACGTTAATATCGATATCTAACCGAAATGAAATTGCATATAGAATGTAGAGAAATGCATTTTCTGATTCTAGAATTACAAAACTAATATTACTTCTTATTGCACATCTTGTGTTTCTCCTAATAACTTGTCTTTGTTCTGATCTCTTTATTAAGTAATACATCTGTTTGAAAAGACATTCTTAATGAATAACTCTTACTTGTTTTAATGTTTATTCATTAGCGATGTATAATTTGGTCATGGGTTTTGTTCATTTTCCTTCTCTTTTTATAGTTCACGTTATTGGAATCCTTTTAAAAATGCCTTCCCTTGACAATATTGGAGAATTCGTAAGTTCTTGCTTAAGAGCGCCATAATACACTCATGTCCATAAATTAAGGATAATTCAGAATCACACAGAAATTGAACTCTAAAATAAAAATTTCATCTGTAGAATTATCACACACATCTTGAAGAAGAATATGCAAATTACATGAAACCACCAGATGTCGCGGATAGGACGTCACAATGACGAGAGTGTAAGAGAGGGGTATATAAGGAATGGTGGCAAAGAAGTAAAATTGTGCACAAGCGCTTTAAAAGCCTTTCATTGCAATAACCGCATAGTTATGGCACAAAGGAAGCATTTGGGTGATTTTTTACGTGGTAGAATTATTGCACAACTAAAATGTGGACGTACCTAGCTGGAAGTATCCGAGGAACTTGGAATCTCCCAGAGTGTCATCTCCAGGCATTGGCAACGATTCCAAGATGATGGTAATGTGAGTAGATGTTACAGCACAGGTCGCCCCCGAATTACAACGCCGAATGAGGACCGGTATATTTGACAGTTACTGCCAAAAGAAACAGACGGAGCACAGCATCAGACCTGTCTCGTCAGTTCTCTTCAGCTACCGGTACGACAGTTTCAAGGCAGACCGTGTACAGACGCTTAGGGCACATTGGTCTATATGCTCGTAGGCCTGTCAGATGTGTTCGACTTACCGCAACTCATTGTCGCCTGCGATTAACCTGGAGTAGAGAGCATGCATTGTGGACACTACAACAGTGGTCTTGTGTGATGTTTTCTGACGAGTCCAGGTTTTGTTTGCAGTCTGATTCTCACCGGACTTTAATATGGAGAGCGCCCGGTACCCGTTATCACCAAGAGAACACAATTGAACGCCCCCGTTACGGTGGTGCAGGATGGCTCGTTTGGGGGAGGAATTATTCTTGGTTCCAGAACTGACCTGCATGTTCAGAGTGTAACGATGACAGGCCACATCTATCGGGATGTCATTCTGGAACAACATGTACGTTTGTTTCAGGGCGCCACGGGTGCTGAATTTCTGTTTATGGATGACAACGCCCGCCCTCACCGTGCAAACATTGTAGACGAATGCCTTCAATCGGAGGATATCACCCGTATTGATTGGTCAGCATACTCACCCTACTTGAATCCAATAGAGCATGTGTGGGATATGCTTGGCCGACGAATTGCAGCCCGTCAACCCCCTCCCACCGGTCTTCCGGAACTTCGGAGGGCATTGCTTGATGAGTGGTGTAAAATTTTCTAAGATCAGATTGATAATTTGATACTCAGCATGCCTAGGCGTGTAAGGTCTGTATTGCATCGTCCGGGAGACATACTCCGTATTAATCATCATACTAACTATGTTATACTGTTTTTTGTAAATAGGTTTTTTTAAAAATTTGCTCCAGTGAGTAAAAATCGCAATTTTTATGAATTATGTCAAACATATAGCATCTTTTTTGCTTTTTACCTTTTGTTTAATAAATAGGCTTGACAAATAAGTCAAATTTGTTTTGCTTCTGTTTCTTTCTTTTCCTGAACTTCATTATTCTTAATTTATGGACATGAGTGTAGTAGAATTTTTTATCAAAGGCTGTTCATTTCAGTTTCTGATAGCTCTTAATTGTTCCTTATTTTAATTGCTAAGTAAGCTGAATGGATTGATTATTTATTACCTTTAGTTTTTCAAGCTACATGAGAGCTATTGGCGGATTTCGCAATTTTGAGACATGGTCAAGTGACGAGGACGATATCTGAGCTGCACCCCACTATCTAAGGTGCCACATCTGTCTATCTAAGATGCCACTTCTCACTATCTAAGGTGCCACATCTCACTATCTAAGGTGCCACATCTCACTATGTAAAGTGCCACATCTCATTATTGAACCTCGACATATTTAACGTGTACCAGCCCCTCTACACAGTGGGTCTTTAGTGCCACTAGGACACAACTCTATGACTTGACAGAAACAATACCAGCCACTTTTTTTTCTAGAGCATTCGACTACCGTGGCCACCTAAACGAGCTGAAAGAAAATATCTTCATTTTCAGCAAGAACTGATTTTGAGGTGATTTTCTTTCCCGCATTAAAAAAATAAATTTCCATGTGCATTTCAGTTTGGAATGAATCCATTTACACTTTCTGAGGTGCATTCTCATTTTGTAAGCATGCATTTAATTTTGTTCTAACACCTATTTTTTCCGGTAGTTCACTTTGATTTTCTGAAATGTTTTATGCAACTGTAATAAAATGTGAAGGGGACTATTTTGGTACTTGAGTGCATGACAGATTTTTGAAAGGAATCGATAGGCGAAATGGATGTTGACTCGGCTTCTAAATGACACACAACCAACATTGTATTTTTGCAATAATTTAACTCGTCATTCAACTATTCCCAAGCTTAAGATGCCGTGGTAGCCAAATGGTCAGGGTCGCGAACTGTTGACGGGCGTGGCAAAGTCGCTAATCCTAAAAAAAGTGTCACAGATGACCTGTGGCCGTGGTAACCTAGTAGTCAAGGTCACTGTCACGAGTTCCAACCTTGTGCCACTGAAGACCCACCGTGTAGTGGGGCGATGCACGTTAAATCGGTCAAACCGATCGTTCTACCTTTGGTGTGGTGTGGAAGTTAGGAAAGGGGTGAGTGTCGCTTGACCGTGATTCAAAGTGACGTCACCAAAAGCTCTCGAGTAGCTGAATAGTGCGACGTTAATATTCTCTTACTCGCGCCACAGAAGACCTGCCGTGGGAAGGACTAATGTACGTGAAATCTGTTGAGGCTCATATAGTCCTCCTGTTGGTGAGGGAGTTTGGAGAGGGAGTGCCATCTCAGGTGTCGTCACTTGACAGTGCTTCAAAATTATGAGGTCCAATAGTTCTAGTACCACCCATCCGGTATGATTAGATTACGGTGCCGTAGGGTCTGGGTTTGAATCCCGGGTAGGGCACGGATATTTGTGTTGTAATCCTTCTCTTCTTTGTGATGTGTTATTTATGCTTATGTAAGCCCCCGTGTGATACTTCTTGGTGTGTGGGGTTATGTTTTCACTAAAAAAAGAATGGATCTCAGGTTGCTTCATAGTAAAAATCCAACCCAAGCTTAAGAGATTCTTTCGTAAGTTATTCAGTTGCAATTTACCTTTTTTACCTTGGCCTGCTTTTTAATGCATCTTACCTTTTTAGATACTGTACCTATGACTGTAGTTTTTTTCAAGTTGGCTCTTACTTTAGTCTTTAGTTTTAAGCTGAGAGTTATAAAATCATTCAATCATAAAAATTACCTACTATAATTTGATTTGTGTTAAATCTTGAATCCCTAAAAACCGTGGCATCATATAAGTAATGCAAATTAAAATGTGTAAAAGACTTCTAACTTAAAGATTTTTTAGTGAATTATTTATGTTTTTTGTGTGTGCATTGATCAATGCACAAAACATAAGTAATTACAGCAATAACACACTCTCTTTTCCTGCCAGATTCTAGATAAAAATATAAGAAAAAACCTGCTGCCAATTACATTTTTAAAGATTCTGAAAACTCCATTTTGTATTTGAAAGTGTATAAATTTCCTACTCTTGCATATTTAAATGATATTTGGAAAAATAAAAACGTAAGAACATATTTTATCCCAATTCCGGAATACAGACATGTGCTTCCGGTTTCAAAAACTAGTTATCGAGTAAAATTCAAATATTTGTAACTTAAGTTCTAAATGTGTGATAAAAATAATTTAAACACTTTTTTACAGGTAAAAAAACTAATTTTAAAATAACATTATGTTTACACAATGAAAAATTATGATGAAAATGACGTTTTGAAGATGTGTGTACAGATATATTAAACTCTCTTCAGTCTATTATGGCTAAATATGTATTTTTTAAATAAAAATGCTAGTTATAGTCTCAACTACACACACACTCACTTAAGATTCTTTTAATGTAATTTGTAGATTTCAATTAAATAGAGATAAGATCATCTCTACATATAAAAAAATTTTAACAGAGAAAGATTTATATTAACACATTATAAAGTAACACTGGAGCTATTAGAAAAGGACTTCGTAATTTTGAGCCTTGGTCAAGTGAAGAGAACGACACACGAACTCCCACCCCCTCTCCAAACAATCACACCCCGCCAACGAGAGGACTTTGAGATGGACTGATTTAGCGTGCATCAGTCCCCTCTGCACGGCGGGTCTTCAGTGGCATCAGGACTCGAACCCGTGATATTAAATTTCAAATTTTGAAAATTAAAAAATTGAATTTTCCTTTGTGAGATGTTCATGTGTGTGTGTGGGAAACAAGGCTTCTTATTGCTTCATTATACTTTGAAGTCAAAATACTGTTCGAAAATTTAGAAGTGAAACTATTTTACCGAAGTTAATAAGATTTATTTAAAAATAATAAGAAAAAATACGCCTGACTTTACCATTTTTATATTTTTCTTGACGAAGTGAACAGAATATACCAAACTCTTTTTTACTCGGTTCATATATTTTTTAAAAACCAGTACAAAAAAGATACGTTTTGTACAGCAGAAAAAAGAACGTGTTCCACGTTATCCAAAAACAGTGTTAAAAATGCAATGTATTATGTAGTTACTATTTAAAGCTGTTATCCAAATCTTATTCGCATAAAAATTGACTTGACACGGTATTTTTACATAGTTTTAAGGATTGGAAATATAACTATTATTACCAGTTGTTTTATTTTAAGGAAGACAACTTTTATTTGAAGTTCTATGGAAGAGATTGCAGAAATGTCTTAAAGTAAGCAATGAGTTCTATCTTTGGTATCTCTTGTTACCAAAGAGAAGAGGATAATGGAAAGCCCCGTGGGACTAAACGCGAACGAATACGATGAAACTGCTCTTAATAGAAACTATTGTCTACTTGGAAGATAAAAGATGAAGAAAAAAAGTTAATCCTTTTTTTTCCTCTCCATCTCGCAAATCTCTAACTTTTCGTGGACTTTTGTTCTCTAAATAATTTCTAAGACTTCGATACTCCGAGATAAATTCTTCGAGTTGTCTATAGTAGCTTAAAAATACCACTCTTTTCTATTTTCATAGCACAGCGCGCAAAACGAGAGAAATATATTTATACTTTAAATAATATATAAGTGTATAAATATCTTAGAGACCATTTCAAAGTTTTGTAATCTATGAAGAAATAAATTTAGAGAAAGTTTATCCTATATCTTATGAGTAAAAGTAATAACAATGTCAAAGCATCAATATATATGTTGTCCCGAAGAGAATCAATAACCCCAAGAAAAATTTAGGAAATGAGTAGTTATGGAAGCAATTTGTTGCATTCTAATTAGTTCTGAGTTATTTTTTTTAAATTTTTAAGCAAAATAAAAATATATATTGCAAAATTATCTTGGAATAATTCAAACACTGTGAACTTTCCGATAAATATTACGTAATAAGAGGTTACTTATATTTGTTTATTACTTGCTATATTTTTTACCGTGTTCATTTGCAAAATATAAAGGGTGTTTTTTTAGAGGTATAGAACTTTAAATTGCAATAAAACAACGATGTACTATTGGATTGACATGAATTTTTTTTATTCGAAAGATAATCTTGTGGCATTACATTTTAAATATGATCAAGCAAAGCGTAGATTCGTCGAATGGGCCCAAAACGAGATTGCCGTTGTTCCCGATTTTCATAAGCGAATTTTGTTTAGCGATGAAGCGCTCTTCTGGTTGAATGGCTACGTCAACAAACAAAACTGCCGCATTTGGAGTGAAGCTAATCCACAAGTGTATGTCGAAACACCGTTACATCCAGAAAAACTGACTGTTTGGTGCGCTTTATGGGCTGGTGGAATCATTGGTCCGTACTTCTTCAAAAACGATGAAGGCCACAACGTTACAGTCAATGGTGATCGGTATAGAGCCCTGATTACTAACTTTTTCATTCATGAATTGAACAATCATGATGTCCAGAAGCTGTGGTTCCAACAAGACGGCGCAACATGTCCCACAGCTCGTGCCACAATCGATTTATTGAAAGACACGTTTAGTGACCGCCTAATTTCACGTTTTGGACCTGTGAATTGGCCTCCAAGATCTTGTGATTTAACACCACTAGACTATTTTCTGTGGGGCTATGTAAAGTCATTGGTCTATGCGGATAAGCCACAAACGCTTGACCATTTGGAAGACAACATTCGCCGTGTTACTGCCGATATACGGCCACAAATGTTGGAAAAAGTCATCGAAAATTGGACGTCCAAATTGGACTACATCCGAGCCAGCCGTGGCAGTCCTATGCCAGAAATCATATTTAAAATATAATGCCACAAGATTATCTTTCGAATAAAAAAATTCATGTCAATCGAATAATACATCGTTGTTTTATTGCAATTTAAAGTTCTATACCTCTAAAAGAAACACCCTTTACTTCTGAGGTAATAAAAAAATTAGACATCTAAAAAACTACATTTGAAAATCCTCGTTTTCTTATCTCTGATCGTGGAACTACATTCACTTCCAACGAATTCCACACTTATTGTTCAGAACACTTCATCATATTGCTACAGATTACCCACGTGCAAATGGTCAAGTTGAACGCATTGATCGAACAATTATTCCTGTCTTATCGAAGATGTCAGAAAACGATCCCACGAAATGGTTCACACGCAAACATGTTCTTTCACTACAAGAAGTCTTTAACTCAACATTTCAACGAGGCATTAACACCACTCCTTTTGAATTAATCTTTGGAACACAAATCAATAATAATACTGATTTGCGCATTCAACAATTAATTGATGAACAACTACAACTCGAATTTAATGAAAACAGAGAACTCCTACGTAAAGCGGCAAAAGCGCAAATAATTAAAGCACAAAATAAAAACAAAAAGTCTTATAATCTTCGATAAAAATCTCCTTATTTATATAGTGTTAAAGACTTAGTTGCTATTAAAAGAACGCAACAAGGACCTGGACAAAAACTCTGCAATAAATTTATCGGTCCATATAAAATTACTCAAGTAAAACTTAACCACACCTACAACGTTAAAAAATGTGGAAATTTTGATGGCCCAACCAAAAGAAGTACTTGTGCCGAATACTTGAAACCATGGCCACACAAATGAATGTTACATTACAAACGAAAACTTTTACATTAACTTTTTTTTGACATTATCACCATACTCAAGATTGCTTTGTATTGTTTGTCTTCTTTCCATCTGTATACCTATTTTTTAATTTTTTTTATTCTTTATTATTAGTTTTGATTTTTTGATACATATTTGTCTGTTTTTATAATTGTTTTATTTGCAAGTTTATTTCCTCTAACATTTCAGTTTTATTTCATGAAATTTTGAAATACATTGTATTTTACATGCGAGGACGCATGCTTGGTCATGATGGCCGATATAGGAATGGATGTACACGTTATCGTATTCTTCCTATATTCCTTAATGACGTAATGCCAAGAGAGCACCACCTAGCTGACAAGGCGGTTCGAGGATAACGAGTAAACTAGAGACGAAGAGGGCGATATCGCGGGAGACGACAGAGAGAGACGACGGCGAGGAGTGACGACAGGAAGAAGAGACGAGGGCGCAGCAACGAAACGCCCCGTGGAATCCAACTACTTACCTTAAAAACGATGTTTCTATTAATTTTTACTAGCTTCTAGCCCTCTCTTGTAAAGAATTCCCCTTACTAAATGTATATTTAACTCAATCTGGTCGTGTTGTCACTCTCTATAATATAATCTATGTCTTTTCTATGAGTGGCCATTGCATTAAATAAGTCATATATGTATCACTCTTTGCACAATCTAGGTAAATTAATATTTCATAACGCATTAGCGCTATTTTCCGTATACTATTTTAAGTACTTTGTATAATAAGTTCACATATAATAGCAATTAAATATTACACACATCGTCACAGAGAAACACTAAGAAATCACTTGTATAGTTGTACGATATGCGTTGCTCTTAATGATGATAAGTAATTATATTAAAAAAAATCCACTTTTTTGTAGTATTTACCAGGTTAATCACAAACATAGAAGAAGTTAAATTCATTGAACTAGAGAAAACTTTACAAAATTGAATTGTTCCTCGATCTCATTTAGACATTTTATTTCTTGTCTGAAATTTTTAAATACAAACTAAAATATATGAACATTACATCATCGGAAAGCATTGCTGGAACATGTATTTGATTGTACACCAGTATGATTTTATAGAAATATCAATAAAAATTGATTTCGTAAATGCATCAAAATAAAAGTCTGTTTCTACAAAACTATCAAAATATTTAATTAATAATACGAGGAATATACATTTATATATATATACTTTTGAGTTTCATTAGAAAGTAATTAAGTTGTAATCCTTGTAACAGATAACGTGGAAATGAATTTCAACTTTCTAAAATGCATGTCACAAAAATGTTTTTAAAAAATTGTTCTTTTTTTTAACTAAATCCCTCAGTTTCACAAAAATATTAGGAAGAAATGTGAAGAAATTTTTGATCAATCAACAACTTAACTTTTCTTTTAAAAATTAAGTATTAAAGAAATCCTAAAAAAGGAAGAAAATAACATTAACGTAAAAATATCAATAAGAAAATATTTACATAAAAAATACTTTTTTTACTAGAGAACTGTTCAAATAAAGACCGAGTTACTATACTAAATTGCTAGAATTCTAACCTAATATTACAACGATTTTTTGTGAGGATATATTATATTAAAATTGATTTCTTATAGTTTAGTAAAAATATCAGAATGAAGATGCATACTTTTTTGTGTAAAATAATCAAAAAGTAATAACAAATGATGTTTATTTTGCAATATGTTATTTAAGTGATTCATTTATGGAGAAATAACACACTTTTCGATAATTAATTCGGAAGAAGCTAAATATTTGTAAAAAAATATATGGACAAGACTTTGTAGTTATAAATAAACTTAGTTTTATTGTTTTTTATCGTAGATAATAAAATGTGAGAGATGATTCAGTTGTTCATGAAATATATTAAAATATAAGGATAAGAATGAATTCCACACACACACACGTTAAATTTTCTCAAAAAAAAATCTCACAGGTACTTCCTTACCCAGTACCCCTTTTAAAAAAAGAATTCTCGAAATTAAAAATAATGAAATGAGGCAAAAACTGATTAAGGATAAATTTGTGTATTTCTTAAGAAATAAATAATATATTAACTTATATAAATCTGCGTAAATTATTTCTCCAGAATGTTCACTAAATTACCTTTTTCATTATGTATGTAGAAAAACTTCAATGTGGATTAGTTTCTGCCCTCTTGATAATGTTTCTCTACCAAAGTTTTTTTTCGTAAATTAGTACGCGCGAATAATAAATATAGTTAATATCTATTTGTAAGATATGCGTTAAACATTCTTTTAAACAAATATATATATATATTTATGTGTGCTGATGTTATCTTTATTAAATTTAACTGAACAATTTAAACAAGATAATTAGACTACCCTTTCTATGTGCTATGTATGTTTTTCTATTTTTTTGTTTTCTCGTTACTGTTTATTTATTAACTAAATTTTTAATTATTGTAGAAAAAAAGTATAGTAAAACAGAAATTACATTCTCAGTAATTAGTCCATCCCAGGTGGGATTCCAGCCCACGAACTTTGGATTTGAAGTCCATTGCGCTGCGCTAGAGGAACACAACGAACGGTTTTCCATTCTATATATGCTATGGTGAACTATTATTTTTGTTACCTTATTTTTTAATTTAATAAATGAATTTATATTTGAAAAAAAACTGTATATTAACATCAAATGTCGCCCACTACAAGTTTAAAAAAAATAAAAGCAATGTCTATATATTATGCTTCATTATTAATTGCCATCCTTATTTTCTATGCCTTTTATGATACTTCAAGCACTCTCTACAGTTTAAAAGTAATTTTAATTTCAAAATATTTTTCCATTGTTTTACTGAACATAATGTGATTTTATATTACATTTTTTCATTTACATACCACTTATAAAACTATTTCTTGATTATGAAATTCATTTTACGCACATATGTAAAAGAATGAACATAACATAATTAACCATATATTATTTTTGAAAAATATAATGAAACGAATGATCTTAAATTTTTTTTTAAAAAAAAAAGGTTGTTTAAAATGTTAAGAAAAATAAAATAGACACTTTTATCAGTTTCATTTGTGATGTTTTACGTTTATTTTATCAATGCACATATAAGTGTTAGCATTTTTTTTCTGAAAAATACGCAATATTTCTTAAAACTGCAACGCAAAATTTCGAAAAAGTATGTTTTAGTGAAGCTTTTACTTATATAAGTACAGAAAGCCTATGCAACGCCGGGCCATACAACTAGTTTAGTACTAAAATTTGTTTTTTCTAAGGTTACACACATTTAGAAAAAATAACGAACCTTGTAATGTTTATGAAGTAGGATCCAGTAATATATATGTTGTGTTTTTAAAGAAAGTAATTAAAAGTTGCTTAAAACAAATTAAACCAAGAAACTCTTTTGTTTCCACGGTTTTTATTTTTATTGAATAACATGATCTCTCTACTATCAAACAGTTTCGATAATTATCTTAAGGTAAGAAGTGCAAGAGAATTATTTCTCTCATGATGAGAATTTTTTTATAGAATATTCGGTAGCTCTTTAAACTGTTGATCCAATATTATTAAGAAGTAATTTAATTTATAATTGAAGCCCTTTAATTAATGAGTATTTTTAGGGAGGGGCGTGTGTTTTGTCTCCAGCCTAAAATAAAACTGCATCGAAGAAAAGTTTATTTTTCTTTTTGGACAAAAATTGATTCTTTTCTTTTTGATCAATCCTAGAATTATATATTGTTTCATTTTTTTTATTACATTTATTAATCAAATGTCTATATATTTTTTCCTTAAATGACTAAAAGGATGCATGTAGAAATTGTTTAACATTATTGTTGATATAAATGAAAAATATAGAAACACTATTAGTTGTAAACAAAATGTACAAGAATTTGTTTTTGTTAGGAAAAATATAATGTGTGCATTATAAGAAATGAAATAATGTAGTTAAAAAAATAGTAATTGCAGTGTTTGGCTATATAAAAAATATCAATTCTAAGGTCAACTATTAAAATACACTAAAAGAAAAAGTTCCAAATAATAAAATTGCACGCTTGCATGTAAATTTATTAAGCTTTAATAGAAACACAATTTTCTGATATTTAAAATAATGGGGGCAGGTGGAAGTAAAGATTTTGATTAATATATATATAATAATGTACAATTTATCGTTTTTCTATTAAAGTGCAATTTATTTTATGCACAAATATTTCAAAGAACAAATTTTTCAAGAAGAAATTATATTCAAAAAGAAATAGGAATGAGAGAGAGAGAGAGATAACTCGCATAATTTTTGGGGATTTCCTTTGATTGTGATTCTTCCAATTTCGCTAATTTTTTCCCTTCTGTAAGCTTTATTTATTTTTAAATGAACAGACATTATGTGTAGAAACAATAAAAAAAAATATCATAAAGCCATAACAACCAGTTCAAGAGAACTGAAATCACTTTGCAAGAATCTCATTGAAAAATTGGTGAATATTCTTCAAATAGAAAAGTAGCTGTGAATTAAAAGAAATTTATTTTATGAATAAAAGGAAATAATTTATATTTTGGCACTCAAGAGAGGAGATTTTATCATAATATTGACTATAAGAGCTGAATCACATGTTTATTATTTGTATAAAAACCCATTACTTTTCTTTGCGTTTGAGTGTGTTGTGTGATCTCAAAATTTCTGCTTAAAAATGATATATTCATCAATGTAATTAAATAATTTTATTTTTTCGGTTGTTTTGATTTAAAAATGATGTTACAAGCTTCAATTTTTTATGTATGAACTTTGTTTTAGCTTGAAAGTCTCTATATAAAATAGCTCGTAAAAATAGAATGGAATTATAAAATTCATCATTTAAATACTGGCTTTATAAATAACCAATTTTTGTTTTAAATGCCCGTGTTCAATAAAATATAAGCGTTAATAAATAATAATAGTTATTTGCTTTTGTTGGAAGCGGTGTTTGATTAGTGAATCGAAAATTTTTCCAAACACATTTAAAAAACTTTCTTTGCAATTGTTCACATTTTATCATTAATTTGATTTTATGTCATTCTGTAATTACAAAACAAGCTAAAGATGACTCATCAAGTTATTTTCTACCATGATCAGCTGAAAGGAAAAAAAACAACGCTTCAACCACCAAATTTCCTCAATACGTCCTGTGAGAATTGCTTGTTAGAATAAATATTGCACTGGATATAAAGCAGCACAAGAGCTTAAAGACCCATGTCAGTTGAATGTTCAGAAATTATTATTATTCCTTACGACTTGATTATTCAACTGGAGGGTATATGCAGGCTTACAGTCTGGATCCCATGAACTTTCTGCCATCATGCTATTGTGATGGTTGACTCTTTTGGAAATGCGATTAGTGTTTATAGAACCATTAAAAAATATATGCAATATACTGTCTATTGTATGTGCAGATAAATACACTAATACTGATGTAACTTTTCTAATTATGAAAGGAACTGATGGGTTGTTAATTGGAAGCAACGCGAGGGCTATTGGTGATAGACTTCCTCAATTTACCATGGCTCAAAAGAACAAAGATGACGCCTGACTCCACTTTTCAAACTTCCGCGACATACCAGCGAGAGTTCTTTGAGTCGCCAAAGATTAAACGTCATCAACCTCAGTGTCTCCCACGAGTTCGTGAACATGTCTACCATGATCATCACTAGCAAAATAAAAAATTAATCAGATTATACACAAGCTATAATTATAAGTGATTATCGTATCGATCCTTTAAGACTAAAAAATGTACTGCACATAATAAAACCTTTGATTTCTGATTTTTTTGACGTGTTACTCATTGATCATCAAAATTTTACACACGCACATATATATATATATATATGTAAGGATAATTAAATTAGATTAAAAATTAAATTCCCTATCTAGCACTTGACTCTATCTGTCTCCGTTCTCATTTTCAAGTATCAAACTTATCGCCCATTTATATCTTCCGAACATATGGCCTAGCCAATAAACATGTCTAATTCTAGATCGTTAGATTTAATAGTCAACATATGTCAGCATTAACTTGCAAGCACCATCTTCAAAGCAGCGACACTTACCAGATGTTTTTCACGTGTTATTCACGTGAAACCCCCACCATGGCGTGTTTTTTACTCCCTGCTCTTAGCGGTCAGAACTGATGTTGACACGATGGAATAAAGATCTCTTTTTAATTTAAACATTAATCTGATTCTGTCTTTAAAATCATGACAGAATTAAAGCCGGCAGGATTTTTATCTGCGAGTGGATTCCAAATCTTAACGTAAAAACTAATCTTTTTATAAAATAATTTTAATATATAAACTAAAGCCAGCGACCATAATAACTGATATGGAGAATTTGACGGAACACCGAATGCACCATATGCCAATATGCTGAAGACGTCGGATTTCCAGAATAAAAAATGGTACGGAAAAAAAAAAACGCACTATTATTCCCTGGAAGAACATCGCTCTTAAACCCCGAGAAGAATGCAGTGTTTACCGCCGAACGTTATTTCTACCGTTGCTGAAGAGACCAGCAAGTTTGCCATGAAAGAACCAACTTTCGAATGACGAAAAAAGAAACAAAACAAAAAGAGAAGCGTGAATTCCCCAACTCAGTGATGAAAGGCGTCCGATCCCTTCCCCCAGAATAATAATAATAATAAAATATGTTCTTCTTCGAATGGCATTGCGATTTAGTTCCAGTGATACAATGATGGAAGGACCAACACTGCCAGAAAAAAAAATCTTCTTCGCCGGAAAGTCTGCACGGTAATACTGTGAAATAGTGAAGTATCAACATGGAAAAATAAGTAAATAAATAAATAAAATTTTACTAGTGAAAGAAAGTGACAACAGCATCTGGATTACGGTTCTCACCAAATGTTTCAGCCGCTGCAAAGTGGAGGTCAGTTAGATTATATATTTCCAATTGTAGTAACATTGAAGTAACTGAGTTTTGTTGAACAGAACTTTGCGAAAAAGAATAGTATATGATATGTGTGTGTGTGATATAGTATTTAATTTTTATAATATAAATGTGTTATAAATGAGATATTTTCTTTATATTTTAATTGAGAAAACAAAGTATATAGGTTTAGTCATACAAAATTTTGAGAAATTTTAATATACTTCTCATAATTTTATCTTAAGATGTCGAATGAGTTAAGAGTTATGATAGAAATTGGTGTTTTAAAGTGAAAGATATAAATTAAGTTTTTAGAAAAATGACTAATGAGAGAACTAATACTAGAGAGATTGATTGTTATAAGAAACAAAAGTAAAGTCAAGTTGTATTCTTTTTTCTCCATTGAATTCAATTGTTTTGTTAATTATTTTATTCAGCAGTAATCTTATTGCATGTCATTTAATTTTTTTTATTTTGAAACTGTGTGTTTTGATATACTGGCCATATATCAGGGGATTCACTATTTCTCGAATTTTTCCTTATCTAAAATTGAAATTAATTTAATAACTTGAAGCTTATTTTTGGATATTATACAGTGGAGATAAGGGAGAATACAATCCTTATAATTTTGTATATGTCTCGAAACATTAAGAGGACAAACTTGTTTAGTTTGATATGTACACCTCTCATTGTTTCTTATCAGCATCCCTGAACATCTGTGAGTTGATGACGCAGATTTCTCAGAGAGATGCGTTCAAAAATTAAATAAGGTGATACAGTTTATATTAGTGAATGTGTGATGTAAGAGAAAATCAAGAATTTTTGTCTATGAAATGAATTTTTAGAAGGTTACGGAAAGATTCAAAATATTGTATGCGATATTGTTAAGTTACAGTGTATATTGAGAAAATTTTCATACATACTAAAAGTTAGTATTGAAGTGAGTCCACTTTTCCGACTCAAAAATAATAAAAAAGTGCTCTTATATTCTTGTATTCTTTTATTCCTATATTCTTATAATTTTTATGTTTTATAACGTATATGAAATAAAATATTGTTTATTGTGTTGAATAGTGCACATAAGTTGTGTGTTATACACCGTTTTCATATTATTAATAATTTCTTTTTATTAGTGTCTATATTTTTTTTATCTTTTTAAAAATGTTTTTTATACATGCAAAATGTGTGTAACAACATAAGGTAGTACTACGATTGCGCCAGAGTAGATTTTTATACAAAATTCTTATTATAACATTTGTAGGATTTCATGTATTTTTATATTTACTATCTTATTGTGTTTGATATATATTATTTTCCAACATAATTTTTTGTAAAATATCTACCAGCTATAATAGGAATCTATTATTATGAAGGAATAGGAGGAATTGATTGATTGATTGAATATTAACGTCGCACTGTTCAGCTACACGAGGGCTTTTGGCGACGGACCACGTAATTTTGAACCATGGTCAAGTGACGTGGACGACACCTGAGCTGGCACCCCCCTCTCCTAACTACCACACCACACCAACGGGAGGACGTTTCAGCTCTCGACAGATTTAACGTGCATCGCTGCCCTACACGGCGGGTCTTTAGTGGTACTGGGCTCGAACCTGTGACAAAGCAAGCCACAGTCCGATACCTATACCACTCGGCTACCGCGGCCAGGAATAGGAGGAAACGTGAGCTCTTATTCTAGATGTCGAATAGATTTGAACAAGCTAATCTTCATTTATATGTATGGAAAGTCATGTTTATCAGTTAATATGTTGGAAGTGTCCTTACTGTGTTTGTTGTTATAGTTTCTCTCGTTTATTGTATTGCTTTTTGATTTTAGTATTACTTTTGCTTAAAAATTTCTACTGTGTTTAATATCTTTCTAAATAACTATGTATTGTTTTGTGTTTGTTGAAAATTGATTAAGTTTGTAAAGAGAGAAAAAACACCACGCCATGACTCCCTTTTAAAATTGGGGGCAAATGTAAGGATAATTAAATTAGATTAAAAATTAAATTCCCTATCTAGCACTTGACTCTATCTGTCTCCGTTCTCATTTTCAAGTATCAAACTTATCGCCCATTTATATCTTCCGAACATATGGCCTAGCCAATAAACATGTATAATTCTAGATCGTTAGATTTAATAGTCAACATATGTCAGCATTAACTTGCAAGCACCATCTTCAAAGCAGCGACACTTACCAGATGTTTTTCACGTGTTATTCACGTGAAACCCCCACCATGGCGTGTTTTTTACTCCCTGCTCTTAGCGGTCAGAACTGATGTTGTCACGATGGAATAAAGATCTCTTTTTTTTTAAACATTAATCTGGTTCTGTCTTTAAAATCATGACATATATATATATATATATATATATATATATATATATATATATATATATATAATGATTCCCTCTAGCATCTTTTTAATTAACTCTTTTTTTAATAATCTTTAAATAAGATTTTAGTTCTTTGGTTCAAAAAGAACGCCCGAAATCTTATATAATCGTAATCAACTAATATTATTATATCAGAAAATCTCTTTCCCGCTCGTTTTAACCAATCACAGCTTTTGTTGCAAAGGAATCACGTGATATTCACTGCCGGTCTAAAAAGCGAAAGTCTTTATGGCTTTGTGTTCGTCCTGTGAAATGTCGCTTCTATTATATGTGTAGTGTCATCCCTTTCCTGTTTAGTATTTACGTTGTGAATATTTGTGTGTCTCACTATGTTTAATAAAAAGATTTACTGTCACAAAGCACTGTCTCAACAATCCCATCAATATAGAACATTATAAATGACTACTGACTAATCTACGTACAAGTAGCCAATATAAATAGGCCTCGACTACGTTACATATACATATATTTAGAACAGTTAGACCTTTTCAATTTCTTTTTTATGGAAATCTTGTTGAAAAATTCCAGTATCCGTGACAGATAAATTTTAATTAATTATTATATGTATTATAATGATTCACACACACACATTTAAGACAAATCATATGTAAAATAATGATTATATTACTGTACCATCTGTGAAGGAAGGAATTGAACACAGTTTGGAAAGCATGTTTACAAATATGTTTCACAAAAGGCGCCGAATATACATAGTAAAAATAAGAGAAACTTCTCACACAGTCAGAAGCATCTGAGAATTGAAGATGACGACGTTCTGTATCAAATGTAGTCAATAGTTTTTTAGGAGTATCTGATTACCTTTCTTAAAAAATATTGTTTGTTACTTTATATGGAATATTTTCAATTTAGAAAAATTATATTCCTATACAAATTTACTTTGGTGTTTCTTTTCCATATAACATTTTTTTTCCTCACACGCATCCAAAAAAAAGTTTAAGTCAATGAATGAAAATATTTCAGGGTCTCCCAGAAATGTATTCGAAAATTATGCATTCAACTATAATATAATTAATGAAACCTTCCAAAATGAATAAAATGACTTAGAAAGAAAAGGAGACAAGAATATGTGACTTTACTTGATAATTTGATTTGATTGTCAAAAAAGCCAAAAAAAAAAAAACCCGAGATTTTAACTCAGACGTGGGAAGACTTTTAACTGAATAACAAAACTCTTAAGAAATTAAGTCCCCAGGAAGATTGTACAGTTAATCTGGTGGCTTCCTGAAATTATATAAAAAGGCAATCTTCCAGTTTGCTTGAAAATAAAATTATATATTGGGTGTACATGTAAATATAAAAGGAGTTTTTGTGATATAATTTTGAATTTATTGGGCAAAAATGAAACAAACAGATAAGTGAATGTATTTTGTGTGTTCATCGCTAACCATTACGTTTCTATATTTCTGGCAGCGTGCGGATTCCGCGTTGGAAGAACGATTAGTCTTTAAGGGGACTTGGCAGCCTTTGAGTAAACTTCTTTATTTACGTATTTAAAAATTATATTTTAACATTTTATACAATGTTTCTATTCAAGAAAATGTTACCAGATGAAAATTTTCATATATTATTCACACAATTTTAAAAATTTAAATTTTTTGAAGAAAATTGGGAAAATTTTAAAATCCTACTCCTTTTGTAAAAATTAATTTTTTGACCTGAAATTTTATTATAATATTCTTATGGATGTTCTTAACAAATTAACGGATCGATTTTAGAATAACTTCATTCGTTTTTGAGAAAAAAAAAATAAAATGTTGATATACAGGCTAAAAATCAACGAAAAAACCAACATGTCTTACATTTTATTTTTTTTAAAAAAAGAGTATTCAGTTTATAGCAAAACGGATCCCTAATTTTATTACATGCTTTATTTTTAACACTCAGGAAAAAAATGGAAGTGATTGGTAAATAATTGTCGAAAGAGTAGCATTTTGAATGCACTAAGGTTTCGAAAAACACAAACTGAGAAAAACCAGTTTATAGCAAAGTTTATAATTCTGAAAAAATAATTATTATAAGCTTAATTAAACTTAAAATACCACTTTAAGATATTACTTATACGTTTTTCTTTAAAATAATTGCCTTTTCAAACCACACATTTTTATAAATGATCAACTTTTTAGAGAGTACTAATTGCACAGAAAACTCAAGAAAACTTTAAAAATTTTTTTCTGTCACGACAGAAATTTTAGCTGTTTTTCTTCTTATAATAATAAAGTATTACATTTGTATGAAAAATATATCAGGAATAAGAACTGAAATTATAAAATTATTAATATAAAATGCCTTAATTTAAAAATTTTACATGCACACATTTCACAAGGAAGAAAAATTACATTATTGTATTGCCTCGGAAATATTCTGCTTTTAATACTACACATTCTTTTTTATAGTTATTATTTCTGTTTATAAAATAGATTTTTTTATCATAACGCATTTTTTAGCTTTTTTTTCTAAAAAGGGGGTGTGGCTGAATTGCCTAATTTGTTTTCAAATGAAGTTTTATTCAACTTCTAACTTGCCGACATGCACAAGTGATATATCAATCGAAAGATAATAATGCAAAGAATAAGATTAAATGAAAATAAAAAAAACGATAGGTTTGTGAGATTTAGGGTACCAAGTCCTCTTAAAGGCAACCCAAGAAGGACCTATTTCTCACATTCTTAGTAAGAATGGAAGTACTTCTCATAGATCATTAATCGAAATAAGTAAGAGTCTGGGAGGAACAATGTTTGGAAAATACTGAGGGTGGGCTACCATTTGAATGTTTCCAAAGAATTTTTGAAAAGCACTGCAACAGGTAGTCGAATATTTTTGTTCTGCAAAATCACTTTGTTCTTTCTCTGCTCATATTACAGCCTCTGCTCTATTAATTCTGAACTTAAATGCGTCAATTGCAGTATTGAAATGGATGAAGCGCGCTTGGTCTCTCTCCTAAGCCGCACACAACACTCGATGACCTTCAGTGTTTTTTTTCTTCAAATGGACAGAAAAGTAAAGTTTCCCGCCAATTGCGTTTCACCGGCTCAAAAGTCGACGTATTTCGAATAAAAAAACTATGTTGCTATGTTGAAAAAATATGACGTACAGAAAATTGAAACCTAATAATGACGCTTTAATATAAAGATGGTTTAAGTATGGTCCGATACAATTTAATAGGAGTAACGTCCTCTCTTGTCTTCCCTTAAAATTTATTTGAAGCCGCAATATTTTTAAACAAACATTCCTCAACATTTAAGTAATACTTTTAGATTTATTGATTGTTTCAGTTCTTTAACCCGATTACCCCGTGAATCTCGGTATTCCATTGGGAAACCGAATATAGCAGTGTTTCTAAAACTTTCACTATTGGTGACCCAATTTTCAATCATAATTTTTATCCCGCCCCCCCCTATACAATAATAATGCACTTTGGGGGTGCTAAAGCTACCATACGATCTTAATTATAAACTATACAAATTCACATGATAAGTACTAAATTTTGTATTTGTTACTTTTAAGTAATATATATTTTAAACAAATTACTTTTAAGTAATATATATATATATATATATATATTTTAAACTAGGTACTTTTTTAAGTAATAGGATAAAATTATCATGTTATTTTTCGTATCTATAATTTTTAAATTAGAACAGATTGCAAAATGATATTTATTTAAAGATTTATTTCTTCCATCATCGATTTCTAAAAGTCTAAATCTCATTAGAAAAATAGTCTAGTCTATGTTGCTCTCTATCATATTCGTGACAATTAGCATTCTCGCGAACGTCTGCTTGAGTCTGGACAACCTATTCGACGTCTGCGCAAAACGTGTCATTGCAAATGTTGGTATTTTTTACCTTTGCAGACCTAGCTCACTCCCCGGGAGCTGGTATCGCTTTTGAGTGCGGCTCCGTATAATAGGCAATTAATTTTGACGCGTAGTTTCCTCCTCAGAGGGAGGCTCCTGAGCTCTGACGATGCGAAATTGAAGTTAAGAAATTTCGGCATTAAGAATTGGCAGCCAAGCCAAAAGAGCACTTCAAGGGATTTTTTACATGCCGCATAATCATGCGACATGGCCGTTGTCGATTTTCTGCATCATGAAAATCCACCGACATGGGCCGGGGTCGAACCCGCAACATTAGTTGCAGATGGCCAGCGACAAATCAACTACGCCACTCACTTGGCAATAGCTGAATTGTAAGGAAAGTAAAACCAAGAGCACGGCAATGAATACAAAAATGTAAACTGATTTTTTTAAATGAATGCTCATATTATAAATAGATTTAAACGAACTGTAATTGTAATCCTCACAGAATTATCACTTATTATTAATCTTAAATAATGAAAAAGAATTCCGATGAAGAATAATTGTGTTATTTTTAATATTTAAAAAGAGAAGACTTCAAAAGGTTTTAACCCGGGAGCAGACGCGCACTCGATACTTATGTTAATAGTCACGCGAGGTGACGGAGTCACCCTAAAGCTTTTTTTTACAATTATTTTTATAAAAATAGTTGCAAAAATGTTTGATAAAAATCACAATTCTAGTGAATAATTTAACTAAGAGAAAGTGGTGTAGTATACTTTCCTACTTTCTACCTTTTTTCATTTTTCCTTTGATAATTTGAGAAAAATTCCAATAGAACCGAACTAAAATGCTGCTAAGGTACGCGACCTAATATAGGGCACACATCACAGACGCTTTTCACAAACAGTACAGGAATGATAGTTGCAAGCAAAACCGTCACATTTTGTTCAAATTGGTGTAGTTTTGCTGTCCTTGGACTCTGCACTCCCGGGTTAAATGTGTAATCAACGTAAAAATATGAATGTTAATTGTAAAAAGGAATTCTGTAAAACGTGTTTTTTTCATCATGCTTTATATATTTCAGAATACTCTTAAAAATATATCTTGGCCAAATAATCCTTCAAAGTGCTTTCTGTGCTTTTCCAAATGTCATATAACTCTTTCGTATGGGGAAAAGCGCATTATTTACAACTACCCTAAATGAAAAATAAAGACATAAAAAAAGGAACGAACTAACCCCACCAGTAAATTCGAAGGTCAAACAGATGAATTTTTTTTATCTTCCTAGAATGTTTCTCTAGGTCTGGGTTTTGTCTTTTCTCTCTGAAATAGTATTTTAGGTTTTTTTAAAAAAACTTAATAAAAAAATCTCTCATCGTGGTATTACAGCAAATCAAACAAAATGTTGTGTTTTTTATTTAGTTAAAGGAACAGATAGCTAATGAATGTATCGAAGTGAAAGCTTTTATGTTTGATGAAGTTTTTTCGCCAGATGATACGTATAAATTATATCATTGTGACTGTGTACTTTTTTATTATGTCAGAAAGTATTTTGTTTACTTCTCATTCCGGTAAATTAATTTTTTAAACCTTTAATTTTCGATATGCTCGCGCCCCCTTGTAGGGCTATCACGGCTCCCCAGGGGGGCGTGTCCCACAGTTTGAGAAACGCTGGAATATAGGAATACAA